>CM074489.1:15711510-16213681 GCA_037389245.1 Oryzias sinensis | reverse complement strand
TTGTGGAGGTGTGTCTGCAGCAAGATTATGGGTGGGGGTCCACACTGTTTGTCCGAAGTAAACCTCAGAAGGGAGGGTCCACAGACAAACCTACTTTTCCAACATCGTTTATTGTACTTACGTCGCAGTTCATCTTTCCCGGTTTAGTTAATTGGTTTAGAGCCATCTGCTTCTGGTCCGGCCCTACTATCGAATTTTAGAACCCAATGTGGACCCCGACTTAAAATAATTGCCCACCCCTGGAGTAACTTATGCAATTAAAATAATTTCCTGGAAAAACAAACCTCTTGGACTTGGGCCCCTTTTGAACTAACCAATTCAATTGTTCATAACCTACTGCTCATAACCTATTGGTCATTAGCCAATGGTCATAACCTATTGGTCATAACCTACTGGTCATAACCTACTGGTAATAACCTATTGTTCATAAGCCAATGGTCATAACCCACTGTTCATAACCTACTGTTCATAACCTATTGGTCATAAGCCAATGGTCATAACCCACTGTTCATAACCTACTGGTCATAACCTAATGGTCATAACGTATTGGTCGCTGTAACCAGGGAATGCTGTCAAGTTAAGGAAGGAGTTCAAATACTTTTTGAGTGGATCTGTGCTTCTCTGTTATGGCCCTCTGGTGGCGTCTCAGCTCAGAGCTTCAAATGTTTACATTCTTTGTGTATCTGCTTATGTAAGCATGGTTATGCGAGTTTGAATTGCTAGAGGGAATGATGTCTCAGCTTGAAGCCGACTGTTCCTTGACCCACCTCCTGCTTCTGATGCCATGATGGCATATTGTTGCATCAGGTGCTGGCATCGTGTGCCATTTAGATGGCACATGATCTAAATGCCATCTAAATCAGTGGTCCCCAGCCTTGGCACCGGGACGCACAGAAAGAAAAAAATTTTTTTTGGAATGCCTCGGCTGAAGCATCTGATAGCCCCATTGTAGGTCACAGGGAACTCTAACCTCCCCTCCTACAGTCGGGTGAAGGCAGGCAACACTAGACCATTTTCAGTCCACTGCAACTTGGAGACCAAAAACCATTTTATAATGACTAAGAGCTGGTCAGTGTTATTTTTGCTGGTGAGGATCCTTGTGGTGAAGTCTACAGAGTCATCTTCTTCACCTTCTTCTCCGTTTTCTCTATGGACTCCGTGGAGGTGTGTCTGCAGCAAGATAATGGGTGGGGTCCACACTGTTTGTTTAAAGTAAACCTCGGAAAGGAGGGCTCCACAGAGAAACCCACTTTACCAACATAGTTTATTGTACTTACTTAGTTGTCTAGTAAACACAGTTGATTTTTATTTTTTTAGTTTTTGGTCAAATGTGTCAAAATTTGGCATAGAATAAAATACGCAATTGTTTTTTTCTTCTTCTCTTTTTTAACTTGTCCTGTCCAACAGCTGGGCAGGCAGATGAGAGCTGAGGGCCTCTTGTGTTGGACATATTTTACTTTAACAATAGGGGTTATTAATCTTCATACAAACCAGAGGTATGTCTGAATAAACCCCTTTTGTAATTGAGGCCAAACTTTATTAATTTCAACCATGTTTGAAAATCTTGGGTGTTGGACCGGACGGAAAAGGAAAGAAGGGAAGAAAAGGGAGGGATGTTAGAGAGAGAGGGGAGTAAGAGGGTGATAATAGGAGGGGAGGGGGGATAAGACCATGAAGCAGCATAAAGCAACAAGTTTACTGGTTGTTTATCATTACAGTAAGGTTCGAATGTAGTACAATAAGGGCGGAGCCTGTCCACACACACACACAAATATTATCAACACACCTGTTAGCTGCAAAAAAGTCCACATGTCGACATGTACACAAAACAGATAGTGTTCACACGCATACGTATGCCTTAAAACCAACTAGTGTGAGATATTTCATTCAATCATTCAAACTATTAGTGCAAAGGTGAGCTAACACCTGTGCTCAGGTGAGTGTTTATGTTCTTCTAAAATGGATGGTGGAACGTGAAAAGAAGGAGGGAGAGTGCCCAGCCATCCCCACCCCAAGACCCCACCGCAGCAGCAGCGGCAGCCGGAATCCCCCCAACGCCACACGGGAACAGGCAGGGAACAACCGCCCCCCGGGCGACCAAGACCGCCACCCAGGCCAGGGCCAGCAGGACCGCCGCGAGGCCCCCAGAGCCAGAGAGCAGGGAGGCACGGAGGGAAAGAGAGCGCTGCCCCAGCCTAACCAAGAGAGCACCCCCCCCCCGCCGCACCGGGAGAGCCCAACGCAGGGCCCCACCGGAGAAGGACGCCCACAGCCCCAGACGAGCACCCCACCACCACCACCAAGGAGTTCCGGGCATCCCCCCGCCCCAACCCCAGGTACGAGCCAGGACCGCCCAAGGGAGACCCGCTCCGCACCTCAGGCAGCCACCCACCCGGCCCACGGTTGGTCCAGGGAGGAGCAAGGCAGGGGCCCGCCGCCCCCGCCCAGGAGGGGGGAACCCCGGGGAAAAAAGGGGGCCCACAAGGGGTGTTGTAAATATGGCCCGACCAGGCTTGGCCACAGTTGGAAATTTGGCAGGGCCCAGTGCTCAGGGGCAAGGACCAGGACCCACCCCCCAGGGACACGAACACCCCTGGCTCAGGTGTAATGTGAACCCCCCCACCGCGGGGAGAGAGCACCGCCGGGCCCAGGAAGCCGGCACCCAGGGGACACGGCTGCCGTTGCCAAGGGGCCCGCACCCCCCCCCCACCAGGGAAGGAGTAGGGGACAGAGTTTGAGGGGGTCTGTTTGTGCATGTGTGTGTGTTTATGTTGGGATGTATATATTGAGGGGGGAGGGGTGTGTGTACTAAAGGGGGTGCAGTTTAAATTGGCGGGTAGGGCACTAAGGGGACATCTCCTGATTACTCACAGTGATGTCCCCCCACCCTCACCACCAAGGGGCCCTAAATGTCTAAGGTGCGGTTAAAATTGGCGGGTAGGGTGCTAGGAGAACATCTACTGCTTGCTGGCAGTGATGTCCAAGCACCCCCCCTACCAAGGACCCTACATGTCTAAGGTGCAAATAAAACCGAAAGAGGGGGGGCCCACTCCATACGGCAACCATAGGAGGGGGGCCACTGCCAAGTAGCCTCCCCCAAGGCGCATCGCAGGCTAAACCCCCCACCCCCTCACCCTAATATGAGGTTATATGAGGAAGGGAGTAGGTTGGGGACAAAATACGCAATTGTTCATAGCCATTGATCATAAAACGTTGGTCACAACCCATTAGTCCTAACCCAATGGTCAAAACCTATTGGTCACGCGTATTGACGAGGACCAGAGGACGGGAACACATTACACCAGAGGTGGGCACTGAGGGGCCGCGTTCCTGCATGTTTTCCAGCATACCCTGCTCTGGCATGTTTTGATTGGCTGGACACACCTGAACCGTGTAATCAGCCATGAGTGGGGCAAGGCTATCTGGAAATCATGCAGACACACCGGCCCTCGAGGCCTGGAATTGCCCACCCCTGCATTACATCGATTTTAAAATCGCTGCATTGGCTCCCTATGTGCTTCAGGATTGATTTTAAAGTTCTTTTATTGGTTTATAAATGTTTTTATGGTCTCGGGCCTTCAAATTTATCTGACATGATTAGAACAAAAACATACGGCGAGGCCTCATTCAGTTTTTACGGACCTCGCCTGTGGAACAGCCTCCAAGAGACCCTCAGGGCCACAGAGACTGTTCATGTTTGTAAAGGAAGGCTTAAGACGTACCCTTTTAATCTAGCTTTTAATTGAATTTTAGGAATTTACGTGATATTTTCACTATTTATTTTCACTTTTTACTAGTTTTATATGTGTATGTATATACATTTATTTTTTTATTTATTTGTATTTACAGGTATTTTATTTTTTTTATTTTAACACACCATTTATATGTCTATTAAGGTTTAAGTAATTATTTGTTTCTTGTTCATCTTTTAAATATATTTTAATTTTAATTTTATTCCTTTTACATTTTATTTGTAACTCCAGTGTTTTCCTCTGAGGGATCCTTCACATCTGTGACTGACCCTTTTCAGTGAACGGGGTTGCTGTAATGGGATCTCCCGGGTCTGACTCTTCTGATCAGATCTGGGGGGTCCTGTGGTAGTGTACTCCGTGAACTTGGGTGGGGGTCACTGATGTGGACATGTCCCCAAAATATCGTTTCCCTACTTCAGGACGAAGCCAGGTCTCTACATTCCATCATTTTATCACTCTTTTTATCATGGTGTGTGTGTCTATGTCTGTGCGTCTGTGTGTGTGTGTGGGGGGGGGGGGGTCGTCTGCACTGTTTGTCTTGTCATCTTGTTTTACATTTTCTTGTATTTTATGCACAGAACTTTGAGTGACATGTGTTGTTGTAAAGGTGCTATATAAATAAAGGTTGATTTGAATTGATTTGATTTGATTGTAAGTAGGGTATGCTGTCAAGTTTAGGGATGAGTCCAAATACATCTTTGGTGCATCTGTGACTGCATCTCTGTTGCGGCTCAGTTGTTTCTGGGACTATTTACGTGTCTCTCGTGCATGTTTATGTGAGTTTATATTGCTGGGGGGAATGAGAGCTCTCTGATGACGTCTTCCTTGGTTCAGTCCAGCCTCTTTGTACTCACCTGTGGAGTTGTGACTGCAGCAGCAAGATTATGGCCTGAGGTACAGACTGTTTGTCCAAAATAAACCCTTTAAGTACAGGACTCCACAGTTAAGCCTATTTGACCAACATAGCTTATTGTACTTGGCTCTTTAAAAAACACAAAGCTGAGTTGTGTTTAATATTTTTTCTTGGTAAATGATAATATTCATTTGGACTGTTTTTTTCCCCCTAAAGCATGTTGGCATATATACTTTGTGATTCCTATATCACTTGAAGAGTTAGGATGTCTTTTGAGAACACAATTTTCTTAAATACTTGTTATAATTTCCTTTAAAAACATTTCAATTAAGCATTCAAAATACTACTGTTTGGTCCGTTAGTCAAAACCACACTAAGAGATCCAGAGGCGCATGGCCCCGGGACACTCTTGACAGATTGTCAATGTTGTACTTTGTAGTTGTGCCCTTTGACCATTGGCAGTGTGTCTTGGGCAGTTGAGGAAGGAGAGGTGCCAATCGCCACTTGATGATAGGTAAATCAGACTCACTGTCTGTAATTGCCACATCAAGGAGAGCTTTAACCTGGTGCTGAGGGAGACCAGAAACATCCAGTCCAAGTGGATCGTGTTTTCTTTGTCTAATGTCAATGCACTTCTAAATGAATTTCCACTCTCAGTCATATTAGATAAATTCTAATGTCCTACTGACATAGTTTCAGTTAATCCAAAGGGAAAGTTTTTGAAAATTAATTTTTCACAGGGAAAGAAAACCTGCATACATTTGTGTAAACAGGATTTTTTTTAAATCCAGCCTTCTTTGATAAATCATGGATAATCTGAGTAACGCTTGTGCTACATTGGGAGTGGGGTCAACTAGACCCCACAAGACAGTGCGCTGAACCTTTTTTCTTCAATGTTTTGTGATCTTCACTGGTGTCCATGGATTACATGAAATCTGTCCACCTTTATCGTGGTAGGTCACGTCAATTTGAGAATCAGGTCATCTGGACCCCATAGGATAACACAAGGGTTAAAGACTCAATCTGATCATCTTTTGATGGATTGTAAAGTGGTCTTTTAATTATGATTGTTGGTATCATTTTTTTCCAAAATCAAAAACCGGTGTGTTTTTTTCCAGGACATATCTGCAAAGCAGCAGGAGTTTATTCGAAATTTAACTCTGAATTGTGGGCAGGACCGCTGACATGGAGCAACGTTGTCCCTACTTCCCCTACCTGTTCCTGAGAGCTCTCAGTTTACACTCTCCCTCACTACAGCTCCTCAAACCTCTAACCAAACAATAGCAGTGCAACGAAAATGGCGAGCAACATTGGAGCTATCCAGCCATACAGTTTTAGCCAGATTCCAGCTCAGATGTGGAAAACAAAGACGTTCATGGATGTAGTCATCTGCAATTGGATGCATCGTAATTGAGCGGAGAAGGGAGCTTGTGGCTTGCCTATTTCTGCGTCGCATCTGCAAGGTTTTTAAAAAGGGATTTTGCCAACTGCTCCTGATTTTTAATTATTTGAATGAAGAAATGATCAAAAAAGCTATTTTAATCGTGATTTTCTTCACATATGTCCTCCATCATCAGAAAAATGTAACAAAAATCACCCCAAATTGCTTTTTTGTTCATCTTTTAGAAATTTAGTTAAAACTTTTGGACAACATTCCTGTGTTTTGATGAAACGACACATGAACTCTGTTGCATCTGGATCAAACCAGGAGAGCGCAGTCAATGATTGTGGGGGAGCCAGAGTGATCAGCTGCTTTATGATCGAAATGACTGTGAAAAGTGATGGAATCAGCTGGTTCCAAATGATTCTAGTAAATGGAACATATTTTTTCTAAACAGACGTGAAAAACCAAATACTTTTGAAGGTTTTCATTTGACAAAATCAAATGTTATATTTTCTAGAAATATTCACATTTTCTGCACATATGTTCCTGTGATGTTGACATCTGTTGGTTGATGTCAGTCATTTTTAACGCACAAAAACGAATAAAATCGAAACCAAGAATTTTATTTTTCAGAGAGGCCTTTAAGTGACAGTTGTCTGAGCTTCCTCTCTAGTCTAAAGGGACCCCATCAACCCTTTTTATCCGCATTGCTGTAGGTCAGATGGGTTTGTTGGTGGGGGGTTCTGAAGGTTCTTGGCACGGAGCTGTGGACCGGCAGGCTGCGCGGGTGGAGGAGCGAGGAGGCATCACGTTGACAGAGAGGCAGAGGAGCCGAGAGTGAAGATGCCATGATGAGATTCGCGTTGGGGGAGGAGCGAAGCTGCATCTCGGAACCAGACTGCGTGGAGAGCATCACCATCCGAGCCGGAAGCCCGCGCTCGCTCAGGAACCAAGCCCGCCGCGCGCCGTGACGGACTGCGCCGCAGACGCCACCTGCGGGGACAGGCTGGAGATTCGCCGTTTTCCTCTGCAGTTTTTGCTCGTCACCGTCGGAACCAGATGTTCCAACCCGGTCCTGACCCGTGCTGTTTCACGCCGTCCGGCCCCTGCGGACCCTGAGCCGAAGGATGCAGGTTAAAAGCCAGATCTGCGCGGAGAGGAGCAGCACTGACGACCCAGAGCAGGATGACAGCGAGAAGAAGACCTCGTGTTTTTCCAACATTAAGATATTCCTGGTGTCGGAATGCGCGCTCATGTTGGCGCAGGGCACCGTGGGCGCGTACCTGGTGAGTTCCCTGCCTTCGGCAGCAAAGGTGCGCGCGCGGTTTCTCAGCTGATGAGGACCACGCTCGTGTTTAGAGGATCATCTCCAGTCACGGAACGCGCATCCTCTGTGAGGCCGCTGCTTCATCAGGCGCTGTGGGTTCCACGGACTAGCTGTGTGTCTGTGTGCGTGTAAGGGGGGAATATTTGAGCCCCCCTCCCTCCACCTACCGGCTCCGTTACAGTAAATAATGCAGCACTCAGACCCGAGAGATGACGCGACCACCACAACAGAAGGACCCGCTGTTCCTTTCCATCAGTAATGGCTCATTTGATTTGACGGGGGGGGGCTACAGCATCATCAAGGGAAGGGCAGCATCTCAAAAACCAGTCAGTCTGATTCCTGATCTGATTCCTCATCAAAGCTCCCCCAAGATATTTCCTACATCTATTAATGTTTACTGTAAATAATCAGAACCACGTTTGTTTCATCTTCCATCATCCAGAGCTTCTTTTCTTATTTTTTCCTGATGCTGCTGCCGTTCATCTTCATCCCTGCTTGTCCTTCACTCTGATCGCTCATTTCTGGCTGGGTCTGTCAGATCAAATTTTCCTCCTCCATCTCCTCTTCTTCGTTGGATTTTTGCTACCTGCAGCACAGAGCAGCTATAGGAACCTCCATCAGTGGAAGGTCTTTGTGGTTCCAAGTCTCTTCAGTGCATTTAAGGTTGTATTCAGACTGGACACACTTGGTTCGCTTAAAGTGAACCAGAGTTCATTTCCCTAGGTAACAAATTTTTAGTCTGCAAACACCCAAGCGAACCCTGGTCTGGGACAGGAACCGCTCTCGTACCCATCTTTCGTGGTGGTCTCGGTTAGTTTCCAATCGAACAGAGTTCCTGTGCGATCTGGGTTTCCTCAGTCCGAATAGGTTCTGTTGTCGGAGCGGAACGACTGAACCAAAATGGCCACTGAGCATTATTGGATGTAAACAGAGAAGAAAGACAGCAGCCACTTCGATGAGACACAGAAAGTCATTGAAATGTGGTCAGATGAACGTAGGCTCATTAAAGCAACTTTTAACATGCTGCACATTCCTTCTCACACAGTTTTCCCAACACTTTACATGCCATAAACACTTATCAGCGTACCTTCTTAGCCAAAGTCTTCTTAGCAAGGAGCCGCCGTGGTGCAGTGGTAGGGTGGTCAACCTGCAATTGTAAGGTTGTGGGTTTGATCCCCACCCTGCCTGTGTCAAAGCATCCTTGGGCAACCCAGAGGCAAGCAACAGCAAGCAACCTTGTCTCTGGTGGAAGGTTGGCACCAGTGTTCAGCAGGGGAGCCGCCACCAGCATGCGAATGGGTGAATGTGTCTGTGACTGTAAAGCACCTTGGGCCTTCAAGAAGGTAGTAAAGTGCCATATAAGTATACTCTATTTACCATTTAGCAACCATCTTGCACCTCTGCCATGCAAAAGTAGTAAGTGTTGTACCTAAAACCGATACAGACCTCCCGTCTGTAAGTTATCCCGTCAAGGATTGCAAAGCTCAGCTATTCTTTCTGTCGTTTCTTTGCCTCGCCCTGGTAATTCCTGGCCAATGACTGAAGAGATCTTCAGTCGCAGGGTTTTGTTTACAAGCTTTGCTTTGAGTGAGAAATGTCCGGTAGACGGCAGTCTGAATATAGATCAAATGCAAGATTCAGGACTCAACCCAGACCAAATTAAGGGGACACGGTCTAGACCATCAGACTTTTCCAGTCTGATTACACCCCAAGAGTAAGTCATCCAAAAAAGAAGAGATGTGCCACTTCCCTCGTAACAGTCTGTACATTGTACAAACTGTCAGTTAGTCCATGCATACAAATCTAAAATCTAATTAATATAAACTTTTTAAATAAAAATGTACATTGTAGATAATAATTGTTTAAAATAAAAGAAAGGAACAACAATGAATTGTCCAAACTGGGATTTAAACAAAATAAAAGATGTCCCTTCCAATTTAAAGACATCTGTATTTACGACACCATACAGCATCTTCTGAAAATACAAATCTAACCTGTAAAAAAGTGTCAGTTTAACCAAATAGTATGTGGTGGTGCAGTGGTTAGCAAACTTGCCTGATATCAAAAAGGTTCTGGTTCAAATCCAAACGTGTTCCTTTCCTTTCTACTATGTTTATGTCAACTACGGTGGCCTTTTTGGTTCAGTTGCTCTGAATGGATTGTATTCAAACTGACAATTGTAAGGTAAACATACAATCAAAAAGGATCATAAATGCATAGAATTCAATAGGATAGTACTAAACTTTGACTAAACACACTAAACTAAACTGGCATCCCTGCCCTAGACCCTGCATACTGTGTGTGAATGGCACATTAATAATAATTAATTTCTTCCCTGTAATAGTCATGTGTGTGAATTTATTAGTTCTGCTCAGATTACCCTCATGAATATTCTGGTTGACATGTAGAGGATGGGGATTAGGATTATAATCCAACTAGATGGTCTGCCCTGATGTAATTGGCTGCAGTTTCAACCTTTCTTTTCCCTCTTTGTTTTCCAGGTGAGCGTTTTAACCACTCTGGAGAGACGCTTTAACCTCCAGAGCGCCGATGTGGGAGTCATTGCTAGCAGCTTCGAAATTGGCAATCTGGCCCTGATCCTGTTTGTCAGCTACTTTGGCGCCAAAGCCCACCGGCCTCGCCTGATCGGCTGCGGCGGGATAGTCATGGCGTTAGGAGCGCTATTGTCAGCTCTGCCAGAGTTTCTGACCCATCAGTACGAATATGAGGAAGGAGACTCGTGGCACGCAGAAGATGGCCGGGATGTTTGTTCCAACAAGTCCAGGTCAGAAAATCAAGACTCTGGGTTTAACTGCGCCAACCGAGCCAACACCAACAAGATGTACCTTCTGCTGATTGGAGCGCAGGTTCTAATTGGTATTGGAGCCACACCCGTCCAGCCTCTGGGAGTGTCCTACATCGACGACCATGTCCACAAGAAGGACTCATCGCTTTATATCGGTGAGTCACGTGGAAGCATAGAAACGAGTGTGTCTGATTCTCCAACATAATTCTTGCTTTAGCCATTTTGAGTGACCAACAGCACATTACTAATGTAAAGTGTTGCATAACGGAGCAAAGCCCCAGAATCCACCAGAATTATGTTATTGCATAAACGGTTGAAGATGGTAGTGTAAAGAATGTAAACGTGTTAGAGGGTTAATAAAGTTAGACTCATTAAGTTTGTCACCACTTCTGGTTTCGTTGATTCTCAAAGGAAAGAACATAAAATAAAAGCTTATTTTGTCAAAGTAACCTCGGGTACAAACAGCATATTTAATAATAATAATAATAATAATAAAGATTGTTTAAAAGCATACCTTAAAAACTTTAACATCACTGAAACTTACCAGCAATCTTAAATGATCTCAATCTTCTTCATTTTGAGATTTTCAAAATAAAAACTGTAAAAGCTAAATTCTAAGAATGAGCTAAGCCACCTACTGATCACAGGTAATAAAGCTGACATGAAACAACTTTTTAATTGTTCACTTTTGTTCTTTTGGCCACAAATGATAAATAAACAACACTTGACCAAAAAAAAAAACAAATAAGCAGGAGGTAGATGAGAGTGGAAACAGCAAACATGATAAATCAATATTTAGCTGATAATATCAGGTTGGTTTAGTAAAACAAAGAAGTAAAACAGTCATGACATTATTAGAGTTCAGTAGTGTAATAGACTGTAGGAGGAGAAAATTCAGGAACCAGCTGGTTTTACGCTAAACCCAACAAAGCCTCTTTCCAGAGGCATGCTGGGAAAACAGACCACGGTGAGGCCAGGACGCATCTTTGATGAAGCTTTTGGTTTGGTTCAATGTTCTGGTAGAAGTGGAGAAGAGTCCCAATTAACTCCTCTTCCTGTCTCACCACTGCTGGGGGCTTCTTCCAATCTGAGGGGTTACTCTCCTCAACTCCGGAAAGAAGGGCAGATGCTGCTGCAGCCTTTTGGGGCCAGCACCAGACCAGGTGTCTGTGAAATGCAACTTAAAACCGTGACCACCTCTACAGCTGTACTGTCAATGACAAGGGGATCGGTTCTTCCTGACGTCAATAATGACGCTTTTGGTTTTATTCATATTCCGGATCAGGATGTCCTCTCTACACTAGACGAGCAGTCGCTCTATTTCTTTACCTGCACACCCTGTGCGTGCAGCATTTACGCAGTCAGTACGGAACTAGTACTTGCACCTCACTAACGACTAGCCCTGTGCTATTCAAGGCACGTTAACATTGGGAGTGGGGTCATCTGGACCATACAACAGCATTACCCGTATGTCAGAAATGTGTGAAACCTTGCAAATATTTCACAATGGACATGCACAACAATCATTTTCAATGATGTCTTTTAAAGTACAAACCTTTAAGGAAGTGCAAGACACACTTGCGGTCTCCTTAAGATGCAGCAGCTCCTCTCTACGACCCTCATACTGGTAAATCCCCACATGGGTGAATGTGACTAACGCTACACACCAGCATGTGATGCACGTTTAAGAGCGGACTGGACTTGAATTCACCTTTAGCATATGTTGTTGACATTGGACTGTCGCTACCCGATACTAGCGCATGTCCGCCCCCTACAGTTGGAAGAGGCTTGGTGTGATATGTCGTAGTGGTGCAGATCTCATTAATCTCGCTCCAGGCTTTTTCTTTCACAGCTCTAGCTGGGAACAAACCACAATTATTTTTAATTTGATGCCTTTTCTAATGGTTAGCACTTTCAAGTCAAGGGAATTGAAAAGGACGCTACCAAATCCAAGTGCCCGATTGGTCAAAGTTCAACTGGTTTAACTTGCAACGTGCGTTCAATGGCCGCATGTTTGGTACTTAGAGTCTGAAAACGGACCTAAAAATTAGCATGGCGACGTGTGAATGCAAGAGTTTTAAATGTGGAAACCCAAAACGTGCCCATAAGCACGTTTACATAGACTTTTTCATTGGAAGTGGTCGCTTGAACACGCGTTGTTCTACTTTGGGTAAATTGTTGCTGAGGAAAATAATGGAAAATATGCCATGTCAAAAGAGTAGGAGGATTACTACACATCATTTATCAACAAAAGTTCACGAAGGCTCCATTATAAATACAGATCGGACTCTTTTTTTTTTAATTCTTGAATGACATTTAAATACCATTTACCTCCTGTTGTTATGGTTGGGACATTTGCTTTAACACTGCATGGCAGTGCAGATGACTGCAGCAAAGGTAAAGGTCATTCAAGGGCAGCTGTTTTTCCAACATTTTTTTACAGTGAAATCTTTTTAAAGTGTATTTTTTATCTACTCATTCATTTTTGAATAATTTTGTTTCCAGGCCATTAGTGTGTTTTTTTATTTTCTTCTTTTTTATTTTTATTTTAGAGCGACGTTTCCTGATCCAAAGTGCTTTGTAGAAAACTGTGAAAAACAAACGCTTGAGCTGTAGATGTTGTTGTCCGTTGCAGCACAGCAGCATGTTTGAAACTAAAAACTGCAGTTCATTCACCCCCCCACCCCCACCCCCAACCCCCCCACGGTATGAGCTGGAATACTGATGATCTTCAATAATTCATGTGGCCGGACCGCAGAGCCAGAACACTGTAGGCAGTGCCTGTCTGGAGGCCCACAGCAGAGTCTCCAGACCTTTGAGGGTTGAAGCCCAGTCATTAGGACCGGGGGGGTTTCTGCCCCTCCCTGTGCCTCCTGGGCCTCTGACATGCACTGTCAGTATAGCTGCGTATTACACATTTTTATCGGATTCTGGTGATAAGAAAGACAAACTTGGAGACACAGATGACATTGCTCCTTTTTTTTCTTTTTTTTTCCATGCACAGTGGAAACAATTTCACAGAAGATCCTCAAGTCACAAGAGTGTTTCCTACAAACTGCAGCACATTGCACCCCTGCTACCAGCCGTTTTTATCGCCAAGAGTGGAAATGCTCAGCCAGAAATAGAAATAAAAATAATTTTAAACAAAGGTGTTTTTGTTGTAACCAGGCGTTCAAACCTCCCCCCTTTTATTTTTATTTTTACCACCAACGGTTTCCTTCTAATGTTCATCAGAGGACAGCAAATACAGTAACAGGAGGAACCACAGGAATGACATAACACGCATAATATCCCATCTGTTGCCACCGTAGCAGTTCAAGAAAATCCAAGAATTATTCTGAGATCCTTATTTTTCGGCTCCGTATCCGGATGAAAAGTGAGGAAAACTGTTTTATCCAAACGTTTTTCAGCAGTTTTTGGTCTCTGTGACCTGACGGGACAGACGCTGCCACAATGTTCTGCCCAAGAGGACAACATTAAAGCATGTAGGATTACGAATGTCACAAAGATAAAAGAATTCCCAGCATCTTCTAAAAAACCTGCTTCCATCAGTGGAAATGTTGAAGTAGATCGACGGTCGTTTTTTTTTTTCTTTTTCATCCGGCCATGACGGCTTTCCCTTCTCTACTTCTGTGTGCCGGTCCCAAGCCTGTATTAATTGAGAGGGTTGCGTTAGGAAGGGCATCCGGCGTGAAACATTGCCAAGTTTACCACGCGACTCGTTCGCTGTGGCGACCCCTGATGGGAAAAGCCAAAAGTGAAAGAAGAAGATCCAGCCATGACGGCTGCTGGTCCATTTTGAAACATCTGCCAGTGACGTCATGGTTGGGTAAAAGATAACTCCTTTCAGTACTTCAGCTTGAATCTAGAAAAATAAAAATCAGGAAAGATGTTTCAAGCTACAAAATTCTGGTTTAATTAGTCATTGTGTTTGGTTTGTAAAACGCTCTAACTTAAATTTTACTGTTGACATATTATGTAAGAAAAATGATTTCAATAATGTAAACACTGAAGATAAGCATGGCGGTGGAAGCTTCATGGGGAGGCTGTTAAGACGAAGTGAACTAATGACAGATAATACTTAACAATCTATTCTATCCATCCACCTATTGTTATATAGCATAAAAGTCAGGAATACTTTCCATAATATTTTAGTGCAACAAAATTTAAAAAACATTACATGGTAGATGAATCTGTGTGCAAGAAATTATTCAATTTTCTTTGTAAATTAAATGTAAGTAAACAGGAATTTAGAAAAATCTGTAAAAATTTGGGAGAAATTAAATTCACTTATGTAAATTACTCATTTATCTGGACTTTTTTCTGTTTTCTGTTTTCATTTTTAGCTTAAAGCTGTCTCTGTAAATGAGCAACTTTCTGCAAAGTTAAAGTTCTGTTCCCGTCTAAGTCAAGGCACTGTTGCTGCTGTTGAGAATGCTTGTTCAAACTAAAAGGAACCTCAGCTTTTCTAAATGTGTTTAGGGGTGAAACTCATTTTTGTCCATAAGGATGTGCATCTTTGCTCAAGGACTAGATCTTCTCCCTGTGAACTGTTGGCCTTTTGGGTTTAAAATGTACTGATCCCCACAGAACAGATAAGTTTTATCACATTTAGACAGAATTTTACAGCAATCTTTTGGCCAAAAACAAACTTTATGAACATATTTTTTTTTGTTTGGTCAATTTTTATTCAAATATACAAAATAAAAAGAAATAAGCAGTTTTAAGGTAGAATATGATTTAAAATAAAGTGTGAAAAAGTAAACCGATATTATTACTGTATTTAAACTTCTATAGATTTGTATTAATAAATATATAATGTGGTTGTGTAATTTCACTTTATGAAACAGAAAAAAATGAAATAAAAGATAGAGCAATTATCTAAAAAATGTAAATTCTTGTCATGTAAGGAAGACAAGAGTCTGTAAGATTTTGTTCTTCATTGATAAACTCAAATAATAATAAAGGTGCTTAAATCTGAGTTTTAATTAACAAATTCTTTTTTGTATTTTGCAAAGATTTTGTAGCTTCTCATTTTAAATTACACCCTAAAAAATTAAGCAGCTCATTATTAATGGTATTAAATTATTCCCAATTGCATTGCATGCATTTTTTAAAACTGAAGGACACATTTAGTGAATTTTATCAAAAAGGAATGATTTGATATAAATAAGATGATTACTTTTAAATATAAATTGATATTCATTTTTCCATCTGTTCAGTATCTGGGTTTGGTAAAGCATTTCACTTTTCTGTTTGTGTGACATGTCTTGACCTGGAGTAGGAGCAAAGATAGAACCTCCTCTAAATGACCAACTCTCTGCTTTTCTTCTTCTCTCCGCTTTTATAGCTGCTTCACACAGCCAGTACGTACATTTTCCCATTTTCCACGAATGTAATTTTGGCCTTTCGTGATACATGCGTGATAAACCTAATTCATACGCGTTTCTCGCATTTGTCGATGCGCCCATATGTTCATCAAGAGTTTCGATCAACTGGTTTAATTCAGGTTTTAGCTGTTCAAGATTTTTGGTCAGAATTATGCAGTTTATGCCTATTTTAAATAGTTTATACACAATCTTTATGTAATTCCTACACAATTGTGCGTGATTTTTGTGTACAAATTATATATGGTTTTTTGTATCGTCTTACTATTTCAATTAACCAAATGATTTTAACTCTCACCAATGTAAGGTACAGCGCTTTCAGATACCAATCCCCTGGAGGTTTGGTACGGCTACCTTTTTTAAACTTTTACGTTTTTTAGTCAGCAGTAGTTTTAGTCTTTTTTTATGTTTAAGATACCTGGTTATTTTATTGTTTCTATACTTTTATGTCATTGTTTTTATACTTGTAGGATGTTTTATTTTTATCCTTAAGTCATTTATTTGTTTTGTGCTTATTGTGTCAAATGGACCTTGAGTCTGTAATAAAGCTTCTTATTCCATGCAACCCACATATTATGTTAAAATTCTGTAACTGACACACAAATCACTCATGAATTGCATCTAAACAGCGCAATAATCCTGCAAGGTTGATACACGTGTTCTTTGTGATTTATTCATACTTTTTCTTACTTTTTTTCTTTACTTTTTTGGTTTTAACGTAGTTCATTCGGGATAAATCTGTGAAAATTTAATGTAAAGACCACAATTTTTCTCACTTTTTCCAAGTATATTCGTGTATTGCATCTGTGCAATATGCGTTAAATGTACGTGGCTGTGAGACACGGGGTATGTCCGTATTCCCACCCTAACTCCTATATAGTGCACTATATAATGCGTTTTCCATTTTGTTGTGCTGTCTGAATCTACAATTCAAAAATTGAGTTTGAATTTTAAAATCCAGGCTTTTTGACCGTAATGTTTACATCTCACAGTGTGCATGCAGCTGAAGCTCAGCTAATATTTGCTGTTTAGCATTTCTGTTTCCCTCTTTGTTTGACAAGCATGACGTGTGAAGACAGTTGTGGGAAAAACCCTTTGAAAAGTGCAACAGACACAGAAGGTTGTGAGGATCCATTTAGCAAACATTAATAAACATGATTAAATATTAAAGCTGCAGCTCTTCAGGAGCGCAGGAACAAAGCAGATAATTGAGGGAAAAGCTGCCTTTGAGTGGCCACATCTTCTACCACATGGACCTGTCAGGCCTTAACCCTTTGATGGATGAAAACCCCAAGGAGAAATCACACAAGTAGTATGTACTGATAGAATCACAGAGTATGTACAGAATCACACAGTATGTATGGACACATTCACCCAGTATGTAAGAACACAACCACACAGTATGTACAGAAACAACCACACAGTATGTATGGATACAACCACACAGTATGTATGGACACAACCACACAGTATGTACGGACACAACCACACAGTATGTATGGACACAACCACACAGTATGTATGGACACAACCACACAGTATGTATGGACACAACCACACAGTATGTATGGACACAACCACACAGTATGTATGGACACAACCACACAGTATGTATGGACACAACCACACAGTATGTATGGACACAACCACACAGTATGTATGGACACAACCACACAGTATGTATGGACACAACCACACAGTATGTATGGACACAACCACACAGTATGTATGGACACAACCACACAGTATGTATGGACACAACCACACAGTATGTATGGACACAACCACACAGTATGTATGGACACAACCACACAGTATGTATGGACACAACCACACAGTATGTATGGACACAACCACACAGTATGTATGGACACAACCACACAGTATGTATGGACACAACCACACAGACTGTATGGACACAACCACACACACAGTATGTACAGACAAAACCACACAGTATGTACAGACACAACCACACAGTATGTACAGACAAAACCACAAAGTATGAATGGACACAACCACAAAGTATGTACGGACACAACCACACAGTATGTACGGACACAACCACACAGTATGTACAGACACAACCACACAGTATGTACAGTGTATATTTCCAGGATAGACTCAGTAGGTGGGTTTGAGGGGTGGGGTGGGGAGAATTGCAGCTCTCCACCTCTGGATCACAGAATTATGACCCCCTTTGACTGAGACTGAAAGCTGGTTTATTCAGGTGTTGTGCCTTTTATCTGCAGGATATTCCATGTTTGTTCAACTGACTTTTTTGTTTTTATGTATTCATCTTTTAATATTTTCCTTTCTAAATATTATGCAGTGTCATGGATGACGGAGGTAAAGCTATAAAAAAATGTTATTATTATTAGTGTCAAACTTTTATTGGTAAAAAAGATCTGGTTGGGATGCAGATCTATAGTACAAACCCCACCTTTGGAAACTTCTGAGCCAAAAACTAAGCATAACCAAAGCCTGATTCCTTTTGCCGTTGTTGACAGCAGTCTTTGATCATCCTCAAACAGACTCATGTTGAACTGAGTCCATACGACCAGATCCTGACATCTGCAGGACCCAAAACCAGAAACTCTGGAAGTGACCAAATTCTCAAAATAATGCAGTGAATGGTAATACTGGTTCTTGAATAAGAACGAGTGAATGATGGATTATTTCTGCAGGAAACAAGACATTGAGTGATGCAGGTGAAGGTGAATGAAGATGAGGATAGCTGTGTCTGTCTTTGAAGGAGAGGAGGAAGATGTGAAAGAAATCAAGGGGCTGAGGAAATAAAGAAAAAATAATGTTAGATCCAGTTTTAATAATCATAACACTAATCAACTAATTACCAAATCACATATTTTTTGTTTTTTCAATCAATTTTATGTATTTTTTTTTCAGGCAAAAACAGTTAATCCTTTAAAAATTTAATGTTATGTTAAAACTACAAATAAAAAAACGGCTTTAGAATATTAACATGCAAAAAAGACAAAGATATTGAAATTACTTTTTCTTTTTTAAATATATTGATATTCAATTGGATCAAACCGTTATTCAAAATGGACTGGAGGCAGTATTTGAGCAGTGAATGCCCCTGTGGTGTTCAGCATCTGCACTTAGCACTAGCCCCGCCCACCTTGCAATTGAATTACGTTAATTTGGAAAATAATATTAAATGGGGAAACTGAAAAATCTTCTCTGAAAAAGGATGAAGAATAGACAAGAAGTAAGCGAAATGCAAACGTTTCCAAAACAAAAACGCTTTTCAAATGAAGAAACCTAAAAAAAATATATATATATGTATCTAAAGACACATAAAAATACAAAAAAGGAATCCTCAGATCATCAGATTCATGCAGAGCGGCCGGTAATGAAACTGGAAAAGAGAGACGAAGAACTGCCTGCAAAAGCTAAGATAATATTTAGCCGCAATGTTGGAGCCAAAACGTAGATGGATTATTGATTACTTTCTGCCTCCCTCATGGATCAGCAAGCCTCCTGTCTGCTGCGTCTTTTGAGTCTAACATAAAGGAGCTTTTCTAGTTTTCACATTTTTTTCCCCCCGCTTTACATCTGAATGGAGCTTTACATCTGAATGGATTTATTGCTTTTCAAGCAATAAATCAAGCTCTACTTGACTTTAGTTAATGATCACTGTTTTTAATTAAGCAAAGGTGATTTAAGTAACTGTTTTGTTTTGTTTTATTTTCTGTCTTTTTAATCTATACATTTCAACATTTCTGCAATGAATTTGATAAAAATGTGTAAATTTGTTATTGCTTTGGCTACAATCCTTGAAAAAAATAAAATAAATCAAATCAAATTTAAGGCGGAATTTTGAAGGTCGTTTGAAGAAAGTTGTGGATTCCTTTCACCCTCTTGAGTTAAAAGTTTTTTCTGTTGTTGTTTTAAATGTTTTTTTTCCTGTAAAGTTTAGCTTTATTTAAAAAGAAAAGAAAAAAATAACTAGATCCTGGTCTTATTTACATTAAAGCCAAATGTTCTATGTAGTTCTTCTTTGTATTTCTTTCTCACCAACAGAATAACATTTTGTTTATAACGTTTTTACTATGTTAATTTCTATTTATTGATTTCAAACTGATAAAAAAAATCTTAAGCAGAGGTACACACAAAAAAGGGTTTTGGATGAAGATCAACAATGTATCGAGTACAAGACCTTTTTTTTTGGTTTCATTTCATTTGAAACTTTAATTTATACAAAAAATATTTTTTATATAACTACAAGAAATAATCACAGTCACGGAAATTGCCACAAAAAAGATCAATAAATCTTGTTTTATATATATTTATTATGTCACCCTTTTTAATTGCTTTGATTATTTTGATGGATTGACATTTTTCAAAATTCCATATCTAAACCCCCTCTTATGAAGTTTAGTTCTCACTGCTGGTTTCATAAACATATTTGATACTCTCTGACGTTTTTTTTTACCTCCTAAATGAAAGATCCTCTTTGGTAAGTGTTGATTTTTTATTTTGAACATAATATGAAAGAGTGAGGTTCTATATAAGATGACCTGGTGATTACTGTCAATATTATGTATCCCTTGTGCTATCCTGTGGGGTCCAGATGACCCCACAAGATAGCACACGTGTTAAAGACACATGAAAATTGTGTTTTTTATGTTTTTTGACATGTTCTTGTGTCATATTTCTCAAGACGGAGGACATATACAAAGAAAATGAAGCTTAAATTTATATTTCTGAGTATTTCTTTATTCAAATCGTGGTGAAAAAGAAGCAGAAGAAAAGAGGCTGTTTGAAAAAGCTCACGGCAGTGATGTTGGGGCTACAGCCTGAAGGTCACAAACGTCCTGCTCCATTCTGATGCATCCACCGCCAATCAGATAAATCCACGTTCGTCTTTGTTTTTCTTGTTCTGAGCTCACATCTGGATCAAAACTGTACAGCTGGATAGCTCCAAAATTGCTCACCATCTCTGTTGCACGGCTAATATTAACCTGGGGTTGTGAGGGGCTGTAAGATAGCAGGAGACAGTGTAAACATATTCTACGACTTTTTTTGGGCTCTACGTGCAAAACACGTGCCTACTGAACGCGCGTTGAGAGTTAAAGCGCGTCAAACTCTGACCAATCAGGGACTCTGATTTGCTAGTGATGTGTGGGTAGCATCCTGTTCAAAACACAGAACTGAAAAGTGATCACAGAGGAGAAATTAATAATTGTGGTTTGTGCCCGGCTGGAATTTTATGACACCAAGTCTTTCATAAAATGAGACGTTGGGTCTCAACGTTTAATTGAAAAATTAAATATATCGCAATAAAGCTGTGAAAAAAAATGAACGAGGTGAAATTTGTGAGATTTGCATTTTGCACCTAGCCCCTTCGAACTGTAGGTGGCACACATGTAGCAGTAGAAGCCCCTCCCTGCTTGTCCAGTGTGAACAGCATGGGGTAAATGCCCGGTGTGTGCAAAGCTTAAAATAGCACGTACGGGTAAGTAAGGGTGAGACGCAGGCACTGATTTTATTTTTTTTGCAACTCTAACCCCGTCCAAGGAGCTTACTAGCACTGTTCACGTGGTGAGTTCGAGCTCTAATGTGGAAATAAGACGTTGTTTGTGTGGGTCTTCTACTGGTATCCCTGCACACCCTGTGCAGCAAGTCAGTCAGTAGCCAGTACTCACTGTTTACTAACGACTAGAGTGAGGCGTAATGACAACGTACGGCAGCATCACCCACAGGTTATAAGAGCGTGCAAATACCATTATTCCTACACCTACTGCCAGATACACTTACCACTTGCGTGCATGACAATGGTACGTTCCATTTTCATCACATCCCTTGGGGAGGCCTTACAAGCCTCAAGGGACACACCTGCACTCCCCTAAAGATGCAAGCTGCCCTTCTCTACAACCTTCCATGGGCTCAGAAACACCAAAACCACCTGTACAGCGCCTGCACAGGTCAACCCCACCCCCACAGGTGGCATGTGACGAAGGCTTTAAATCTCATACACATAAAATGAATAAATCAGTCATCAGGACCAACATCTGATCAGCATCAGATTGATGCATCAACGAAAGTGTTTGATCATCAGCATAGAGGAACTTTATCCTTGTAAAAGTAAATATTGACTGAATGAACGATGTCTTAGGTCACGGCTTTAGTTCTCCGGTTTGGCTCTTTAACTGCCCCACAAGAGAGAAGCTAAAGCTCAGCATGCAGGAGGGGAGCTGATATTACAGTTTTTACAGGGAGGATATAACCAGCAGAATGCAGCAGCAGCAACAGGACAAATGACTGAACTATAAAGTTCAAAATAAACGACTCTGCAGTCGGAGACGTCTGCAAACAGCAAGCACTGCAGCTCTGTAACAGACAGCTCAGCCCGCCGCCCCCCCAGTGATATTATTGCCTCTGTTCATCGCTGTAATGCGCGTAATGAAGTGGTGCGATGCTGCAAGCGGAGTCCACTGCAGCAAAATGTTTTGACTCGGCTGGAGTTATTACTCCTCTGCTGTGGGACAGCAGAGAAAAGAATGGACCCTGACTCAGCAGGCGCTGTCCGCTCGGCCCGACGCGGGTTGTTTTATAGGAGCACCTCCGTGGGACACCTTTGCCAAGATAGGAAGGAGCAGCAATTGAACGGAGACATAATGTGAGGCTGAGTGTGAAATTATTCATGTGCAGGCAACGTGAGCGGAGACGGGCAGTTTGACCTCTTCTGCGGCACATTTATCCTCGTCCATCATTTATCGCTCCATTAGGGGAGAGCGATGCTATGTCTTTATATATCATTGACGGCGTTACCATCATGTCTCCGTGTTTATTTATTTTTTATTAATTACATGGTCAGTGTTGTAGCACATATCACAAAGAATCAGAACTTTAATTAATCTAATTAAAATGGTTGAATTTTCAATATAAAATATTTAATAAACTGCAAAAAGTGAAAAAGAATAACCATAGACATGAAATCAAAGTTTTTTAAACCTTTGAGGAAGACTAAATAAAAGAACGAGCATGAATGTAATTATTATATTATGTATATAAAGACTCTGATGAAAATAGTATTTTTGCATTTTTTTAGGTTTATTGCAGAAATACAAAAACAACCGTTGAGATATTCCAGCCGATTTAGAAATGAAGGCGCAGAATTAGAGCACCTATAAATGTATCATTTATATACTGGTATATACACACACACACACACCCTTATATTTATATACATATACATGTAAATGCTATCAGAACAGACAGACGGCTGGATCCAAATGCAGAAGGTTTATTAGCTCAGCTAAAAGTCCACAAAGCTAAATCAGGGTCAGGCAGGCAGGAGTCAATAACAGGCATGAGAGCATCAGAGAAGAGACGGGGTAGTCAGGATCCAGGCGAGAGTCGGGGCAGGCAGCAGGCAAACAGAGTCAGAGTCAGGGTCAGGAAACAGAAGACCAGGTCCAGATATAACACTCTGTAATGAAGGCAGAGTGGTACAAACAGTACTTTGCACTGAGATTCAGTGCAGAGCTGAAGTATGCTGTGTTTGATTGAGTGGATGAGCTTCAGGTGTGCAGCTTTCAGGAAGTGAGCACTGTGGACAGAACTCTGGGGACGCCTCCCGCCGGTGACCAAAGGGGGAGACAGAGTTCTGACTTCTGACACACACAAACACACACACACGTACTTACACATCCATGTATACACACAGTCACATTTGCAAAATGAGGGCATTAGGACGACAGTCTTAGTTCAAACATAGCAGTCACTCCCATCCATCTTTTAAAAAATAAAAACATAAATTCTTAGTTGTAGTTAGGCAGTCAGATATTACATCATATAAACTTGTTTTCATTTTTAGATCCACTGGTCTATGGTTGGTGGATCTGGTTAAAGTCAGTTCAGAAAAATAATCTTTTTTGATGAGACATTGATGAGACGTGTGTAAAATACAGCATTGATCATTATTTTATTTATTTAAGATTAAGAAAGAAATTCTTCTTTTCAATTGTGGCCTGGCAAAACCCAAAATCTTTTGAGAATCCAATAAAGGTAAAAAAAAAAAAAAAAAGGGGTTGCAGGAGAGACGTAGACCAAAAATCCGGAGAAAACAGCAGTAACACAGACAATCATTACATAATTAAAATAATATCATTAGTACAATCATTAGAATCATAAAACGAAGTTACAGCAACATTATTTTAACCTTGTCTGTACAGTGTCCTTGGGTTTCATGAAAGGCACTTTAAATATAATGGATTGTTATTATTATTATTATAATTATAATTATTATTATTTGTCCTCTAGAAGGACTACGAGAGGATCCGTAGGTAAATCTGTCCTTACCTTTTTCTCCATCTTCTTTTTTATGTGGTCTTATTTTGGGGCGTGTGTGTGATCACTAATCATGCCCCACTTTTTTTTAACATGGTCTCATGGCATTTTCCTGACGATGGTGGACAAAGAAATTTAGATTAAAATTAACATTTCTGAGTAATCTGTTCAAATTGTGAATCAGATGGGAGGGGGTGGGCTTATTCCACGGCAACAGCCACAACTCAGGGGCTAATTTCTACTGAACTTATGCTGCTTTAAAGACATTATGTCTTAGAAAATAACACAGGTTTTTTTATTTTGCCATATAAAATAAATATGAATAAAAGACCCCTGGGAACGCTTGCACAATAGATCAACAGATGATCGCAGAGGGTCTTACATGAAAAGGTGGGTCATATGGCAGGCAAAATGTGGCAGTATGACTGTCTGCATTTCCCTGCTGCCCCTTCATGTTTATGTCTTTGGTTTTTGTAGTTTTCCTGTTTGTTTAAGTTGATTTTGTCCAAACCAGGGGTGCTCATTACGCCTACATCTTCAAGGACATGAGTGTAGATCGCGGGCCAGAAAAGAGAAAAAAAATAAAATAAAAGGCACTTCTTCAAAATCCACCAGCCAATCAAAATCCTCGTTGAGAGGCACGGGACTTGATTGACATGTAGATTGGCCAATCGGACATCCTCTGATACATACGTCACTGCACATGCGTGTTTAAAAACACTGAGCGCAAACTCTCTGTCATCAGAAAGTCGCTTTCTGCCCCACGGCACGTCAAGTTCCCGGCAGAAGACCACTCCGGACAACCGGAGTGTTTATTGAAGCCGCCCCGCGTGTCTCTTCCTACTATCAGCTCTGCAGTTCTCGCCCGAAAAATACGAGCGCATTAAGGAAGTTGTTTTTTTACGTGGCACGCGCTTCGTACGGAGCCAGCAGCGCCTTTAATGCCATGCTCCCCCCATTACGTGGTTAACAGCAGAGCATGACAAATGATAGTCACTGCTTTCTGTCTTTGTAATAAAACGCCTAATCTGTTAATACAAAAGTAGCTTTGTGTAATCTTACTGTGTAGTTCTTAATCATCAGTATATAAACAAAAATGTTCAAATAAACATGTAACTAATAAATATAACTAACAAACATTTACTAATAGTTACTAATTACTAATACATGTTTTATAGGTAGATCTTCAAGACATTGTCAATTCAAAAGTAGCTCACACGCCAAAAAAGTGTGAGCACCCCTGGTCTAAACCAACCGCTCTATTAAATCAGTAGGTGGTGGAAGTAGCCGTAGTTTGGTTCAGATTGGTTTAATCCAGATGAACCAGTTCCGTGGCAGAATCTAGAAATCCGTTTGTGGGCTCCCAGAGTCTTTACGTTGCAACTCTCAGATTTACAGCTCGGCAAATGAGATTAATTTGTTTATTATGTCAGCATAAAAATGTTTTAAGGTCATTTGTGCAGAGAGGTAAACATTTCCCACCACTTAATAGAAGAGCTGCTGAGCTGCATATTGAACTTGGAGGCGGAACAGCTAAATCTTCTTTTATCTCTGTCTTTAAGCTGTTTATATGAGACCCATAAATAAAAACTTCAGTTTGTCCTTTTGTTAATATCAATTCTAACATCAGTATATGAGAGTTTAAAAGCAAGGAGGGAACGGGTTGTAACCTTCCTGAGAAACCTGGGGCGGATGCTCTCCAAGGAGTTCAAAGAGGACAACCTTCAAAGTCACGGTTCCACTCGTCAAATTCCCTCTTGGAGCTGGACCTGAGGGAACGCTGCAGTCCCCGCCACACTCAGGAACCGTTTTCTGATCAAAGGGTGATTCATTTTAAAGTCGTAACGCCGTTCTTCCCGTGGAGCCGAGTCTGACGGAGGTGATTTTCTTCCTCTGGAGCAACAGAGGAGCACTTGAAACCGTTTTATCACAGGTTTCCACGTCTCAACCAGACCTCCGAAACATCTCCAGGAACATTGTCCTTAACCTATATCATGCTTTTCTTGAACCTTTAATCCTTGTGCTATCCTAGGCACTTTAACTTTGGGAGCTGGGTCATCTAGACCCACTAGACAGTGCGCTGAACCTTTTTTCTTCAATGATTTGTGATCTTCACTGGTGTCCATGGATTACATGAAATCTTTCCACCTTTATCCACCTTTGTCATGGTAGGGAGAACACGTCAATGTAAGGGAGGGGGGTCATCTAAGATAACACAAGGGTTACGAGTAAACTATGCCCATATGATAACATATTACCTTGGGCCAGTGGTGGTTCTACACTAACTTACTCCCCGCCCCGCACACATCATTTTGTGTTCCCCTTTTTTTTGCCAAATTTTACACAAAGATTTTTAATTTAATTTTATTTAATTTTAATATAAGTTCCCTGAATCCAAAACACGCTTTAGGTTGCAGGCCGAACAAAATAAAGTTTTACTGAACACTCTAAAGCTAAACTTTTAACCCTTGTGCTATCTTAGATGACCCCCCCCCTTGCATTGACGTGTTCTCCCTACCATGACAAAAGTGGATAAAGGTGGAAAGATTTCATGTAATCCATGGACACCAGTGAAGATCACAAATCATTGAAGAAAAAATGTTCAGCGCACTGTCTAGTGGGTCTAGATGACCCAACTCCCAATGTTAAAGTGCCTAGGATAGCACAAGGGTTAAACATAAATAAAGAATAAATACTGACAGGAATGTTAATCCAGAATAAATCAAGTTAAACCTTAAATAACGTATAATATTTTGCTCTCCATAAAAATATATTCTATCAAAATTATAAAAATATGAACATGCTGCAGAACAAAACAAACAAAGCCTGGAAATATTAATAATAAGAAACAGCAAATCAAATCCTTCCTTTTTCTCTGATCTTTTGTCAATTTTTTTAAGAACTAATCTCCTGGCATCATTTTTATCAATAAGTTCATTTCTGCTCGGTGTGTGATGTCCTGTGTCTGTGTTTGTGAAATGCATCAGAGGGATTTTATTTTATTTTTTAAACCTATTATTGTGAATATCATTTTTAGGTCTTATAAAACATTAAAAAAACGAAATCATAGAACTTATCACTGGGAATACTCCAAAAATATTTGGCCTTTTTCTAATTTTGTGCAACACCAAAAGTAAAATCCTCCAAAAATCCCCTAATCCATTCATAAACAAATGATCAATTGTTTATTTCTGATCTCAAAAAGTGCAGCTGTTTTACTGCATTATCTGCTGTTTTATGTCAAATACTGACACCAACTAAATGACAGGAAGACGTGAAAAATACATTTACATGAAAAATAAAGACACGTCATCAAAATGTCTATTATAGTTAGTAAAGAATGACAATATTAGCATGAGCTGAGTAATCTATAGGCACGCCATGAACCAGGGGTTGCGCAATTGAGGCTGCACTAAATGTGCCATTTCACCATGGCAACAATGACTCGACCGATTCGGACC
This sequence comes from Oryzias sinensis, assembly GCA_037389245.1. Classification (NCBI taxonomy): domain Eukaryota; kingdom Metazoa; phylum Chordata; class Actinopteri; order Beloniformes; family Adrianichthyidae; genus Oryzias; species Oryzias sinensis. The sequence continues at coordinate 16,186,392 of CM074489.1, read as the reverse complement.
AACCACTGCTAACTGACCATATGTGGCTCATACATGATGGCGACTGAATGGCAACCACTCTCGGCAGTCAGGACTGAGCTTGTTGAAAGGCCACGCCCCTTCCACTTGAAAGCGGGCCACACAAAATAGATTCAAGATTCAAGATTCATTTATTTGTCATTTTCATTAAAGCATGAACAACGAAATTGCGTTTGGAGCGTTGACAATCACCCTAATTATTTCAAAGTGGAAAAAAAACTATTCACCAAATAAATACCCAATAAATAGATAACCAAAGTGCAACATTAGTACAAAAAAAAGAAACAGAACAGAAAAAAGAAGACTTTCAGTGTACATAGGTGCTGTGGTCAATAGCAGCTTGATGTTAATGTGCAGCGTTAACATCAGCTGATTGGTCGGGGGGACCAGCAGGTACCGCCTACTTTTAATCAGACATCTGATTGGCCAGTTTATAACTTAAATAAAAAGAAGAGGATTATCGAGATGTTAAAAAAGGTATCAGAGCAAGAACGCCTGAAGAAAAGCTGCGGTTACTTCCTGTTTGGAATGCCAGAGGGGAGGGGCCACTCAGTCCAGTTCCCATTTACAGTCACTTGGATGCACTGGCATTTATGTACATAATATAATCATGTGCTGCATGTTGTTTCTTTTTTCTTTCTTGGAGATGCATAAACATTTAAAAGTTGTTTTAATGATCTCTAAAAAAAAGTTCAGTCCTCAGCTGGAGAGCTCTGGCAGGAATGGCTCTCAAACCCGCGGCCTCGCAGCAGCCAAGCCTTTGATGTGTGCAGCCGCAGCACATTGTAGCTCAGCTGAAGACAGCGCTTTTGCATTCTCAGCCAAACCGCATCAGGGCTGCTATTGATCAGTGCAGGTCAGTGAGTCCTGAAGGATTTACGCTCTCCCCGTAATAAGCGATGAGGGGGCATATCTGTAAGCGTGTGCACATCACAATGACGGACGTTTCAATCCAACTTCCTGCAAATTCCACAGTTTTTTTTTTCTCAGACAGAATAATGTTTCATCATTCTTAAATGTTTCGTTGTCATTACTGCTGCGAGTCTGCTCGCTCATGTTACAGTTATCGAGCGCTGCTGCAGGTCGAATCCAGCAGGAGGGGATGTTTCCGCCGTGTCCGTGACTCCACAGGACACGGTACGCGCCGTGGATTAGCGGCCCGTGCTTGTCTGTCATTAAACCTACATAGAGGGCGCAGGAGGATCTTGGAGGGTGTCCATTGGCTGTCAGCTGCAGAGCTCACGAGTGACTCAGCTGAACTGAACTGTCTGTCAGACACTGGGGGGGTCCGGGGTCCAGCAGATCCCTGTCCAAACATCTGCTCCTTTGGGGTTCTGTTGAGCTTGTCTGCAAACACAACCTTGAGATAAAGAAAAAGTAAAACTTCTTTTTTTGTAATCAATAAATAGCAGGAATTAAAACCCCATTTTTGAATCCCAAATTTTTGCTGTTTTTGACATGTTCTTGCATTTTTTTCTGCCAATGGAGGACAAACTGTATATATTAAGACAATTTTACGTATTTCCATTTCTGAGTTTTTTTTTTATTCGAATCATGGTGAATCAGTAGCAGACGAACTAAATTATGTTTCAAAAATAACTTATTTGTGACGTAGAAAATACGCTGGGCGGGCAACAAGCTCCCTGCTCTGCTCTATGCTGATGCATCCACTTGCAGACAACGTCTTTGTTTTCCTTGTCTGAGCTGAATCTGAAACAAACGGATGAAATGATAATCGGAGTGGATTTTTAAAAAGAAGAACAAAACCGACAAATTAATTATGTAAATAACTTGCTCACAATTTAAAAAAAAATGTTTCTTTTCCCCATTTATCCATATTTTATGTGCCTCTTATCTTGCTTTTTTTTTGGGTTGACCAAGTTATTTTGCTGAAATTTTTTTTTTTTTTAAATAATAAAAAAGCCTTGTAGAGCATACACTTAGGAAAATAAAAGATTCTGTAGTAAGAAATATCTATGTAACAATAATTAGTGTTCTGAGAAAAAAGTGACTTTTTTTATGACATCAGGCATCCCTTTTTTGCATAATCAGTAAATACAAATACACATTTTAAACATTTTCAACGTTCCCTCAAACTCTAGTATTTCTAAAAACATCTCAGTTACAGACAAAGATGCCAAAGGTGTTTTGTTCCACAGAACCAGGGAGTTTTGGACCACTTCTTCCTCTGGTTGTTATAATTTTATGGTCTAAATAATTAAAAAAAATCTGACAGACAAAGGGACTTTCATGATTAACCTTAATTTAAACCCACACTAACAAAAACAACCACGTGACAAATGAGGGAATCGATCCCAGTGGAGTTGCCTGTGGATTCTGACCTAGGGGGGTGTCCGCTCCTCTCCTTGCACATTATCAACAGGCAAATGATGTTCAATACCACAGTTCCACTCCCCACCAGGATGTGGAACAACGACCTCTATCCAATTTTAGCTTAGGGTTGAACACACACTAAACACTTTTGCACAGGGCCTAATGCTGCCCCCTAGTGTTAAGAATACGTAAAATGATCTTTGTTTAATTTTATTTTCTGTCCAGCAGGATCCAGATTAAATATACCAACGTGTCTCTTCTTTTTCAGGGATCTTATTTTCCACGTTAGTGTTTGGCCCCGCCTGTGGCTTCATCTTGGGTTCGGTCTGCACCAAAGTCTACGTTGATGCCGTCTTCATCGACACTAGTGAGTGAACCGACGAACAAACCTAAAGCAGAAAGGTTTCCCCTGTTTAATAAAAATCCCTGTGAATATGTGTGTTATTATTATATATTTAAACTATGTTGGGTTTTATGTAAAATCCAAACAAAAAAAATTAAAAATATGAAGTGTTAAGGGCAGCACCTCACAGCGAGAAGACCCTGGTTCAAATCCCAGCTGGGACCCTCCTGTGTGGAGTTTGCATGTTCTCCCTGTGCCTGTGTGGGGTTTTTTCTGCTTCTACAGTTTCCTGTCACAGTTCAAAAATACACTTCCTAGGTTAACTGGTGTCTCTAAATTGCCCCGAGGTGTGTGTGTGGACCTGCAACTGCCTGAAAACCTGATCACAAAATACCCTGCATTCACCAACCAGCAGCTAGGATAGGCTCCAGCAGCCCCATGACCCCAAAAGGGACAAGGGAGTTAAAACGATGGATGGATGTGAAGCAAAGATTACATTTATTCAAACTAAAAAAAAAAAATGGATAGTCTGGTGTGAGATTTTGTTTTAATCCCCACCTGCTAATTATTATTTTTGTTAGATGTCTCCTAAAACGCCTGAAATCCTCTGTCTCCATGGCAACATCAACCTATTTGCTTTTTCATTTTTAAACTATGAGGAACAAAGATACTTTTTTTTTGGGGGGGGGGGTTCTTTGCACTTTTCTGTCAAGGAGAAAAACCCCCATTGTAGAAGTGACCTCCGACCTTTAGGTGTGTCATAATCTTACATTAAAAATTCAGTTAAAATAAGATACCTTAAAAATTCTCTTTGTTGCCAAATAACTTTTACAAACTTGTTCAAACTTTTGAGTGCTGACCTTACAAGTCCTTACAAGACCTTTAGTTTTTAGGTATCCCTTGCAATGGCCGGGTTGGACCTCCTTTTGCCTTCAGAACTGCTTGGTGGCATAAATTCAGTAAGGTCCTGGAAACATTCCTCAGAGAATTTGGTCGTAATTGACATGACAGCATCACACAGATGCTGCCGATCTCCCGTTCCACCACATCCCAAAGGTACTGGGTTTAGATCTGGTGACTGTGGAGGCCACTAGAGTCCAGCTATTGTCATGTTCTAGAAACCAGTCTGAGACGATTCCAGCTTTATGACTTGGTTTCTTATCCTGCTGGAAGTAGCCATCAGAAGATGATACACCGTGGTCATAAAACGATGGACACGGCCAGTAGCAACACCCGGGTAGGCTGTGGTGTTGGAACCTTGCTGAGTTGTACTAAGGGACCCAAAGTGTGCCAAGAAAATATTCCCCACACCATGACACCGCCACCACCAGTCTGAACCCTTGATACAAGCCAGGATGGATCAGTGCTTTGATGTTGTTGATGCCAAATTCTGACTCTACCATCTGAATGTTGCAGCAGAAATAGAGACTCATCAGACCAGACAACATTTTTATGATCTTCTATTAGTGAACCTGTGTGAATTGTAGCCTCGGTTTCCTGCTCTTAGCTGACAGGAGTCACTCACAGCGTGGTCTTCTGCTGCTGTAGACCATCTGCATCAAGGTTGGATATGTTGTGCGTTCAGAGATGCTCTTCTGCAGACCTCGGTTTGAACCAGTGATTCTGTTGTCTTTCTATCGACTGGAACCAGTCGGGTCATTCTCCTCTGACCTCTGGCATCAACAAGGCATTTTCTCCCACAGAACTGCTGCTCCCTGGATATTTTCTCTTTTTCTGACCAAACCATAGAGATGGTTGTGGGTGAAAATCCTAGTAGAGCAGCAGTTTGTGAAACACTCAGATCGAGTTGCTACACGATTGGCCAATTAGAAATTTACATTACTGACCAGTCGGACAGGTGTGCCTGTCATGTGGCCAGTGAGTGTCGATGTGTCTAGGATCTGTAGGTCATCTCGCTCCTCAATAACCGCAGATCTTTTCTACCTTTATCCAGGTACACTGGACATCACCCCAGACGACCCTCGCTGGATCGGGGCCTGGTGGGGCGGCTTCCTCCTGTGCAGTGCCTTACTCTTCCTGTCGGCCCTCTTCATGTTCGGCTTCCCCCAGGCTCTGGACGAGGAAATGGAGGCTGGAGGGGAGAGCGAGCAGGCCATGCTGCCCCCGTCTTTGAGCCAGGAGTACCGGGGCTCCAAGTCCAACGGCAGCTTTGACATGAACAGTGGGCTGTCGGTGTGGCAGCACCTCCGGGGTAAACGCTGCGACACAACGCAAACTGAGGGATTGGTTTCCCTTTTTGAATATATTTTCCCCGTGACTGTGCTCCTCAGTGATCCCGCGGGTGACCAGGCACCTTCTGTCCAACCCCGTGTTCAGCTGCATTGCGCTGGCAGCCTGTATGGAGATTGCAGTGGTTGCTGGCTTTGCCGCCTTCCTGGGGAAATACCTGGAGCAGCAGTTCAACCTGACCACCTCCTCAGCCAACCAGCTGCTAGGTATGCTGGCTCCAGTTGACCCAGTTTAGTTTTAGCCAAAAATGTTAAAATACGGTTTATTTTTTACTTGTATATTTAAAAAAAAGAAAAGCATCTCCTGTCAATCATCTTTTCACCTCAAGTGACAGAAAGACAAGCAAACATCACCCCCCATATAGGGGCTGTTTGCGGGTGACGGGGTGTTTATACGTTTATACTGATTCTCCTTTGTTTGATGCCCCCCCCCCATTCTACAGACTGTGTAGACTGTGGAGCCCATTATTGCTGTTCACGTGATAGGTGGGTGCTCCTTGCATGTCAGAGATGAGGAAATAAGACAAACAGAGTTTAGTAGTTTAGTTTGTGTGGGCGTCTTATGAGCACTGATGTATCACGTGCACACCCCGTGCGTGCAGCGTTTGCATAGGACCAATAAGAAGCCGGTACTCAGGTCTCCCTAATGACTGGAGTGTGGCGTAAGGACACCATAAAACAGCATCAGCCCTGCGTGAAACTTACATTACCCCAGTGCTTCTCAATTATTTTCTGTTACGCCCCCCCAGGAAGAAGTAAACGTTTCGCGCCCCCCAACTCTCCGCCCACCACTGTAAATCGTATCATTTTTCTATAAAATTATTATAGGTACACCTCTGCATAACATTGTATCCTTGTTAACATTAAAGGCAAGAAAAAAGAAAGTAATATAGATCAACTTACAATGAACAATAACTTTATTAACACTGTTTTTGTCTGTAACAGAGAAGACTTAAAGTGCATCAATTTGCCTGAAACTTTTTAAAAAAATCACATCCTTATTCAAACTGTAAACACTGGATCAAGGTACATTTTTTGACCATTTGATATTGAAAAATAAAATTAAATAAAATCAATAAATAATAATAAATCAAATTCATCAGCAACATTAACTCAGGAGCACAATATGACAAACAATTTGACCAACAAAACAAAAATTAAAACAATTTGTGCTGATTTTTTTTTGTAAATCAAAATGAGGAAGTCAGGGTTAATGGCTACAATGAGCACGTTTTGCAGTGCACAGCTTTTCAAAGCGGGGTTTGAAGCATGATACTGCAACTCTCAGCTCCTGCTCAATGTTTAGCTGGGATCTGTACTTGGTCTTTAGAGCAGCAACAGCAGAGAAGCCAGTCTCACAAAGATAAGATGTTGCAAAAGGAAGAAGAATGCCCATAGCCCTCTGGCCTAAGAGTGGATACTGCCTCTCTACATTCAGCCAGAATTCACTCAGTGTCTGTGATGTGAACCTCAGTCTCAATGTGGAGTCAGACGTCATATCAATGAACTGGTCCTCTTCTGCAGAGCTGAAACCAGTTGGAGCTGATGCGTTGAAAGGATCTCTCACCCAATCATATTGGGAACTGTTTTCAGGGAAGTACTTTTTAAAGAATCCAATCAGTGAAGAAATATGCTCCTTAATATGGGGAATCACTAAGGTGGCATCATAGTCAGTAGTGGCAACAAATTCATGCAGGTTCTCGAATGAATCAGTATTTCCTTCATCAAGTCGCCTGCCCCACATTGCTAGCTTTCGAGTGAAAGAGCTGATCTTGTCTGTGACCTGAGGGAGGTGTTTATCTTTCCCTTGAAGCTGTAGATTTAGTTCATTTAGCTTTCCAAATATGTCACTCAGGTAGGCCAGTTTTGCCAGGAAGTTCTCATCACTAAATTTTTCTGCGACTTCATGCTTGTGCTCCTGTTCCAAAAACTTCTTATCTGCTCTCTGAGCTCAAAAACTCTGGACAAGACTTTTCCTCGTGACAGCCACCTTGCTTCACTGTGAAACAGCACAGCTTGATGTTCAGCCCCCATCTCCTCACAGATAGCAGAGAAGACTCTTGTTTTTAGTGGTCTAGTCTTTATAAAATTGACAACACCTACAATGTCACTCATGACCTCACTTAATTCAGAGGAAAGTTTCCTTGATGCCAGAGCTTCACTGTGTATAACACAGTGTGTCCACTCAACATTAGGTGATGCCTTCTTGATGAGTGCCCGAAGTCCTTTTTTCATCCCTGCCATGGTCTGTGCACCATCACTGCAAACACCAATTCAGTTCTCCCACTTAAGCCCATTCTCAGTCAGAAAGCAGTCCAGCATTTTGAATAGCTCTTCAGCTGTGGCTCTGTCCCTGACATATTTACAAAAAAGTAGATCCTCGCACAGGGAGTGTGTCATGTCAAAACGGACATAAGCAATGAACAAACAGTCTTTGTTGCTGTCAGTTGCTTCATCAAACTGTAAGGCAAAACGTTTGTCTTTGAGTTTCTCTACCAGCTGTTCTTTGAGATCGTTGGCAATGTCATTTATACGTCTGGCGACAGTGTCATTGGACAGAGGGACAGTTTTTAATTTTGCAGCGCTTGCGTCGTCCAGCATGACAGAGACCATGTCTAATGCTGCAGGCAGTATCAGCTTCTCTGCTATGGTGTGGGGTTTTTTGCACTGAGCAATTTGGTATGCCACTTTATATGATGCTAACAGTGCTCGCTGGTTTACTGAAGTAGCACTCACAAAGCGGGACGATTGTTGGCAATATTCGGCACGTTTTCGCTGAAAAAACTCAAGCGGCTTATCAGCGTGATTGGGGTGTAATGTCTTTAAGTGCCGCCTTAATTTATTTGGCTTCATGCTGTCCGCTGCCAACATTTTTAGACACAGTAAACATACCGGTCTTTCCTCGTCTCCCACCGTAGTAACAGTAAAGCCAAGCGCTACATACGCTTCGTCATATTTCCTCGTCTTGGCTTTCGGGAGACTTACGTTTGTCTCATTATCTGCGTCCCTCTCCGCCTTTCTTTTCACCCCTGTCAAATATTTTTTCATTGTGTTGCTGAAGAGTTTGTTCGTTGAACTTTCACATCTCCCGCTCTGTGCTGTGTGTTCTTGTTTGGTGCAAAAATACCGTAACTCCCTGCGCGAACTCTGAAAATGAGCGCGCCACTGCCACCCACTGAGTGGATGTGCAATTACACTTCATTCTAGTACGGCGTACTAGAATGAAGGCACGCGATGATCCAGATCCAGGTGTTGGGGAACAGGCAGCCTTGCTGCTCCTCCGTGTGCCCCCTGTCACCTAGCAACCAGAGCCCACACCACCCCTCCCCTTTCCCTCTCACACACGCAGCCGCGTGTGACAGGAGACGGGAACTCGCGGCTGCAGGGATGGTGATTCACAGGTTTCAGGCTGTATTATTGCCTGTGCCTAAAACCGCCACTACCGCGCGCCCCCCCTGGCATCGCTCCGGCGCGCCCCACTATTTGAGAAGCACTGCATTACCCTAACAAATGACAACGGTACGTTCCGTCTTTATGACATCCTTTGAGGTGGCTGTACGATCCTCTCAATGACCCTCTAGCCCATGTGCTATCTTAGATGACCCCACCCTTGCATTGACGTGTTCTCCCTACCATGACAAAGGTGGATAAAGGTGGAAAGATTTCCTGTAATCCATGGACACCAGTGAAGATCACAAATCATTGAAGAAAAAAGGTTCAGAGCACTGTCTAGTGGGTCTAGATGACCCAACTCCCAACATTAAAGTGCCTAGGATAGCACAAGGGTTAAACAGGCCTGGACAATGTAAAAATCCCCAACATGTGACCAATGCCTTAGTCATGTGCACCCAAAGGGCGGCGAAGGAGCAGTGGTAAGGCGGTCGACCTTTAATCGGAAGATTGGTTTCCGTTTCACCCACCCATGTGTCAAAGTGTCTTTGGGCAAGACACAGAACCCCGCGTTGCCTTTGGTGGTGATTGTGTTAGTGAATGGAGGCAGGAGACTGAATGTGAAGCGCTTTCGGCCTTCTAGGAAGGTAGAAAAGATAATTTATCATATGGGGACTGACCCGTACGGGAGCTGCTCACATTGGTGTGCGTCCTACGGGCCTGCAGGACGTCCACACAAACAAACTACACTCCGATTGTCTAATTTCTTGCACAAACAGGCTCTTTGCACAGTCCGCAGGGTTTGGGGGTTAAAAAAAGGAAAATCTACTAACATTTTTGTTCTACGGATTCCCCGAGCGGTCTGCAACTTTGATATTTAGTGCCACCTGTGATTTGCCGTTGTTCACCTGCAGACAGCCTGGATCCACCTGAAGGGCAGTTGTGACCAAGGCTTTAACACGACACAACGTTTTGGAGATTTTATGCAACATTTTCTAACAAAGACCACAAACAAATCACAGATGCATTTTTTACCAAAGCTTTACAGCTTAGCTTTAGGAAAAACTCGGTTTCTACAGAAAGATGTAGAAACTCTGAAAGTTTTTTTAAATTTTGATTTGAAATGGTTTATTTCAAGGAATCAAAACAAGAATAATGCACAAAACATTACAATCAGCAGTTATACACTCATACAAAGATGTATCAAACTTAGGATAATTAGAAATTAATTCAAAGATTGCTTGAAAAGGAGTGGAAGGAAGCTAATTTATGTAATCCCACCCCTGTTCTACCGTAACCATTTTATTACATGATTTATTATTATCCGCTTCAAAACTGCTATCAGAATTAAGAATCCTTTAGTATCAATAAATCACATGACAGAGATGAATTACTTAATAATTTTGTAAAAATAGACATAACTCTATTTTAGAAATCAACATAGCAAATGCAGATCAGTTATCTAAAATATATGCAGATTATTTTCATCGCAAAAATCATGACTGTGATTAGAAATAACACTATATCAAAAAAATTGACATAACACTGTTTCATAAATCAAATCAAATCAACCTTTATTTATATAGCACTTTTACAACAACACATGTCACTCAAAGTGCTGTGCATAAAATACAATAAAATTTAAAAACAAGATGACAAGACAAACAGACAACCCCCCCCCAACACACAGAGACACACATACGCACACCATGATAAAAAAAGTGATAAAATAATGGAATGTAGAGACCTCATAAGTCTTCATAGCATATGCAGATCAAGTATAAAAAATATGTGCCTTAAATTATTATAATTGTTTTTAGAACAGTCATTAATATAATTAGACATAGTAGAAAAACACAAAAAGTCAAGTTTATGAGGAAATCCCAGTAACCTGAATTCAAGAAACTACTTTAAATCAGTATGACGACGGGATGAAACCTGGGTAAATAATAAACAAATTAAAGTAGAAAAAAAAGGAGGACCAGGAGAGAAAAAACAAAGCGGAATAATCAAAAACACAGTTCCTTTTCAAAAATGACTAGTTATGTTTTTTGTCATTTTCAAATGTTCACAAAGTTGATCTGTTTTCTTAACTCCTTGATGAATTTATTCTCAGCTATGGAAAAACACGTCACCTTAGTTTTTGCTTTGATGCATACTAGGATCAAAAGGCATCAAGCGATTAAGTAAGTGGTTTTCTTGTTTTACTCTTGTGATTTCCCTCCCCAGGCATGACCGCCATACCCTGTGCCTGTCTGGGCATCTTCCTCGGGGGGCTGCTGGTGAAGAAGCTGAACCTGTCAGCTCTGGGGGCCGTCCGCATGGCCATGCTGGTTAACCTGGTGTCCACCGCCTGCTACGTCTCCTTCCTCTTCCTGGGCTGCAACACGGGACCGGTTGCCGGGGTGACGGTGGCCTACGTCAATGAGTGAGAACCAGCACCTCCTTTATAACTCCTGGCCTGCTGTAGCTGCACGTTCTGCATGCATGGCTGCAGGGTCAAGAGCTAAACGGCGCCGCCTCACCTCTGTTGCAGGACGCTGCAGACGCAGCAGCCGCTCGAGTCGCCGTGCATCAGCAACTGCAACTGCTACACGGCATCGGTGAGCCCCGTCTGCGGGTCCAACGGAGTCACCTACCTGTCCGCCTGCTTCGCCGGCTGCACCAAAGCGGTGAGACAAACCGATTGAAGAGGCGGCGTGAGGGGCTTAGGCCTAAATGTGACGGTTTGACGTCTCGCCTCTGCAGAACCTGACCAGCTGCACCTGCGTATCCAGCAGCAGCGAGGAGGCGGTGGCTCTGCCGGGAAAGTGTCCCAGCCCTGGCTGCCAGCGGGCCTTCCTCACCTTCCTGTGTGTGATCTGTGTGTGCAGCATGATCGGGGCCATGGCTCAGACCCCTTCTGTCATCATCCTCATCAGGTACGGCGCGAACCGTCCACAAGAGGGCGCCGTGTCCTGCCGCTGACCGCATCAAGCTGCTGATTTATCACCTAAATGAGGACTATTGATGGGAGAAATATGAGAAAAACTGAATAGTGGGTTTAGGGAAACTTACTGTTTTGGTTTGATTTGGGTTCTTGAATTTGCCAAATTTAATCAGCAACAAAATTATTTTTTGAGAAAACCATTTGTTATTTTAAACTGTAGTGAGTATTTGGATGTGGTTTTGTGGCATTTGATTGAACTTTTTAAATGATAAAATAAATTTATGTAACTTGTCAGTGATGGTCTCTTTCCTTTCATGGGTCAGGACTGTGAGTCCGGAGCTGAAGTCTTACGCCCTCGGAGTTCTGTTCCTGCTTTTAAGGCTGATAGGTAAGAAATGTTTGACACTTTTGAACGCAACTGTCTGTTAAAAACCCAGAGGAAAAATAAACAAAAACAAAAGAAGATACATCTGGTGGTTGTGAAATACTTCAGGAGAAAAAAAAACTATGTAAAGAAACTTAATTATATTATGAATCAAATCAGGTCAATCTGCTGGAACTGCAGTCTAGAGAGAAACTCCAGGAACCAGTACACTAGAAAAAGTGTCATCACTTCCTGTGTTTGGTCCAGGAGAAAGTCTATCTGCATACGCTGTGCATCAAACCGCACCAGAGTTGCAAACCAAATTCCTTTTATTTTTAAGTAGATAAGAGTTTGACCCACTTCATGGTTTGGGGGGCTTTTACACGTTCCAGACTGCAGAGAAACCAACAGATCTGTGCACACGTGACGGTACGATTTAAAGGTTAATAACCAAACTGGTTCTGCAGAAAAGTCATTTTACCAGAACAGGAACGTCAACAGATCATCACTTCTTGTGGTCTCTCCGTCGGTTGGCGTCATATCAGCGAGCAGATGCTCCTAGAACAAATGTTTGCTCGTCTTGCTTTTGTTGGTAACATCTACCAATGTCATTAGAAAAGGTACATCTTCAAGGACCTTTCACAACGTCCATCTTGAAACTACATTATTCTTGCTCCTTAAAGGAGGTTTCTCTGTGCAGCTTCTGCTCCCAAACCATTTAAAGCTTCAATCACAACTGCTCTTAACCCTTGTGTAGGGATAACACGTCAATGAAAGGGTGGGGTCATTTTGTCCCCATAACATAGCACAAGGGTTAAGGGTGGTATTTAAGTGTCATGCACTAATGTGCCAAGCCCACACGGGCTTATATGACACTGAAAGACAAAATACATAAAACATATAGAAACATGCCCATCACAAAAATCCAATAACCCCCCTAGTCAGAGTCTAACAGAACACAAAGTGTCCATTCTTATTGTCCATGCCTGGAAATGGGCTGGCTGCAGGCGAAAAAATGGTCAAACAGGGCACACAGATGGTCCACACAAAAATAACAGGTTGTAGACCCTCTGTGAGCAGCCTGACTGTTAGACATCAACAAAGTAAACAGTTAGACTGTAGCTTGTGTGGACATCCTTTGGGCACTTACTTACTTACACCCCGTGCGTGAGGCGGTCAGTAAGGGGGCCAGTACTCGCACCTTACTACTACTCCCCCGTACACCATAAGTACGTGTAACCTTATCCTTACAAATACTTCACAATACATTAACCACACCCACGACCATTTTAATGACGGTAAAGACCTGTAATACACACATGCACACCCGTTAAGACACAACCCCTCACAGGACCGCACGGCTCCAAAAACCTGCAGCGTCCGCAGAACCAATGCTATAAGGCAATGTCACACAGCCACTACGTACAGTTTGCACACTTTCTACCCATGAAATTTTCTGTTTTTCGGGATTCATGACGGAAGTCATAAGTGTTCCTTGCGTTCTTCATTCGTCGATGTGTGCAGATGTAGGGTTACAGCCGACGTTTCTTTACCGGAATTCAGTTTTGAGCTGTTCAAAATTTTGGTCAGTTGAGAATGACGCAGTTTATTTTACGTAGTTTATACGCAGTCATTACGTAAACATTACGTAATTGTGCGTGATTTTTGCGAGATGCATATGCAAATTTGTGGCTTTCCACGACCGTTCCATGCATGTCTAACGGACTTTTCGCGCATGTATCACAGATGTGTAACTTTTTTGTCACGTATACGGTGCACAGATCATGTGAAAATGACACAATTGATGCTGGAATGACTAATAAATTGCATCTAAATCATGCAGTAATCACGCACGGTTATTGTTCTACGGTGGTTTACGTGTTCTTTGCGTGTTTTATTCATGTGGTTTTAATGTGGTTCATTCGTGATGCATCTGTGAACACTTCACTACAACTTTTCTCACTTTTTCTACTTATATAACTACGTATGACCATCTGCGCAATATGCACATAATGTACGCAGTGGTATTGTGAGTAATGCTGCAAGTTTGCAGCTTCAAACCATTCAGTCTTTTCTCTCTGCAATAGCTGGAGTTAGTACAGTCAACAACAACACACTCTGGTAAAACACAGTGGAAATGACTTTATGGCTAAATAAACACACAACACAAATCCACACATGGTAGGAAGGCTGAACCTGGAGTTGGCGTTTGACTCCGCCCCGCTCTTTCTGAGGCCTCCCTTCACTTGTATTTGGTCTCATTGTGCAGAAAGTGTCTGCTTTGCTTCTGGCTGTCGTTCCTTTACTGGACTCTGTGATACGAATGTCGAGACGATGTGTCACCTGCTGGGGACGGACCTCCTCAGACTGTCAGTCCGCATGCAGCTGAGCTCAAAGCGGTGCTCTTCTTGACTCTTGACCTGCTGTCTGTCTTCCTCCCCCCCCACCCCGCTGCTGCTGCAGGCTTCATCCCTCCCCCTCTGATCTTCGGGATGGGAATCGACTCCACCTGTCTGTTCTGGAGCTCCGTCTGCGGCGAGAAAGGAGCCTGCATGCTCTACGACAACGTGGCCTACAGGCATCTGTACGTCAGCATCGCCATCGTCCTCAAGTCGTCGGCCTTCGTCCTGTACGCCACCACGTGGCAGTGTCTGAGGAAGAACTACAGGAAGTACATCAAGAACAGCGAGGGCTACCTCACGCCCACCGAGCTGTTCGCCTCCAACGTGACTCTGGACAATTTGGGCAAAGAGATCAGTCAGAACCCGACCAGCAGAACAAAGTTCATCTACAACCTGGAGGACCACGAGACCTGTGACAACATGGAGTCGGTTTTATAGTCATTCACGATCTGATGTGAAGCGCTGCAAACCGTCAGAGCATCATCCTCAGCGAGGTCCGGATCTCCACCTCATCCCATCCTCCACATTTACGTCAGATCTTTGACGGCAGGCTTGACGTCGACAGCAATAAAGGAAGAGGCGGTCCTTCTCACAAACCAAAATAAAAGTCCCCCATCGTCGTAAGAGCCAAGCTTTATTAGACAGGTTACCTCCCTGTTGTGTTTCTCAGGTTTGATTACTAGAAGATTACAAAAAGAATGGAAGTAAAGTAATTCTAATACAAAATATAATATGGGTTTAAAAAAAATGCACATTTTCATAACTTTAGAAATGGAATCAGAAAGCAGCAAAAAATTAACCGAAATGATGCTGTTTTGTGATTCTATCAATGAAGAATCAGTAGCGACGTTTAGATCAACACCTTTTAACAAGTGACACAAATAAAAGGCAAAAGTGACTTTCCTTATGGAGGTCGTGTTTTGGTATTGGAGACCAACTCAACTTTTAATGTTTTAGGCGGTTTAATGGTGCGTTGTCCGTTCATTTGAATCCCCTCCTGTGATTTTTTTAAAGATCTATCATTTAAAAACATTGACTATATAAGAGAACTGGACTGAGTTCCAAACAGGAAGTACCTGCTGGTTCCAAAACGCCAAAATCCCATAGACTTCTACGTAGAAATAAACAGCTATTACTATTTTCTCTTGTAGTGCAAGTTATTCAAGTAGTAAACTGACCAATTAGATGCCTCAATAAAAGTAGGTGGAGCCTGCTGGGCCCCACGTTCAAAACGTTTTCGTGTAGCTCGCTTTCAAGTGTGGACTTCCAACAAGTTTAGGAAATTGGCAAGGGGTTGCCATATTAACGTTCACTCAGACCAATTTGGACCAATCACTGCTTACTGATAACGTCCGGCTCCAAATATGGTGTCCGTATGGAAAAAATAAAAAGGCAACTATCTTAGTTGACCCCACCCTTACATTGACGTGTTCTCCCTACCATGACAAAGGTGGATAGAGGTGAAAAGATTTCATGTAATCCATGGACACCAGTGAAGATCACAAATCATTGAAGAAAAGAGGTTCAGAGCACTGTCTAGTGGGTCTAGATGACCCAACTCCCAACGTTAAAGTGTCTAGGATAGCACAAGGGTTACATGGTCACGGTCACTCCAGTTCTCACATACAGTCAATGTCTAAGAAGGAAGTGATGTAATATCTCTGAGGCGATGGATCTGCAGCACCGATGCATGCTGCATTGGAGAGTTTCTATCAATGCGATGGTTATCAAATCGCAGCAGACTCTCTCACACCCAAGAGACTTTTTTTTTACACATAAAATGTTTTTACATGTATTTTACATATTTGTTTATTGTTTTTTAAACCAGCCGTTGTCACAGCAGTTTCCAGACCTTTCTCTATGTTTGAGAGGTTTAGCACCAACAACCTATTTGTGCAATATATTTAAACGTATACCATCCCTTTGAGGGACAGAGGGGGTAGAAACAGGGAGTGTGCTGGGACGGGAGTTAGACCAGAATAGTGTAACTGCGCCTTTAAAAACCCAATTCTTTACACGCCTCTTAATGCACGACACACCGTGATGCTCGACTTCTGGAGTGTCCAAAGCCTGAAATGTGCCAGTAAGAAGCTTTAGCATCAATTTAATATTTTTGTTAACCATTTTTTTGTTTCTCTCCATCAAAATATTCCCAGAATTTCTTTGTGAGACAGAAAAGTCTCAAAGCACATTTTCATTACACAGGACGGCCAGAAGAGGGCACCAGAGTCCAAATCAGAGGTCAGTCATAAGGAGGCCCCAGATTCCTGCTAACTTCAGCACGTTATCTATAAGAAAAGTTTTAATGTTCTTTTTTCTGAAGTTTGGATCTATCTGCTAAATGACTTGTCATAAAAAAAACTAAAAAACACAACAAAAATCTGGACAAAATTCGTATCAAGACTGCGCTGTATTTCAGAGAACCGGGAGTGCAGACTCATCCATTCTCACAAGGCATTTCTCCATCAGCTGATCCTGGAAGTGTGGGTCAGGTTAGGACGGTTCCAGTACCACATCCAGCTCTCCATCCAGCGTGTGTGCCGACTCCTCTGTACATAGTAGTGCCATACAAGTGCCAAAAATGACACCATAGAAATGATCTGTAGGAAATGTGTGTCATCATGCGTGCTGGAGTTCAGCGCCGCCCCTCCGGCTGCTTGTAGCCTCTCTGTGATGTCCTCAAACTTACTTCCACCATATCGTGCAGAGGTTTCTTGAAAAGACATTCCCTACTGAATATTGTATATTGATCTAGAAAGCAACGCTATTTAGAATGTGATAACTGTTCATATATAGGAATTAGCTTAATCTTTCTTTGGTGACTGAGAAAAGCTGGTAGCCGTTGGTTGCTTTGCTCCACATCAGAACAAAAGCGGCGCCAGCGAGGAGCCAACTTAACTGAGGGGTGACAGCACTTCCTCAACCTACGGCGGCAGGACTGTTTCTTTTTTTGCCACTTTAATGTGCTTGAGATGCTTTGCCTTGTGATGAGAAAACACCCCAGAGTGTAAAAGATTTATTTTTCTTTTTACATGTTTTTCTCATGGCTCTTCTCCGATGGCCTTGCTTTGTGGTTGACTTTTATAGCAGAACTCCAGTGAACGGATCGTCGGCGTATGAAGAGTTAACGTCCACAACACCACACTTTTGTGCAAAAAAGCCGTTTCCAGGAGACGTTTTTCCCAATACTTTCTGTGTTTCCTGTAAGTGAAGCCATAATGTAAATGAAACAGGAAACTCTTTATATGCAGACGATCCTTCGGTTTGAGCCTTTAAGTTGAATTTGTGGTTCCAAGTCACCAAGAACCCTCGCCTGCATTTATACCTGTGCTTCCTTCTTGCATGGTTCTGTAATATCACTGACAAACACTAGATGGCAGTAGACATTTGCGGACAGAGCCTTTGAGAACATTGGCTAACTTTTTAAACTGGTGGAGGGCGACGAAGCTCAATAATCCAAAGCATTTAAACTGAAGGGGTTCTGCTCGTCCCTTCATGAAAAGGTAAAAAGCCTGATGGAGACGACACTCAAAAAGCTAGAAGCACGTAGCAGTCAGAGCAGAGACGGCTTAAAATGCACTGCAGGATCGACACAAAACCACAAATCCAACAACAGCATGTTGCCTTTTGTTAGAAGTGACGCTTTGTGCCGAGGCGATGGTCTGAGACGGTCTTAGGCTTGTTGCTGTGTTCCTTTAAAAAACAGAAAGGGCATCTTCATAAGAAAATGTCATATTATATTTTCAAAGCTTTTATTCAGAACCTCTGAGATGCCCTGTTGAGTTTTTGCTTTAATTTATATTTTTTCCTTGAATTTCTATTCAAAAGCTTTAAGTTGTGTATATTTCTTGGTGAAGAATACATGATTGTATGCTTATTGTAAATACATTAAATATAATATTTTTATTTTTAATTTGACTTTTTTTTGTTTAAGTTTATTGGTTTTGCAGGCTTCCATAGAAACTCTTAAAAAACAAAAACTAAACCTGAAAATCTGTCATCTACACTGTAAAAAAGACTCTTTTATTTTTACTAAAAAAAAGGCAGCTTAGAATAAATATGTCAAAAAATCTCAGTGACTTTAACGTAAAAGTCCACTCTTATAGTTTCAGAAGTCTCTCAGTCTGTGTTGGTCCAGCATTGGTAATCTATCCTTCACGTTTGACTGATAAGTCCTCTTTGTCAGTAATCTGTTAAATAAAAATGTGAAGAATTACAATCTTAGCATACGCTAAGTAAGCTAAAGACCTGCTCAGCCATGTTTTCATGGGATTGCGCAGAACACGGTGCTCGCTCACCTCACAGCTTATGCAGCGGCGAAGCTAGAACATTTTATATGGGGCACGGGACGGAAGACGTTGTAAGGGTGGTCAAACACCAGAGTGGAATTAGATTAGATTAGATTTGTTTATTAATCCCACAAATGGGAAATTTCCTTGTCACAGTAGCATGGAGTTTGGCACAAGTATGTACAGACAGTAATTAACAAATTTACATTTTAGAAAGAATATTTACAAAAATAACAGTGTTCTGAAATAATAAACAGGGAAAGAGATGTGCAGGAATATAGAGTTATCTGTATATACATTTGTTGTGCAGTGGAATAAAAAACTAAAACTATAAAAACTATTTACTTAGGCTGAGGTTGAACAGCCTGATGGCAGCTGGGATGAAGGACCTGCGGTAGCGTTCCTTTTTGCATTGTGGGTGCAGCAGTCTGCCACTGAAGGAGCTGCTGAGGTCTGAAACAGTCTGATGCAGTGGGTGAGAGGGGTTGTCCATGATTGATGTCAGCTTGGCTAACATCCTCTTCTCACCCACCTCCTCGATGGAGTCCAGGGAGCAGTCCAGGACAGAGCCGGCCCGTCTGACCAGCTTGTTCAGTCTCTTCCTGTCTCTCTCCGAGCTTCCGCTGCTCCAGCAGGCTACTGCATAAAGGATGGCTGAAGCTACCACAGAGTCATAGAAAGTTCTTAGCAGTGTCCTGCACACCCCAAAGGACATCAGTCGTCTGAGCAGGTGGAGACGACTTTGGCCCTTCTTGTACAGGGCGTTTGTATTGTGTGTCCAGTCCAGTTTATTATTTAGGTGAACACCCAGGTACTTGTCCTCCACGACCTCGATGTCCAAGCCCTGGATGTTCACCGGTGCAGTCAGATGTGGTTTCCTGCTGAAGTCAATTCCATTACAAATAACAGGATCAAACATGTTTCTCTAATTGTTTTATTACTATGATTATATTTTTAATTCATTTTAAATTATTGTTTTTATATGCTTAAAGAAGCTTGTATTGATGATCTTTGTCAATAAAGATACTAATATTTACTCAAAAATTCGGAGGGGGGGTGTAAGTGTTGGCCCCCTGTATCTTCGCCCCTGAGCCAATGCTGTAACTGAACAGGAAATATGCAAAATACTGATATTTTGACTGGAACAAGTATTAAAAACGATAGAATCGTACATATTACTTACATTTATGTCACATATTTCTTCACGTTGTGGCTTATCCCTTCAAGGGTCCCCACAGCAAAACACAGGCGGTTCGGCAGAAAGCTTTTCCCCGGATGCCCTTTCTGAGACAACACTCTGTTTTATCCAGGCTGGGGACCAGCCCAGGAAAAATACATTTTCTGTTGATGCAGTTTCGCAAGAGTCCAGTTTCCTGATGGTCAGTGAATGCATCATTGGTGGGCTCCTTTTGTTTTTTACGACTGACGCACAGCTCATCAAAAACACAACACGCTTGAACAAAATCAAGACAACAGATTTTAAAGGCAAAAAAAATAAAAGCCCCACCCTACCTTTGACATCCACACACACGCATGCAACGCACAAACAAAGAGAGACTTGTCACTAATTTAAAATAAAGCAACGGATAAAGATTAGTTTTCTCTAGTTTTCCTTAAACCTTTTAACATATGATTTAACTTTTGTGAAACCAGTCTCTAGAGGTCATTTGAGGAACTGCAGCATTTGTTACTTCCTGGTTTGCTTCTCATCCTGGAACAAAGGGTGGAGCTATGCTGGACTCCAGCATCTGTTGTGCTGAAATTCAGGGGAACACGTGTGGGTTTGGTTCTGTGACAACCTTCTTGGTGTTGGATAAGTACAACCACCTCTCTTTCAGCCCTTGAAATGTTGATGGATCGCAGTGGAAAAGGGTCCAGGTACAAACCACAAAATACTTTCAACCGTTTACTGGAGATGTCGCAGATGACACCTAAATAGCACATAGACATACTGTGACTCTTCAACCCCTTCCGCCGTTAATCCGCTAATTCTGACGTGGAGAAAAGCAACTTTTCATATCGGCTTTGCCCCGTTATGCAAGACATTACTAACGTTAGGTGATGCGTAGCGGCGTAAAGCCGCTTTTCTCTGCAACATTCACGTCGATTGTGTAGACGTTAAAGAGTGATGATGGTGAAAAGAATGTCTATACCCCTTGTGCTATCTTGGATGACCCCACCCTTACTTTGACGTGTTTCTCCCTACCATGACAAAGGTGGATAAAGGTGGAGAGGATTTCATGTAATCCATGGACACCAGTGAAGATCACAAATCATTGAAGAAAAAAGGTTCAGCTCACTGTCTAGTGGGTCTAGATGACCCCACTCCCAATGGTAAAGTGCCTAGAATGGCACAAGGGTTTCTATAGCAAAAGCTGCGGTGTTAAAGGGTTAATCTTATTTCCAAACTTCCTCCGGTTTCAATGTTGAAGAAAGCTAAGAAAAACCCAGACCATCACTGATCCACCACCATGCTTCACAATTGGCAGATTGTTTTTCCTTCACACGTTTTTTTCTTCTTTCTGCAGACGTATTGCTGATTTATAGGCTATCAATGTTCCAGCTTTGTTTTGATGCTTTAGGGAGCAAAATATCCAAACACTTCTGGAGAATTTATTTAAATTTATTTATAAATCTTTCCCCGAGCATTACACAGGGTAGAATAATGGAATCAACAACATTTAATCTAAACGCTATGATCACTCGTTTTTTTTTTCCGAAGCTTGAATCTACCAGCTAAAGCTTGGGTTGTAAGATTATCCCTTGTGCAATCGTACGGGGTCAGGATGACCATTGATGTGTTCTCCCTACCATGACAAAGGTGGATAAAGGTGGAGAGGATTTCATGTAATCCATGGACACCAGTGAAGATCACAAATCATTGAAGAAAAAATGGTCCAGCGCTCTGTCTAGTGGGGTCTAGATGACCCCATTCCCAATGTTAACGTGCCTAGGATAGCACAAGGGTTAAAAGAACTGGACTGAGTGACTCTTCCCCCCTGGCATGTCAAACAGGAAGTACTTGCTGGCTCCAAGAAGCCAAAATCCCATAGACCTATAGAGAAATAAACAGCTGTTACCGAATCATTCTGTCAGAACACCATTCTGCTATCTCTTTTCAACATGTTCTTGATCATTTTTTAACCGTTGTGCTATCCTAGTCACTTTAACATTGGGAGTTGGGTCATCTAGACCCACTAGACAGTGCGCTGAACCTATTTTCTTCAATGATTTGTGATCTTCATTGGTGTCCATGGATTACATGGAATCTTTCCGCCTTTATCCACCTTTGTCATGGTAGGGAGAACACGTCAATGTAAGGCTGGGGTCATCTAAGATGGCACAAGGGTTACTGATATTTTTCGTGTAGAACACGTTATTCGAGTTGTAAACTGACCAACCAGGTGCTTCAATAAAAGTAGGTGGAGCTTGCAGTCCCCCAACATTCAAGACATTTGATTGATTTCAAGTGGTAGGGATGAGGGGAAATAGTTGCCATAGGAACGGTTCAGACTGACTCGGACCAATCACTGCTTACTGATGTCATCTGGCTCCAACCCGCCAGCATCCGTATTGCGAAAAAATTGCAGCTGTATTGGCTTTGTTAGGTTGAGGTAAACTGTTTTCTGTGGGTGACGTCACACTCACTCAGTTCCCACATTCAGTCGGTGGGTTCTACTGAAAGTGAAAACAGAACGGATGAGAAACAGATCAGAACTCTGTTTGTGATTATTAAATATGATGGCATTTGCTTATCCTATAAACTTGCAGGTCCTTGTGCCATTCAGGAGCTTCTATCAAAGATGTCCGATGGACTAAAGCGTGTCGACTTTCAGCATCACCAGCAATAGGTTGTAAAACACTGCACCAGATGGTGACACGGAGAAGATTTAACATTTTATTAAGCTTGTTCAGTTATGCTTTTTAGTGGGTCAGTGTTCTGACATATAGAGGGGAGGGAAGATTTTCTCTTTCCATCGCTAAAAGGGGATAAAAGCTGCCATCAGTTTAATCAAAGTGAGCTCCCATATTTGCCACAATCTAATTTCCTGCCATGGAAGCCCTCTAATGCTTCCCCAGGAGGTAACAGCCGGGCTCCTTGGAGGGCGTGATGGAGGTGTTTAGGGCCAGGTTGCAGTGCTGCTTTTTAGCAAGAGCCCGAGCTGAGAGCTCTCGTGTTTCTCGAGTGCAGACGGGGTCTCGCCGGGGCCATGGTGCGGTGAAATGGAAAGCATGCCATTCCCTGTTCTGCTTGATGCTGAGTGACTCTAAGAGGTTGTGTCACGTTCCTTGGCTATTGACTCAATGACTCGGGACTTGACGAGGGGGACCTGAACTCGCGCGAGCTCTCTGCGTGCTGACAGAGAGATGTGTCTTCCACTTGTCTTCACATTGACCTCAGGACTCTGCTGGACTGACGTGTCCACATCCCCAAAGTTTCAACTCCTGAACCCAGACATGACCTTTGCACAACCTCCCCTCCCTCTGTTGCTCTAGTTTACTTTCACTCCGGCTGCCATCGAAACTCTTCTCTCATCCCAAATCTTTGTTTTATTCTGTCATTGCTACTTCTCTGTGGTCATAAAGCATATTACTCACAGTGTCAGTGGGTTAAAAAGTCAAAGCGCGGAGCAAGCACAAGCTATTAACTGATGGCAGAGGGAGCCCGGCCTTCACGGCTGCATCTGCCCCGGAGATCAGACAGAAGACAAAACAGCCGCGTGACCTTCATACGCCGCAGAAAATTAACAGATCTTGACTTTCCATACTGCCGGTGAACACAGGGATCACTCAGCGCATCTGACTAATGCCTTGCTTTGTGACGTGGCACAGACAGCTGACCTGATTTATGGCAAGGTTCTCCATATTGTTATAAAAATAGACCCCCCCCCCCCCCAAACTCAGCGCCTCAGCCCAATTACGCCTCTCCTCTTCATGCAAAAAAGGTCCATATTCAAAAGAGGCTGTGAATTGCAAATCCAGCTGTCTTTGCTCTCCTCTAACCTAATAATGCGATCCATCATCTCAGCGGGGACAGCTCCACGTGGAGGGGAGGAAAACCGACCCGCCGAGGATTACACTCGAGATGTTTACTTCCAATCCTGAGGGAAACTCCTGAAACAAATGTAAAACTGCATTATTTATTGAATTAAATCCTCCAAAACACACTTCTTGAGTCTGTTTGTAAGCTGCAGTTATGCAGTTCCCATCCAGCAGCAGCAGCAGCACCAACCCTGGAAGAAGAAGAAAACTCCTCCTGCTTGGTGGCGCTGTTGTTTGAGTTATGATCCTGTTTCTGAATCATCCATTACCCTGATGAGGCTGCAGCCCCAGAGCCGTGACAGCGCAGCCACACGACGAGCGAGACGGCCTACTGCCACTATTTGCTCTGCTAAAGCATTCATCACACTAATTACCCACAGTGCCGAGCGGCTTCTGCACCCCAGCGAAGCTCCGGCTATTCGTTTGGAGGAGAGGTGAGGCGGGAAAAGCTCAGATGGGCCCAAAATTGGAGGCTGTCCTCTTTCTGTGTCATAATTAAGTCAACACTCCAGGATCTTGACAAATTGGAATGATGAATCTTTCCTCCGTGGGTAGATCCAAAAACATGATCGATGGATGAAAGAGTGTATTTTTGTGGCTGCAGCTGTGAAGGACCTGACTCTGACAGAAGTTCCCGTTTTCCTTGTACAGCTCTGTGGTCTTTAGCCTCCTCTTCATTGTGGTATCTTTTAGTTTTACAAAAAAAAAAATCATTAAATGACGTAAAAACGTAAATAAACACAAGAACAATGGCCAATTTAATTGACGCTTTTATTTGTTTTCCTGGCTACTCGTGAAAGTATTTGCTCTCTTCATTGCTGTATCTGGAATAAACATCTATTCTTTCAATGTGTTTTAAAGACGAGTCATTGATGAGTTCATATAAATCCGTTTATGTAAAAAGACGACAAAGTCTTTTGGAGTCCATGAAACCACAGTGGAATCTGTTATACATAAATGGAGAAAACTTCAGAAAGTGGAAAACCTTCCTATGATCCAACCATAAAAATGATCTCCAAAAACCCTAAATTGAGAGGTCTTCTGTGTTTCCTTCGGTTCTTTTTGTGAGCAATTTCAAAGACCCATTCTGATCATCTTTAAGCGTTCCCAGTGGTCTTTTATTTATGGTTTTGCAGTTTTTTAGACAAAATATTCAAAAACTGTGTTGTTTTTTTAGGGCATATTTTGTGCAGAAATTTACCTCTGAAATGTGGGCGGGACTGTTGGCGTGGAGCAAACCTGACCTCCACCTTCTTGTCGCCAGGACAGGAAGGTGGAAGCCAGGTTTGTTTACACTACTAGCTTACAGCACCTCACACCTCCAACTTAACATTAGCGGTGCAACAAAAACGTTGAGCAATATTGGAGCGATCCACTTTTTGACCAGATTCCAGTTCAAACAAGGAAATAAAGACGTACATGGATCTAGTCGCCTTTGAGTGGATATATTGGCATGGAGCAGAGCAGGAAGCTTGAGGCCCGCCAATCTTAATTTCTGTCGAAAACACGCTGGTATTTTTTCTTCCGCTCCTGATTCACAGTGATTTAAATAAAGAAATATTCAGAAAAGCAATTTTAGCTTTACTTGTCTTTATGTACTCCATCATCAAAATGTTAAAAACACAATTTCCACTGGAGTGGGTCTAAGTAGTTTAAATATCTGGCTCTAAGTATCCAAACTAAAAATGTAAAAAAAGAGAACCAAGTATGTCATGAAGGGGCAAATGCTTTTTATCAAGCTATATGTGTGATGTTTTGATGTAAAAAAAAAGCTGCAGCAGTAACTGGTGCCAAAATTAACAACTTCTCTATTGATATGTCAAAAATAGCTGTTTCTGTCTGTTTAATTTCTGCTTGAAGGAGCAGCAGCTGCATTGGAATAAAAAAAAAGGCTAACTCACTCACTCACAGGGAAAAAGCATGGAAACCTGCTGAAACTAATAGTACATCCCAAAAACCTGAACATGAAACGATGTGAACCGTGAGATCGGTCCTTGAGGTCGTTTCTCTGCTGCCGCCGTGTGCCGATGCGCAATCTGAGCTGAATGTATTTAGATCGTTTACTAAGCTACGCGGCTTAATCTCGTGCCGCATAATGAGTTGCAGCTCAGATGAGGTCAAAGGTTAAGTAGGACTATAGTATAGTGAGAATCCCAACATTTCAGCAGGACGAATCTGTTCAGACGGGGGAAGACAGTTGGCGGTGCGTTATTATTGCGCGCTGACCTGCAGCACAATGTGCCTCTCAAGCGTGAAATTCACCTCGTGAAGAATTCTGCAGCGGCTCCGAGGGAGCCATGGGTCAGCCGGCCGGGCTAAATGGAAGCCGAGACGTGGTCTGGCGGCCGCAGGTGAGGTGGCGATGGAGAGTCTGTCTACCTGATGAACTGCAGTTGCTCTCTGACCAGGATTTGACCCTACTTAACGGCCTAAGAGTTTCCAGTTTGGCCTGCAGGAGTTACCAAGGTTAGCAGCAGGAATCCAACAACGCTGAGCGGTGACAGACCTAATGCTGTCGTCGTAAACATGACAGGCTGATTTCAAGTATCCTGCTAAATTGAATACTCACCGATCAATTAAAATACAACATTTCTGTATCTAGAATGTGTGAGGAAGGTGGAGGATCAAGAGCAAACACAAAAACCCATGAACACAACAATGCACCACATTAGTACTACGTAAACACCTATCCTCTTACATATCCATTAATCACACAAACTTACTTAAAGAGTTTAATGAGTTTAATCTGGGCACTGTTTCATAGTACTTCAAATGTATTTTTCTGTTTACCTAGTATTTTGTTACTCATGGTACCATGAAACATACAAAGAACTAACATGTAAATTCAAGGCACTTTATTTGAACTTACCCTTACATGTGGTAAATACCACAAGAGACACCCTGATCAGTAGGTGCCATGTAAAAGCCACTGACTGTATAAGAGAACTGGACTGAGTGATCCCTCCTCCCTGGCGTTCCAAACAGGAAGTACCCACTTGTTCCAAGAAGCCAAAAGCCCATAGACGTCTATACAGAAACAAACAGCTGTTACTCTGTCATTCCATTGGTCAGAATAACCATTCTAGTTTTGCTATCTCTTTTTAACATCTTCATGATCATCCTCATTGTTTCTCGTGACAATGTTTCTGTATTGCAAGTTATTCAAGTCATAAACGGACCAATCAGATGTCTCAATAAAAGCAGGCGGTGCCTGCTCGGCCCCCACATTGAACATCCAAAACGTTTGACTGACAGATTTTGTGTAGCCTACTTTAAAGTGGAAGGGGTGTGGCCTTCCAACAAGCCCACTCCTCGTCAGTTAAAATGGTTGCCATAGAAACATATCAAACCATTTTTGACCAATCACTTCTTACTGACGACGTCTGGCTCCAACATGGCTGCTTTAGTTTAGCCAAAAATCGCAACCGAATTGACCTCCTTTGGTTGGAGCTGAAAGTAGACCATTTTCTACCAGTCTGTCTGCGTACAGAATGGGTTCAGGGCCAAATTTAGATAAATGGTACTTGTAAGGCACTATAGAAACAGATAAAGTTTGAAGTTTTAAAATCTTCAACCGCAAGCAGATATTTGTTTTCATTCTATAAAGCTGGACTTTTTTATTTTACCTATTAGAGTTTTCACTTAAAGAGTAATTCAATAATGTTTGTATAAAGTGCGTAGTGAGGCGGTTTACAGCCTTAAAACATTGAGGTTAATTGTAAAAAATAAAGTCAACTACTTTGCAGAATTTGTCTATTACAGTTTGTTTTTATAATGTGACTCCAGCGATAAACTGTACCACATAAACACACAGCGAGTAGTACGCAAGTACCCAGTAGTTACAATAAAAGCTTACATGCCACTTAAATACTCTCGTGAGCATCGTACTGTAAAAGAAAAGCATTACCGATGGTGCTAACGCTAACACCTCCTGCTGGGAGCTGGAGTCAGTTCATAGAATAACTGTTGTTCCAACACTTCTCTGCAACTCTGCCAGTAAATTAGCCACTTGACTCAGTGTCTCCCACTTTCTAATCATAGCTCATGACATTAAAGGGACTTTTCACTCACTCATGATCTGCTAGCTGCTGACTGCTCACAGTGGTTAGCCTCATTACAGTAATGAGCTTACAGCACACCCAGTGTGTCTTCTTAGACTCTAGGAAGTAGGGCTGCACGATATGAGGACATCGTGCGATATGCGATATTAGTGATCAACATTGCGATGACGATATAACTTGAGGTATATGAACAAATAGCAGAAAAACCCAAAACACAATTTCCATTTCACTTCATCATCCGTCTGCTTACATGTTCTCCTGCTAGCTTCCAGCCCCTCACAACGCCTACTTAACAAGACTGATGAGCAAAATGGAGCTATGCAGATGTTCGGTTTGGAGCCTAATGTCAGCTCAGACGAGGAAAACAAAGACGTACATGGATCTGCATGTGGATGCATCAGAATGGAGAGCAGAGAGCTAGTGGATCGTAGCGCCTACGTCACAAATACGAGCTTTTTGCAGCATCATTGTTTCACTCCTGATTTACAACAATTTGAATAAAGAAATACTCAAAAATGCAATTTTAAGCTCATTTTTCACACACACACACATATATATATATACATATATGTGTGTGTAAATATATATGTATATATGTATATATATATATATATGTGTGTGTGTGTTAATATATATGTATATATATATATATATATAGCTGCTGTAAATATATAATATATTAAATATATATTATATATATATATATATGTGCGATATGCGATATTGGTGATTAATATGGCGATAACGATAAAATTCGCGGTATATAAACAAACAGCAAAACAACCAAAGACATAATTTCCATTTCACTGCAACAGTTTAAAAATTATATTCCAAATGACCCTCGTCGACATAAGAGGCAAACATCAAACATAAAAGGGCTCATCTGATTGATCAACAACATAAACAGGTTCTTCCGATTGGTTAAATGCATAAAGGGATTTATTTCATTTGTTTAATATTTCAAGCTGCCATGAGTTTGTTTTAGCACATTTAAAGGTAACCATTTATTGCGATTTTTGCCCTCTTTTGCGGTATGCATATTGCACAGCTTGATGTCGCGATAACGATAAAATTGCGGTATATTGTGCAGGCCTTATATATATATATATATGCTATGAGAACATGTTAAAACAATGGAGTGGATGTTTAAAAGAACCTGAAATTCTAGAAATACAAAATGATACGCTTAATAAGCCAATTAGTCAGCAAGAAGAAGAATGCAAACCCTTGAAAAGCTAAGAAGAATGCTAAAAAAGAATAAAACGCAAAGGTTGAGGGAATAAAAAGGTCAAAAAGAAGTCATACAAGTCATATTTGGATCTTAAATATGCATGAAAAATACTTTACATAAAGAAATAACATGTTATTTAAAACAAGAAGAAGCTCATTAATAATTTAGATTTTATAAATGAAAGCTGAATTTGCGTCATAGACATAAAAAGCCTAGAAAGAAGCGTTGAATTTGCTAAATTCTTTTGCTTAGTGCAAAGACAAAACTAGCAAAATAAGACAACTACAAAGAAAAGTAAAATCCAGTGAAATAATAGGGATGTGGCGAGCCGAATAAATAAGCTGAAGAGTTTAGGTGACAAGCAGCTGAGTTAAAATGTAATGCAATAAAAATGCTAAAAATAGAACAAAAGTCTGTAGAAAAAAAGGTGGACACGCTAAATAATAAAACGATTTATATCTGCGAATCCTAAAAGAATTTCTAAATGTTACTTTTGCTGAATACGGATACCTATACTTCAATTCAATACCTAAAGAGGTAACAAAAGGTCTTTCAGACCTTCAAACTGTTCTATTTAATATGCTAACAAGAACAAAAACTCAAGAAAATAGAGTTTTTCTCCGCATGCTAGATTAAAGTTTAGATGCAAAACTTATGATTTCACCTGCTGCCCTCTGGGAGGCGCTACAGAGGCATCAGAACTAAAACAAACAGACAATAAACATGCTCAACTCCAAAATGTTCAGATAAAGTTTACCACAGCACATACCAATGTATATGTTTATATATCTATATCTGCTTAAGTATTTACCTCATGTAAACTTGCCAACATTCCCCCACCTCCATGCCGTTTGAGCAGATCTGACATGTTTATATCTGTATATATCGCTCTGCACACAGTTGCAGACGTTTTTTTTTATGTGCACATTTTCTTTGTACATGTCGACGTGTTTTATCTTAGACTTTGTTAGATTTCTTCTTGCACTGGAGTGGTGACTGCTTCAACTTTATTTTATTGGACAGTGACAATTAAAGCATATCTATCTATCTATCTATATTTTTTACACCTGAAAAGAAGATAAAAAGTGTTTAAATAAGTTTCTCTAGAAGTATAGTGTTGAGTTCAGAGTACTAACATGTGTAATCTGAGTTCTGTGGCCTTCTTTCCTTACAACTGCAGTCTTTTCAATTCAATTCAATTTTATTTGTATAGCCCAAATTTTACAACAACAGTCGTCTCAATGGGCTTCGTACCGGTGATTGTTAATTAAACATATAATCAAAAGGATCATAAATGCATAGAATTCAATAGGAGAATACTAAACTTTTACTAAACAGACTAAACTAAACTGGGCACCCCTGCTCTTAGACCCTCCTTCGCGGTAAGGTCTTTCCAACTTTGCATTGCTTCCCTTAGCGAAATGTAGTCTATGTGAGAGTACTACAAGTATACATCCTAAAAGCGAGGCAGTACACTTCAAGTTTACTTTTTTCCTGAGATTCAGACCATTCTTTTCTGTCTTCTGTAGGGGACATTTGAGTTTGGATTGTGTCTTTTGACTCAACTGAAGTTCTCTACTAAGACTTGATGTGCTTAAGGATAATTGGGAGTAAGTATTGAGTACAGCAAGTATACCATAGATCACACACATGTAGAGTAGGAAGTATACTAACTGAATACTTCTTCAGATTAAATTGGAACATTTTCAGTTTTATAATTTATAGATAGTATATCCTCCTGAGAAGCAGCCTATTAATTTATGACCTCTATAGACTTTCCCATTATCCCATAAGTGAGATATCATTGGAAAGACATGGATGTCCTTATTTCATGAACTTGTAATACTTTTTAAGGTTTGAAAAAGTGTTTAGCTTTAAAATATTTGGTTTAAAACAAATGAGTTGACAAATAATTGAATATCTGAATAAATCCTTGAGGTTTTTGCCTGGTTTTGTTATAGATGTTTTTCACATTTTGAATTTGTTTTTGGATTGAAACCCTTTTTTTGCCTTTACACGTTAGATTTTTGTTTTATATTGTAAAAATGGTTTGATCTCAATTTTTGTGATTTTTGCAGTGACAAAAAAGACAAAAATTACTACTAAGAATTGGGTTCTTTGGACAGGTTCAGTGTGACATGAATAAAAATATCTGTAAAAAAAAATATATAAATATAAATAGCAGCTAGGGTTGTACTAAAAAGATGGATGTCAAGCATCGTCACAAGGAAACACTTTTAAAGATAAATTAGTTGTAAAGTTTAATAACAAAGTCAATTTTGTTAAGCATGATTCAAGATGAGCTTTGAGGCCCCAAAAGTTAGGTTAGACTGGGGGGCCAAAAGATATTTGGAAACAAAAGTTCCTGAAACAAAAAAACCCCACAAACTTTGGTGTTGTGAAAACAAACAAACTGATGGTTAAAATCAAAATAAATATTAGTGGACCAAATATTTCACAGAAATAATGGTGGGATTGATGGATTTTTTTTAGTAGAGTTATCTGTTGAATGGAAAATCCAAAGTTTAAGAGTGTAAGGGGATTTATTTGTATAGTAAAAAGAACATCATAATAACCCTGACTGTGATAGTTTATCACCATATCCTAATTTCCTGGAGTCACGTCAGTGGATTCCACGAGGACGGCCTATGCTCTGCGTAATTAACTGATGACACTAGGTGGCATCAAATAACTACAATTAGGATTTTCCTCTTCCAATAATGTTTTGACAAAAACAGACGAATAGCTTTAACCACAGCAGCATGAGATACTTCTCTGCTGCATACAGAAAGCAAAGAAACCCCTGAAAACACACATAGAAGGCGCAGATAAGAAGGTAAAAGCGGGAAAGAATTCCCACTCCACTTTGCACTTTTAGAGCAGCTTCCCGACGCGTTAACTCCGCCCCAGAGCGCGCGTAACCGTGTCGGTGGCGCGCTCTGGGGCGCATCACTTTCCAACACTCCGCAAAGCCTCATCAAAATCATCATCCATTAAACACCCCCCTCTCCCCCTCCCATCGCGCGCCCTCCCTCTTTCTCTCCTCTCCTCCGTCCTCTTTTTAATGGGGCTTGCGGGTGATCGGGAGCGCACGGCGCGTCTGGATCGCCTGTTCCGGTGACTCCATCTCCTGATGAAGGCTTGGCTTGCGCTCTGCTCGTCAAAGCTGGACGAGCGCACACCTAAGGGGATCAGACTAAGCGCGTCCTCTCGGAATAACGTCGCCTTCCTGTGTGGATTTCGGTTCTGGTGATCTTCTTCCCGTCTTGGATGTTAGCGCGCATCACACACCGGCGCGCATGAAGCTGCCGTTTGGGGGATTTTCAGACTGAGGGAGACCGTTTCATTCTTTTACGTAGTTTTCTCACTTTTTAGGCCAGATTGAGACTCTTTTTCCGCGCAGCTTTCTTACATGTGCTTGGCGATAAAATTTTAAATCACGGAAAAGTTGCGCGCGCAAAGATCTGGAGAAGGACGACATGGCTATGGTGGCTTGGAGAAACGCTGAGGGCGTTGGGGACACGCAGGGGACTCTCTCCTCCCCGGTGTCCCAGGTGGGCCCCCTGTCGTTATCCGGGGAGCTGACGGGACACAGGAATCCGGTGACACCGGCGACCTCCCTGGAACTACCGACGGCGGCGGTGGCGGCGGCTCCTCCGCCCAACCAGTCCAGCGCCTCCGCGGCGACCACAACGGCGACCAACAACAACAGCACCTCTTTCTCCTCCTCATCCTCCTCCTCTTCGTCCATGGACAAGCAGCAGAGCCAGCAGATCGAGTGCATCGTGTGCGGCGATAAATCCAGCGGGAAGCACTACGGACAGTTCACCTGCGAGGGCTGCAAGAGCTTCTTCAAGCGCAGCGTCCGGCGGAACCTGACCTACACCTGCCGGGCCAACAGGAACTGTCCCGTGGACCAGCACCACCGCAACCAGTGCCAGTACTGCCGCCTGAAGAAATGCCTGAAGGTCGGCATGCGGAGGGAAGGTACGAGCCGGCCATTTAAATCCTTTTCCGCCCCTCACGAGATCCGCGGAAACTCCATTTGTGTTCAGGCGATATGGATGTAGCCTAGCTTAATCGCGACTGTCCGAAAAACGGGGCTTTTCTTTCGCCGTTTTCATATTTCGAGAATATAATATCGGTGGAAATGTGGAGGAAATTCCTCTAAAATTATGTTTAGTTTTCCGTTTTATTGATGTTTAATCTGAAGAAGAAGAAAATAAAAAAATTAATGAAGCTACCATCCTTTAGCATATTCGTTGTATGTAGCAGGAGGAGTCACTTGATTTTTTTTAAATATTAATATAATATATCTATTTTTAAATTGTCCAATAAAAATATATATTTTAAATATTTATATTTTTGAGGCGCTATAGTGGTCAGATTGGTCACTGTATCCGTTCAGGCCCATCCACGGACAACCCGACCGTTACTCCTGTTATTTCAATTTTATATGTACGGTATTCATTTTGTTTTTTATATAGATTTACAGCTAAATTTCATTGAGAAATACGCAATAATAATATTGTAATCATATAATATTATCAATAATATTTTAAGACTGAAAATAGTTAAATATTTGTAAGTAAATAAATCGAAAATAATGTCTTTGTTTGCACCCAGTGGCTTAAAAATATTAATTTAAAATTATTTATATCTTCTAGCGAATTTTTAAATATTATTTTTGGACTTTTTTGCGTCTTGGTTTGAGTCCAGTCTGGTTTGTTTTTGTGTGTTTTTGCAGCCGTGCAGAGAGGCAGGGTCCCCACGCAGGCGTACCACGGCCAGTTCGCGCTCACGAACGGGGACCCCCTTCAGTGTCACTCCTACCTGTCCGGCTACATCTCCCTGCTGCTGCGGGCCGAGCCCTACCCCACCTCCCGGTTCGGCTCCCAGTGCCTGCAGAACAACAACCTCATGGGCATCGAGAACATCTGCGAACTGGCGGCCCGGATGCTGTTCAGCGCCGTGGAGTGGGCCCGGAACATCCCGTTCTTCCCGGACCTGCAGGTGTCGGACCAGGTGGCCCTCCTCCGCCTCACCTGGAGCGAGCTGTTCGTGCTGAACGCGGCGCAGTGCTCCATGCCCGTGCACGTCGCCCCGCTGCTGGCCGCCGCGGGCCTCCACGCGTCCCCCATGTCGGCCGACCGGGTGGTGGCCTTCATGGACCACATCCGGGTCTTCCAGGAGCAGGTGGAGAAGCTGAAGGTGCTGCACGTGGATTCGGCCGAGTACAGCTGCCTGAAGGCCGTCGTGCTGTTCACCACAGGTACAGAGGAGCTTTGAAGGATTCTGGAAACATTTGTAAACATTTCACACAAATTAGAACACAATTATTTGGTTTAAGGCTTTTTATATTTGGAAAAAATACAAATAACACACTGTGCTGCAGGAGCTGGAAGGAAAAGAACCAAAAATAAGGGCAAACTACATAAAATTCCAAACATTTACCACCCTGTAAAAAAAAAGAAAAGAGAGAATTTAAAAACCAAATAGTGTTGGGTTTCCATGTAACAGCCCCCCTTGGGTTAGTAAATAATCTTCTTACTGCAGGCTGAAATCTGCATTGAACCTTTATGACCTAGTTTGTCACTGAATCACGGCACTCTAAAAATGACGTCACGTGCTGTTATTGTGGGATAGAAGAAGGTGCAAATAGGCAGCATCGAAAAATGCAAACCGCTCCACTCATATTTCCATGAATGATCCAATATGTTAGTGTTTTTTTTTTTTTTGGTAATATTTAAATAGGCGTTTTTTGTTTTTTAGAGAAGAGCGAGCTGCTGGCACAAAGGGAGGAGCTGCAGCAGAGTAGAAAAAAAATAAATAAATAAAAGAAGGTCTCTGATGTAGGTCTATTTTCGTCATCTGAACATGTGTCTTTAATCTGGGACACAGTAGCCTTTCTGTAACCCCGGCTGCCATCAGGCCTGCAGCGCTACAGTTCGCTCCACGCATTAAAAAAAACAACAAATCGTTTTCATTTGTATCTTTATCCCTTTTGGGGTCTAGATGACCCCACTCTCAACGTGAACGTTGAGAGTGGGGTCATCTAGACCCCACAAGACAGTGTCCTGAACCTTTTGTGTTCAATGAAGATCCACCTTTGTCATGGTAGGGATAACACGTCAATCATAGATAGCATATTTGTTTACTAACCCTAATCGTTTATGTTTATGCTCCTCCACTCATATTCCCTGAAACGCGTGTTTGTTGGTTTTTGCTGAGTTCTGCTCCCGTCCCCCCCCATAGATGCCTGCGGTTTGTCGGACATGGCGCACGTGGAGAGCCTCCAGGAGAAGTCCCAGTGCGCGCTGGAGGAGTACGTGAGGAGCCAGTACCCCAACCAGCCCAACAGGTTCGGGAAGCTGCTGCTGCGCCTGCCGTCCCTGCGCACCGTCTCCTCCTCCGTCATCGAGCAGCTGTTTTTCGTGCGCCTGGTGGGGAAGACCCCCATCGAGACCCTCATCCGGGACATGCTGCTGTCCGGCAGCAGTTTCAGCTGGCCTTACATTCCCAATCTCCAATAAGGGGAGACACGCTCGGCGAAAACATCTCCAATCCTTTTTGGTTTTCATATAAAGTGCAGGTACTTTTTTTTTTTTTTTTTTTTGTCTGACTGAAAAAGCTGCCGGTGGAATGAGATTAGGAAAAGCAAATTCATGTGATTTTGCTCTTTTCTGGCTGTCAGAGGGGATATCTGCCTTATTCTGGAAAGATGAACTTATTGATGAAGTGATCGGTGGCAGATCATTAACCCGTTCACCCACAGATGACCACGGACTGACCCAGTGACCTCTTACAAACTGCAATTTTTTGGGAATTAAAAACAGTATTTATTGGACCCGTGTGAATATTTATTGTGCTTGTAAATTATGTTTGGATTTTTTTTTTTTTTACTGTCTCATATCTATATCTATACATATATATCTCTATTTTTTTGCCCTGGTTTCTGAAAACTGCGGCGACCGTCTTTCCTTTTCTGTCGTGGTTTTCGTAGCTTTTCAGACGAAGCACTTTGGACTGCAGCGAAATGTCGTCAAGGTCGCCTCCGAACCGCGCTCAGATCCACGCCGACCCGCCGCCAAGGCCAAAAGCACTGATTTTCGTTTTAGTATTGAAGAAAAACCACAAATTATATTTGGGTTGTGCCAATTTTTTTCAATTTATTTTTTATTGGGCTATTATGCAGAAAAAATATTTTCTTCTTAACTATTTGGTTTATTCTTGAAAGGATGTTTGATCAAAAACTGTTGAATTCACTTTTTTCCCATTTTTCCCTCCAAAATGAGAGATGGTCATAAGGTGGAGGAGACGACACACCCACCCAACACTTACCACAAATTTTAGATTTCTGGGATTTTTTTCCACAAACTTTGAGATTTCTTATTTTTTTTAAGAGCACTGAGTTTTTCTGTCATAAAGGGACGAAGAGAACTAAAGTTTCTTGGACGGGTTTGACTTCGGGGCCCGGCCCGCTCCCTGCAGGGCCTCCGTGGAACCCAGCGTGTGTGTTTTCCTGTGTTGACTTCTTTTCTGACACCCACTCTGATGTACTGTGAAAGGTTAACATATTGATTAAATTATAACTGAAGATTTATACAGGAAGTGCAGTTGTGTTTTTCCAGCTTCCTCTTCTGAGCTTTACCTGTGCAGGTGAGGCTGCATGTGGAGCAGAGCTGTGGGACGTTCTGGAGCCCAGCATTGTGACTCGTTGGCGATTGTAATCAAACTAATTACTTGCACCGACAGTGACATCTTTATGTGCATGTCAGGGTGTGTTTGGGCTGAAGAGCCCCCACAGGAGAGCGTTTAACTTTGCCCCTGCTGCCTCCCTGCAGCCTGATGGGGCTTCGTTAGATATAAAACACACAGACAGAGCTCCACAATAATGTCGCTTGGAGGAAAGCAAAATATTTTTGTTTTTGATGTGAAAATGGTTGTTTCACAGCAGGAGCGGACGCGGAAACCCCACTTTTAGGCCTGCAGGATTCCACAATAAAAGCATGAAATGGTCCAGAGGGGGGGTTTGAGGGAGCCCGCGAAAACGAACGGCACGTCTGTGCAGCCAGACTGAAGAAGACAGAGAGGATTAAGGCTGCTTCTCTGCTGCTTAGCGGACATAGAGCTAATGAGGGGCCCCTGCGCGCTCTGTCACGACCGTTTACCCTGAGGAGGGTGAAGCCGGGCGCTCCGCGGCCCCTGGGCGTTCCGGGCCAAAGGGCCGGCGGGAAACAAAGGAGCGCGTTCCCACACACGTACGAGTCCCGCAGAGAGCCAGCGGGCCGCGCGGAGCCTGGTCCGCGGGAGGACGACGAGCTGACTCCATCCTCAGAGCTCCGCTCCCTCCCTCCCACTCACCGAGAGACTGTGCGCGGAGGCCGCTGATTGGACAGCGCAGTTTGAAGGCAGCCAATCAGCTTCCGGCATCGTCAAGCTCTTTAAAATATTTATTTAGTCAATAATAATAACCGCGCGTGTTTTTAAAGTTTTATTTGTCTATTTTTTGATAAACAATATTCACACAGACATATAGTAGTAATGTTGTATGTTTTTGCCTTAAGGAGATTTTTAGGTACTATATATAAATATATATAAAAATCAAAAATTAAATTTCTGTACAGTTTGCACTAAGAAATAATCTTTAATACATTTTTAGCAATACTTTAGAGCTCTAAAAATGAATGTAAAATTATACAAAGGGAAGAAAACAGGCCCGAGAGGCTGCGCCTTTTCTTTTCCCTAAAACTGTAAATATTAATACATAAATGAGTTTTCTGTGGCTTTGATGTGTGCTGACTAAGTGTGCTAATTAGAGTAAATGGAAAATTGTTTTATATTCAAAGATTGCTAATGCAGGGACTTTTTTTTAAGAATTACTGGACTTTTTTAAAGAATTACTGAAGCACTTTTTTCCCCTCCTAAATTATCTTACCCCTTACGATACTATAAATGTATAATTTTAGGGACATTGTCCTAGTAGAAATGTTTCTGTAAATGCTTCAATTCTAATAAAGCAAATAAGATTGTTTTAGAAAAATGTACAAAATGAAAAGCAAATGTAGGAAAATTGTGCTATACTGTACATTTTCTTATGTATGGCCTATCATTAGTCCGGATTCAAACCAACACACATTTTGTAGCTTTACACACAGCGCTGGCTGTGAAAATCCTAAAGAAGCTGATGAGCACAAATAAGAGGCTTTTCCGTGACCGCCGCGTGCGTTTCATGGTTTGTGGACTTCCGCCTCGCACGCGGGATTCTCCCGCGCGGTAAGTAAAAATAAAATAAAAAATGTATATTACCCATAAATGTTTTTTAAAAAGCGTCATATTACAGACAAACAGGCAGATTTAGCCGTTGTGAAAAAGGAGGAGCTGCTGAACCAAACTGTCAGGAACTTTGCTTCTGTTTTGAAAGTACTTTTTTATATATAAAAATATATATATATAAAACAAAATAGTTATAAGACAAAGTTTATAAGACAAAATAGTAATAGTAGTTACTATTACTACCAGTGATAGTAGTATCCGACGGGAAAATAGTTGCAAGTTAAAAATTACAAAGAGGTCTGATCTCAATGGGACTTCATGGTAAAAAAAAAATAGTTAAAAAATACAAAGTTAGACTTTTAATATAAAAATAAAATAATATTAAGAAGGAAAAATATAAGCAAAGTAAGGAAGCAAAATAACAAAGTATCTAAACCAATTATCTCAATGATTTGTTTAAGCAGACTCAGAATGTTGTGAGACTTTTTGGGATTCCCGTTTGTTTCGTTTGGATGGAAATGTCTGATGGCTGCCTAAACTCCTCCCTCTTCAGTACCTGCTGACAGTCTGTGCGTCGCACTATGGCTTAACTTAATGCCTGTAATCAGACTTAAGAGACACTGAAGCGAAAACAACAACAAAAGCAACATTGTCTTGGTGTCGTGGTTACACAACCCTAAAATGACTTTCTGGATAGTTTTGAGACATTTTATGTTTGTTGAATGATGTTTCTGACAAGTCTGTTCAAAATTCTTTCAGTTTTCTCAGAGCAATCTGAAACTCTGATGTTTAATAGCAAAATGCTATTAATGTTGATTGCTTTTAATCAAATGTTGATGTTAGCCGAGCTGAGGAGTTTCAACAGTTTTGTCAGATGTGGAAAACGCAACGAGGCCTTCCACCCCCTGCTGTTGTTGTCTTTTCCACGTCCAGCCAGGGCTTTCCTAATCCTATCAGACTGACATCCTGCCACTCTGTCTGGCAGTTCTGAAGCCTTCGAGTTGATGAGGGTCCCCGAGACCTGTCCAGTGACCTCCGACCCCGGCCTGCCCTTTCTCCTGACACCATAACCCACTTCACGCTGGTGTCTTCACTGGAGCATCATCTCTAAAATATCCCTGGAAGCGACAAGCAGTTTGAAACTCTTATCTAATCTACTCTAGCTGTCATATTTTTTTTCTTTGGAAAAGATGCTAATTTGCCGCTCCACACCTCAGTGAGCCCATCTGACGCTCACGGAAACTGCATTTCAAAAGCAGGAGATAAGAGAGGAAGCCGTCTGCCGGGGAGCCCCCCACCACCCCATCCCTCTGTGCAAAACATTTCAGCGATAGACTAGAAAAAAAACACACTAATCAACTCAAGGACTGTGCAAAAAGCGGGCTGCGGTTGCTAAGAGACAGATGCAGAATAACCTGCATGAGAAACCTGACCATGACCCTTCCTCTTCCTCCTCCTCCTCCCAAACAGTCTCAGCCTCTCCTGCCCAATTACTGTAGAACATTAAAACACCTCTGTCACATTAAAGCTGAAACCGGGTGGTGGTGGTGGGAGGGGGTGTTTGGTATTCAGTAGAGTTGAATTTTGCTAAAGAACAAAAAAGAAAAGAAAAAAAAAAAAATGTTGTGTATTTGCAGAAGCATGCAGTCGGAGACTTGCAGCAAGCGTGGAAAGATTAGCGGTGATGTGTTTCATCAGACTGGGGCCGAGGCGGAGTTTGGAGACCCAGGTGTTTGTGGTGGTGGTGAGGTGGGGGTGTGGAAGCTCTGTCAGAGGAATAGAGAGAAGAAGATGAAAGGTCTGACAGAGGTGACAGAGTTCAGCTTATCACGAGGTTCTGTCGATTTAGTGCGTCTGAGGCTGACAAATTGGGAATCCCATGGGCAGCGTCTGTCACTGCAGTCTGCTGCCAGGCCGGCCAGCCGCCAGCACCACCACAGGGCAGGGACCTCCTAGTTGCCGCTCCTCATTGGCTCATCCTCGGACCGCCCGGCCTCCCTGCCAGAGCCTAAATTAAAGCTTCATTGTGCACAGAAACCGGGGGAAGTCACGTTAATCCCCCACTAATACACCGATATCAGGGATCTGTTTTAACAGCACGATCAGGAGGGAGCTCTGCAGCAGAATGTCTCTGGCGGAGGGGCATACGGCTTCCTTAGCCCATGTCCAGGTGCAAGCGTTTGTTTTAAATATACTGTTTATGAATTGTTTGCATTGAAATACAAAAGTGACAAATGAGTCTCTGGTGATGCACAAAACAGACAAATCAGCAGCATAAAAAAAAAGGAAGAAAAAAGCTGAATCAAAAAAGAAATTTAAAAGGATCAGAAACAAACAAAACAGGTGCTATTCTTTACAAAAGATGTGACTAAACAGTTTTACTGATGTTTTTGTGCTAATGTGATCCTTATCGCTTGTGCTAGTTTAGATGACCCCACCCTTACATTGACGTGTTCTCCCTACCATGACAAAGGTGGATAAAGGTGGAAAGATTTCATTTAATCCATGGACACCAGTGAAGATCACAAATCATTGAAGAAAAAGGTTCAGCGCACTGTCTAGTGGGTTTAAATGACCCCACTCCCAATGTTAAGTGCCCCAGGATAGCACAAGGGTTACAGAAGCAGTTCCTAGCAAAACAAAAACCCTTAAATTATTGGCTTCCTGAGGAAAGGATGCTCTGAAATGTCAACTTTTCTGATTCTTATTAGAATAAACTCAAAATTTGAAACTTATTCAATTCAATAAAATAGTCTTAGAAAATTCTAGAATTTCCTCAGAAAAATTGTTCAACGATCAGATGAAAAAAACAATCATTTAATTTATTCACGATTAAAAAATATTCCAGCTAAAAAAAAATATATATATATATATATATATATATATATATATATATAAATATATATATATATATACATATATATAGCTTATATATAAATACATATATATATATATATATATATATATATATATATATATATAAATATACATAGCTGAATATTTAACCCTAACCCAATTAAAATGTTTTAATCAACTCTATACATTACATTCAGCTGACATTTTTCTTTCCATTAAAATCAGTTGTGGTGCTCCACAGGGTTCTGGACTCAGACCACTTCTTTTTTCTCTCTTTAAATGTTCCCCTCAGGCTTTATTGTTTTTTGTTCAATAAAACTTTTTTTCTTTTGTTTTTAGAAACAACATTCTGTTTTTCTGAAAAATTACAGATTACTTTTGTTCCTTTTAGTTTTCTGCAAACAAAGCCTCACCTGTTCTGCTAC
This sequence comes from Oryzias sinensis, assembly GCA_037389245.1. NCBI lineage: Eukaryota > Metazoa > Chordata > Actinopteri > Beloniformes > Adrianichthyidae > Oryzias > Oryzias sinensis. The sequence continues at coordinate 16,145,182 of CM074489.1, read as the reverse complement.
ACCATCTAAACATGTAGTTGTAGAGTTAGATAAGCTAATTCTTCTCTAAAAGTTCTGGTACATCGCCTGTCCGTCCTGGGGGAGGATCCCTCCTTCATGTGGACACCCCTGAGGTTTCATTTTTAAAGCTTTTTCCTCACAGTGAAGGAGGTTTTGAGGGCAGGGACGCTCAGTTTAGTCTGTTTATTTTACCAATCAGCTCGTGTATGTCATAATTGATTTTATGCTTAATACCATTGTGACGCCCGTTGAGACAGCTATGTTGTAATATTGGACAGTATAAATAAAACAGATTTCAAATTGAATTAAATTATTCCTGTTGTTTCATCTCCACTCTCAGATCTTCAGATTTAAAACATCTGTAAGTGATGGATTTTTCTCTCTCTGCCCCTTTGTATGTTTAGGTTTAAATCCAGATCTACATATTGAGAATTGATCCCCAATCTATTATTCAATAGCTGCATGTCTGCAGCTCACCAGAAAAACAAAGAATTCTCAATATAAAGGTAGAGGTTTATTTAAATCTGTGCTGACCCAACCTTCTCCAGCAGCTTATTGTGGTTTTAATGTTGCTTTTAAGTAAACTACAGCAGTAAATGATTTATTCCGGCCTGCCAAACTGGAATAAATTATATTGATGATCCTTTTAAGGGTTTTATTTACCCCGTAATTCTGGAGTCCACTCATAAATGGTGCTCTGCAAATGAAGTGACCTTTGCTTAGATGTAGAAAGTTATTTTCTGATGTTTCTGATCATTCCAACAGCACACGAATGCAGAATTTCTCTAATTTAGCGTTTTTCCCCTGAGGGACAATCAATCCAACGGTGCAATTGGCTCTAAAGTGAGAACAAAATCTAAAATCTTCCGTTTTAAAATATATGCACCCATTTTTAATCAGTTCAAGCTTGTTTTCTTCATTAGGACGTTATTTCTTTCTGTGATGAAGGGGGGCGACCAAAACACTCCACAGATCAGCCCTTCGGTCAGATTTTAGAACCCTCTGTGGTCCACGAGACAAAAAGTTGCGGCTCTGAGGCAAATGTCAGCATTTGAAGCTGCATTCTCCACGTTTACTGAGCTCTATGAAGACAATCGTCTCACTCTAGTCGATTTTTGTTAGATCTTTAAAATGGTTACTTATTGAAACACTTTCATTTGAAAGTTGTTGTTTGTGTATTTTTTTTGTCCAAAACTCCACTTGAAGCTGCTGATACCGGTCCTCCCTGCAGCCTCACACGGTGCTGCTCGTTTCCTCCTGTCCCCACAAATGATGATCTCTGTTTTTTACTGGAGGTCGGAGTACGAGAAAACACAAAGTGATAAAAGAAACCAGACATCGAGGATGCACAAAGAACCTGAAGACAACAAAACAACACGGAACCGCACATGCACGCACGCTGAAGATTAACACCAGGATGAAAAAAGAGGAAAATCCCCAAACTTGTGACTGATCCTCACAGATCTGAACAGCTGAACTTTCCCAAGTGCAGAGTAATCTGAGTATTCCTGCAGGTTCAGAAGTGCACAACAGTCTCCTCTGGCTGTCTTTTATTAACAAAACGTGTTTTGATGATTTTTTTTTCTAAACATCGAGAAAACATTGAAGTCTTTCATTAAGCCGAGTCTTTTGAGTTCAAGAGGAGTTTTGAAGACGTTTTCCAGGCGAGACGAATGAGCAGATGTGTAACAGGTGACACGATAGTCTGTCAGAATTACAAGCTCTGAACAAAGACAGACGGACTTTAGTTTCCTTCTCAGCTCTTCTTAATTGTCGGTGATCATTTCTGGGTCACAGGAATGTTGTCTGTGTGCTTTGACCTCTCACCTCCTAATCTTCTGACTACTGGCTGTTTGTAATCTTGCTCATGTGGGAAATTGGATGACCGCAGAGAACTAAATCGCTGATTACCTCAAATGTTTTTATACTTGTTTTGAAGACAAAAAGAAAAATACAAGTCTTAAAGTAAATAATCCAGTACTTTTATTTGCAGATTTGCGTGCAGACAGTCTGAAAGTCCAATTCTAATCTTCTCATTCTGAAGTTTAATTGTTTTTTTCTATTAAAAAGAACACTCACATGATTTAGTTTTGAAATTAAAGCTTTGATTACTTCCTTTTTATTAAGTTAAGTCATGCAGCCACTGCCTGCTGTCCTGCTTTAGTCCACTCCAGCTCAAACCCGCCGCCACAGTCATGCATGGAGAGAGTCTCCACTCAAATTTAAACTCATTCATTCATGAACATCAGGCTGACAGCTGGTTCATTACACCCATCGTATTTAACCCTGTAATGCCCATCGCATCTTAGAATTGACAGAAAATGTAAAATTTTTGGAAATTAAGATGTTTTTTTTTTTAAATCATTTGGTGAAATTCACACCTTTTTTTTATGAGACATAAAATATATCAGTTATGAAGTTTTTGCTCATAAAATTGTTAGTTTAAAGACTTACTCTAATAAAAAACTAGAAGGAGCTGCCTTTCCAGAAGAAAATGCCCAGTTGAATGCTATATGGCTGAATAAAAGCGAAACTTAAAGGGTAATAGTTGGTTAAAAAAATACATCAATAAACAAAGAAATGATGACATTTTTGTGAAAAATGCCAGCATCGGGTATTGAACCAGCGAGCTTCTGCACCAAGGATTCCCCATGTATTTCAATGGAGGCAAAAATCCTGAAAATCCTGGAATATCTTGAAAAGTTCAAGGATTTGAAGGACCAAAAGTCACAGCTGGAAAAAGCTGAAAGAGCTGAACATTTTAATAGTTGAATGATTAAAATAGCTGAAAAATTGTAGAAGGAGTTAAGCAGCAAATAATTGCGGAAGATTCTAGACTAAAGAAAGAGAAACAGAAAAACATTGGGTTGAATACTTTATAGCATTCAACCAATAATGTGTTTTAACAGGATCTTGCATTATTTTTTTGATGATAGAGACTTAAATTTAGAAAATGAATCTCAAAATTAAAGCTTATAATGCTGTTTAAAACCAGCACCAGTAAAGAGTAAAAGACCCTGGAAAAGCTTTAAGTCCATCAAAAAATGATCAGATGCAAAACATTGTTAAGGAAAAAAAAAATCACCTTGTTTCTTGGCACTAACTCTAATTAGATCTATACATTTTTAACATTTTAACATAAATGTGTGCGAGAAAAGTAACAGCATGTTTTGCTTTCTTTTAATATAATAAGTAACAATAAAGATGAAAAACAATTCTGTTAAAGGTCGCATTTTGGGGAAAGGTTTATGCAAAATCAATTTTTTTTTACTTTTTAGTGTTTTATTATGTTAATATTAATAATAACTATTATTATCATGTTCATTCTTCACTAAAAACAACCCCAAAGCTGTATTTTGATGCATTCATGCATCTCTGAGCATTCCTCTTAAGCATCAGCCCCTCCTAATCCACAGAAACAATACGTTCTCACATTGTGACGTAGATAAATGGGGAATAGCCTCTTCCAGGAAGAGCTGCCAGCTCCGCCTCCAGGCTAACACACCCACTTTCTTCCGCGGGCTAGCGGTCGACCCAAAGCAGCTTTCATATTATATACCATATATACATCTTTATAAAAGTTTGGATGTTTTTTTTTTTGTTCTGTGGTAGCTTGCCCAAGCTGCTGAGGCCGACTTAGGTTGACATCATGAAATGGGTGGGACCCACATGGAGCAAAGGCGGAGCCTCAGAGATCGAGTCGACTTACTTACTAACATAGTATCGTATCTATATGGATATAATTTACTCTATGAAAAAATACTTAAAATAACTAACAAATGCAAGACAAAATTGACATTTCATCCTTGAAGGCAAAATCATAATAGTGAATGAAAACAATACAGTATATAGCGTTGGAATATCTGCGCTTCACTTCCATAACACACTAATTTAGATTAATGAAACACAGGAGAGATCTGGTGTGTTAAGCGCAACAACTATTCAGATAACCATAGCATAAAAAGGAATATGCTAATAAGGCAAATAAACTCTTTATATCACTTTAAATCACTAAATCATCCCGTTGGAACAACTCACGTAGCTTAGTAACACTAGTGACGCTATTCTTCTGCATTGCAGTGGTAGGAAAACTGATACACACCTACAGGGGCCATCTAGTGACATTGTTATTTATATACTTATTTTTTTAAATCATATATAAATTAGTCTGAGTATAGTGGCAGCCAGTAGGAAGCTATGCACAGCAACAAAAGTGACTTATACCTTGGAAAATATGGTGGTCATTTAAAAAGTGAAGAACAACAGACGAGTTATTTTCACCATGAAGTTTTGAAAATTAGCTAACTTTTCCTACCAAAAGTGTTAAATGGAAGCAGCCAGGAGCAGGGCTCTTCCTGTGCCTCTGGTGTTGGAAAGATGATGAACCGCAGGCGAAAACACGGACAAAGTCATAGCCGATAGATTTTTAGGGAACGTTTGGATCGTGCTAATAAGAAATGGGTCACGTTTGGTGTCTATAGCCGCCCCTGAATGCACCACACAGACTTCTTCCTCCAAACCAGACCCTCCACTTTTGGGTTTACTTTGGCAGAACACATTCAACAAAATGAGAGCTTTTTTTCCCCCTTTGATGTCTGACAATAGGAGGCTCATCTAGCAAGAAGTTCCCATCATTTGAGCATGCTTGTATGATGAACCAGGGGAAGCGCTGCGAACTGGGCCAAAGGAATAACTGGCGTTTGGGAGGCAGGAGGAAGGTTCCCAGCATGTCCCGCGAGCGGCGATTCGCTTTGCTCGGCCCGGCTGGCTGGCGACATTGTCGCCTGTCGCCGCTGCCCTTCAGCAGATGAAGCTGTCAGCGGAGACGATATTTTATTCTGACAACTGCTCCGCCCTCTCCCTTCAAGCGCCAAATAAATATGTTGGTTTTCAGAGCTGCCAAGGCCGCCGTTGGACAGTGGGTCAGGGGGCCAAACGCACACCAAAAGCATTCCCTTCCCCTTGTAACCTGCGCTCAATGAGCCCGGTCACCTCTCCGGGGCACTCATTCAGCGGGAGCCGTCCAAGGGCCCCCGGGGCCCCAGATCTCACACGCTGCCTCTCTTCTGTCCCCCCCTGCGTCACAGTGCCAAAGCTGTCCTCCTCAGAGAGAAACTAAACCAGAGAGAGGCTCAGAGAGATGGAGTGACCTTTTCCTGGCTGGGTCGGCGTGAAAAGAAGCGCTCACGTGGGAGGTTCCTCTGGTGTCAGCGTGCAGGTGACGGCGTGAATGCGGGGCTGTGTTTTCAGGTTTGACGGGAGCCGACACACATCTGCAGAGCTCCCTTCACCTCTCACTCCGCTTTTCTTCCCGCGCAGAGAAACTTTCCCATCAGTCAACGCGTGAATATGCAGCTTCCATTTACAGCGTGACCTGCATTCATTTCACATGGGATGTTTACAAACCTGCAGCGCTTTTTTCTTTCTTTTTTAGGCCCATTCAAGTGATTTCTCTTTTTTTTTAAAAACACAGATTTTTAAATGACAAATTTCTCCATCACTAACGAGTGAATTTTCTTAAGGTGATAAACCAAGTTCTGCTCCAACAAAAAGTCATTTTAAGATTTCTCCTTGGAATAAATTGGGAGCTTGTACAGAATATAATCACATTTACAGAAAATTAATGAGCTGTTTCACAGAAAAAAAGGTTTTGTTTTTTGTAAAGAGAAGCTATTTAATCAGTAGTTTTCCTGTTTTTGCTGCAGAAATTCAGCTCAAAGAAAAATGGAAATTGTGACTTTAATCTGTCTAAAAGGTGGAAAAAAAGCTTTTAAGTGGTTTTTCAAAAGCCTAGCTGATATTCTATAATCAATTATGATTTGAGATGTTTACATTTAGCATGCTAACGGAAAACACAAATGCTTTTTGGTTTACAAATTGTGTTTTATTTGATACATTTCCCAACAAAAAAAACAACCTTAATTAATGGCTTCCTGAGAAAAATATGCTCTAAATTGTCGGTTATTTTGATTCTATTTAGTTTAAACTCTTATTTATATGAGTGAAAACTTTTAATTGAACAAAAAATTAAGTAACATCTCAAGTAAATTCTAGTATTTATTCAAAATTGCCCAATAAATGATCAGATGATGTAAAGAAATGCAGTCACTTCATTCAAAATCCAAGTTAAATATTGTTTTTGTTTTTTAGAGATCCAGCTTTTATTTTGGTAGTCCACTTCTGCTTATCAGCTAGTTCGTTTGCATATTAGCTAAACATTTAGCTCCATACTAAATATTTAGTTAAAAGGCTAAATATTTTACTCTAAGCTAAATATTTTATGTGGACTTTAATATTTATTTCACTAATAAATATTTAGTTACGAAGCTTAAATGTTCTCCATAGGCTTAATTGAGGTTTTCCTCTCCATTGACAGTAATGATGGTGCTCCACAGGGTTCTGGATTTGGACCACTTCATTCTTAAAATACTCCCTTCAGGTTTAGTTGTTCTTTACTCAATGAAAACATTTACTACTAACAAAGAAAAAACTAGAAGTTTTTTTTTTAAAATAGCATACGGTTTGTTTTATTTATTTATTTATTTATTTATTTTGAAAAATTCAGTTTTTTCTCATTATTTTTGCCTTTTCAGTTGTCTGAAAACAAAGCATTTCTTTCATTTGTTTCATTTCTTCTCGGCTTCACTCTCAGACCTGCTTGTAGTTCCCAGAGTGTCCAGCAGGGCCTCCAGATTAGACTAAAAACTAGTGCTGCCAATGCATTGCATTGATCGCAGTTACTTATTTACAGACATCTTAGTGCTTCTTTATTTATTTATTAGCATTAATCTTATTTTAAATCCATCTATTATGCAAGGGATAATTCCCGATGAGGAGTCCGTTATGATAAACTAAATGACGAAGGCCCAGTCAGACAAAAGCTTCTGTTTTAGGAATGGACACCTCAAAGGATGTTATCCAGTGTAGACCATGATCCCTTATAAAATAATAAAACATTACATCAGTTATTAGTACTTCAATCTAGTTATTTTTGGGGTTTTAATTGTGTTTCACTATCAGATACGGAGTGTGACGTGTTGTCATAGTAACAGCTACAGAGCCTGCACCCACCTCGCCCTGGAGCAGTGTTATATGTTAAAGAAAGCATCATTTTGGAGGGAAAGTGTGCCTCTTGCTGCTTGTTTTTGTTCAGTTACGTCTTTTCCTGCTCCTCAATGTTCAAATTTAAACGAAAATACCTCAAAATGAGGCTTTTCACAGCAATTATTAGGTTCAATTCAAATTAGGTTATATTTAAATTATTGGTCATCATTTATGAATCGCTCTAAAGAATTAACCGCATGACATCTCTACTTCAAATGACTCTAAATGATGGTGCAAATCCAGATATAGAGAATCCTGCAACCATTCTTCAGTACCAACAGAGCGCATCAAAAATAAAGAAGTCTCTGTCTGAAGAGAAACGTTTTACAAATATTTAGTGTAGGAGCTGAGTAGTAATGACAGTTTTTTAATTTGTTTTGGTCAGAAATAATCCCACGATAAAGCCTGAGGGGGATTTCTCTGCATTTAAACCAATAAAACTAAGCTGACATTGTTTAAACTGGATTTTACTGCTGAAAACTGACTTTGACTTATTTTGTTTTATCTTCAAGGAAAAAAGAGGCAGTCATAATTTTTCCACTTCCTTTTTGCCATGAGAGTGAGCCTCTAAGTAACCGCTTCATCACCGTTTGTCTCTGTTTGTCATTGATGAAATGAATGAGTCTAAAATTGGATCAAATTAATTTCCTTTTTTTTCTCTTTGTCCTCCTTACCGTTTAAAGGCGTCGCGGTTGTGTGACATGAATGCAGCGTGACCGAAAAGCCTGATGGGAATTTCTCTCTTTCACATTTAAAACAAAGGGGGGACCTTCCCTGGGAGAGATCTGAGCAACACAATCAATTTTACCAATTAAATTTGTCGTTTTACAAGCGGCTGCAGTCGGAGAGGAAAACTCCACAATGGAAGAAGCTGGAGGATCAAGGACACATCAAATGATAAATATGAGGCCCAAAAATAAAACAAAAATGGAAAGAAATTCACCCATTTGGATGGATGCTGCTTTAGTCTAAGTATTGCTGTGGTTCAATCTGGATTTATGGAGGAAGAGAAAGCAAAAACAGGTTTTTGCTCCCCACAGGAGGAGCACAGACGCTCCACCACAGCCTCGCCTCAGTGGTGAGAGGCTGGTGCAGAACTTGGAGCTTTAAGAGCTTTTATTTCTATCAGGTTGCAAAATGCTTTCAGTTTCTGGATTCTAACTTTCCTTGCTTTAAAACGCACACGGCTCCATTTGATGAGCACAAGCGCAGCAGCAGCAGCAGCGCTGCAGTTATTTCTCAGGACGTCCTTCCCTCCATGCAGCTGTTTTGCAGCTGGAGTCTTCTGAGCCATCTTTGGGTCGCTGTAACCAAAAAGCTTTTTAAAAAAAAAACAAAGCAGCTCAGGGAGTCAGGCTGGACCACAAACATCAGCAGCTTTACAAAAGATAAACTAAGTCATCTCTGCTGCTCTGAAACTAAATCACTTCTGCTCTAAAACAGAACCAAATTGGTGGTTTTAAGTGAGAAAATCTATTTTTACTAAGTTTGGAATAAAAAGTTTTGGATCTAGAAAATCTGCTTTGAGTTCCTTTTGCACCGAATCTGCAGAAAATTGACATTTAGACACTAAAATACACCAGAGAAATGCCACAAACGACCACACACTACGTACATTTTGCACATTTTCCACGCATGACATTTCTTTTTTTTTTGGTGATACATGCGTGATGAGAGGTAATTCATGCCTGCTTCTTGTCATTTTTTGATGTCCGTCGAGGGTTTCGGCCGACGGGTCTTTATTCGGTTTTGAGCTGTTTGTAATTTTTGTTCGGCTGAAACTTACGCATGTTTACGCATATTTTACATAGTTTATACGCAGTTAATACAAAAATCCTATGCAGGTGTGTGTGATTTTTGTGAGATGCATACACAAATTTGTGGCGTTCCACGACTGTTCCGTGTATGTCTAACTTTTGAACCACCGATGTCAAAACTTTCATATCAGGTAGTAATGATGATGTAATTGACACACAAATCACTAATAAAGTGCGTATAAACAGCGCAATAAACGCCCACAGTTCATGTTCTGCATTGATTTACATCTTCACTGTGTTTTTCCGTACTTCTTCTGTGGTTTTAACGTGGTTCATTCGTGACAGGTCTGTAAAAATTTCACGTAAAGAACCCCAACTTTTCACGCTTTTGTTAACGCATGACCAATTCTTATCCGTGCAATACGCGTTAAATGTGTGTAGTGGCTGCGTGACATAGCTTCAAGGAAGTAAATGTACTTTCTAAAGAGGATTTTCTCACACATACTTTTGCAATTGAATCGGTTAGTTCAAAAGGGGCCCAAGTCCACAATTTTTCAAAATAGAGATATTATATGTTTTATGGTCTTCAAGGTAAAAGCTATCTGATTATGCGCAAAAAAGTCCCAAGTCCGTTGTAATGTATTGACTATGCTTGATATTTAAAATGCATTTTAAAAAAAGTGCAAAATTCCTGGACTTGGGCCTCTCTTGCATGGATTTTGCTTTATCCCATAGATGGCAGCACTATTTATCCAATATGGCAGCACTCCTGTTTAATTCAAGAAGGGCCCAAGTCCAGAGACTTTAGTTTGCTAGTTCTCTAAGATTATAAAAGTGAGGTGCTTCATATTGTAGCACTTGTAAGCTATGAGCTGGTGCTAAATCTGGGTAAAGTATTAATCATTTGGTGTAGCCTCCCTTTAAGCTATGCAATTAAAATCATTTCCTGGAAAAACAAACCTCTTGGACTTGGGCCCCTTTTGAACTAACAGATTCAATTCTTTCATTGGAAGAGAAGCTGCTGAAAAACAACAGATGTAGATTATTGACAATAAGATATTTCAAATGCAGCTGAAAATGAAATTTGAGTGAAAGTAAAGAACACTATATAGGTTTGAATGTCAGTAGAAACATTTTTAAACACCCACTCTGATGAAAAGAAAGTTCTTGTAGTATTTTTCTCACGATGATGTATAAAGAAAAATGAGTTTTTGAGTATTTCTTCAAAACGTTGTGAATCAGGAGTAACCTCTTGGGCGTGACGTAGAATAAACAACATGCAAAATGTTAGGTTGATGTCAATTGTAAATTGACAGGTGATGAGAAGGAGGCGGGGTTGCTCCACGCCAATTAATTGTCCCACCCACAGCTTTTTCTAGTGAACTGCCGCTCTGCAGAGACTATGTCCAAGAAAATGACTCGAGTTATTGATTTAGGCAAAAAACCGCGTCATCATAATTAATAGACAGATCACTTGGGAACGCTTTTACAATAGATCAAAAGATGATCGGAGTGGAACTTTAGTCGATTCCAGGCATGGGATTGTATTTTGTAGAACTTTAAGCTTGATTTATTGTACATGTGACATTCATCAGCAGAAAAATGCCACAAGAACATGCCAAAAACATCAAAAACACCATTTAAAAAAAATCAAAGTGGGTGTTTAAGGAGAAAAAACTGAATAAATTTTTGATTTTTAATAGAAATAAAAACAGGTAAGTTAACCAATTCCCCCCCCCCCCCCCCCATAAACAACCCCACAGTCTCTGCTTTCCTTCTGAATTATTGTCCAGCTCTAACAGTTAATAGCAGAAGAAAGCCTGTTAATGGCAAACATAATTGCAGCAGACAAAAGGCCAAACGCTGCAAACAACACTTTACTGCAGGAGGGGGCAGAGGGGCGGCCAGGGGGGGGGTCACTGCAGATATCCATCGACCACCTGAATCCCGTTCCACCCACTGAGCGACATCCTGGTCTGCACCGGCTCCTCTTACCTGCTGCTGGGCGCCCAAGGCTGAGCGTAAGGCAGGAAAAACAAAGGGAGCAGGCTGCAATGCATGATGGGAGTCTCTGCTAAGGGAGGCAGGGAAGCAGGGAAGGAAGATATTTCACTTTTATTGCACAGATTTGAGCTGAGAAGAGTCTCAGTGATAGCTGAGGATCCACCCACCCCCACTGGTTTTCTCCAACCCCCCAGCATCCCCTGCTGCTGTTGTTGGGGTGGTCTCTGCCTCTGCTGTCACCGAGCCGCTGGTGTTTCAGCTGTCCCGCACGCTCAGCCCCCCCCCCCCCGCCTCTGTCCGAGGCGTCACCAGATTACTGAAGCAGCGCTGACATCTCTATCAAGCTGACCCAACGCAGTGCCCTTTCCCTCTCCTCTCCTCCTCCTCTTCCTCCTCCTCCTCCGCCTCCTCCTCCTCCTCCAGAGTCCATCACACTCTGCCAGGAGCTGCAGAAACGGAGACATCGCAGGAAACGCTTCTCCTGCCTCCGAAAAGCCCTTTGGATGAGACTGAGGTGGCCTTGTTGGCCTTCACTCTGCAGGCGTAATTACTTTACACATCATCACAACATTTTGACATCCAGCCTCCTTTTTAATCCCCAGCTTTTTGCTGGAAAAGAAAATGACTTCTCCAATAAAAGCAGATGCACAAACGAAGCTTCTCTAAAGGAAATTATTATTGCTGCTAATTAGTTGAGTCAAAGCGAGGACGAGACTTCCTTTAATGCTCAAGTCTGCCATGAAAACGGCTTTTATCTACAACCATGCTGACACACGTAAGGATGTTTTGTTTTCTGGCGTCTGAAAACACGGACGCAAACTTCTGCTACAAGCAAAAAACAAAAAAACACACAAGCGTTTCCCAGAAAATCAGAGTCAAACGACTTCTGACGTTTTACATGATCCTTTTGAGTTCATGTTTAACTTCGAAGCCCATCGAGACGACTGTTGTTGTGATTTTGGGCTATACAAATAAAATTGAATTGAATTGAATTGAATGTGTCCCACAATCGTGACAAAGGAGAATAATTCACAAAATTAACCTGCATGAGTGAAAAAAGTAGTAGTTTATGGTCACAAAAGGAAAAAAAAACAGCCATTTTTAAGTTTGCTGATGCTCTGCAGCATCTTCCTCCTCAAAGACCCACTCTGATGAAAGTGGGGTTTTGAACGTGTGTGCCACGTTTGTGGCATTTTTCCTAATGACTTTATAAAGAAAATGGCATTTTTTAAGTATTTTCTTTATTCAATTCTGGAATCAGTAGCAGACAAAATAATGTTGTTTAAAAATGAACCTAATTGTGGTTCCGCTCCATTCTGTTGATACACTCATGTGTTTGTTTTCCTCGTCCGAGCTGGAATCTGGCTCAAAACTGTACGACTGGACAGCTCAGTTATGGACGACGGGAACAGGGGGCAGGGGCAGGGTTGCCCCCCCCCCAATTCAGAGGTGAACTTCCAACAAACTGCAGAAAGTACGTTCTAGAAAGCAACATTTTGGGGGGATTTTGGCCAAAAACTGAGTCCTCTTCATGTTTTAATTTTTAAATCCCTGCACAAGTCTTCAATGGTTTCTCAGTCGCTTCGAGAAGGTTCCTCATTTCTTTCTCCAGTCTTTTCTCCATTTGTGGTCGTGTGCAAGAGCTAAAAGTTTCCTTTTTAGCTTTTTCATCTGTGTAACTTTTTTCTGTATCTGCGTGAGATGTTCCCCTGCAGTTTGGCAGAAATCAAAGAAAAAAGGCTCATTTCTTTTTCACACCCTTGCAGACGCTGACGCATCCGTAGAAGTTCAAATCCTGAAGGGCTCCATGTCTAAACCCTGGGGTGCTCCCATGGTGCTTTGTGCTTGATGCTGGGATTGAGGCACACTGATGGTGCCAGCCCACAAATGCAGTTGATTTTGGGACCAACATCCCATAATATCTCCATTAAACTTTACAGTTCTGACAAGCTCCCACCCGTTTGACCATATTAAACACAAAAGATCCATTTGATAACAGACTGGAACTCGTCCAAAAGAGAGTCATCTTTAATTGAAATGTCGATCCTCATGTCATGTGGACCCCCCCATGCCCCCCGAAAGGTCCTGGATTTTGAGATCTGTGCGACAAAGTCCTGAAATTCCTCCATGGCTGCAGACGGAGGTGTTATTAAGCATCCTGAAATGACGCGGCCCGCAGGGGGTCCCGCCCGTGGAAAGGCGCTGTCCATTAGCTGTCAACAATGACCAGAGGGTCAGCCCCCCCATGGGATCGGCGAGAAAGGTATCGTCTCGTTCTGGGATCACACAGGCCCTATTGTCTCAAGCAGCCCGGGGTGTCATTGTGGGAACGGACGGCCTTCGCGTCCGCGGTTCGCCGAAGAATGGTCTTTCTCTGAGCCAAGGCCGCCAGGACTGTAAGGGATGAACGCCGAGAGGCTACGGAGCAGATTTGGAATGAGGCGCCCCCTCCTCAGCCGGGTTTGGACTCCCTCTTCCAGCGCTGACCTCCCATCTCCACCCCTGCTTAATAATGCCCAGGCCTTGGTCATTATTTTGGGCAGATGGAGACGGGGGCAGGCGGTGAAAGGAGTTGGTGTCACTCCCGAGGAGAGGATGGTAGGGATGACAGAGAAGAAAAAGCAAATCAGAGAAAAGATCAAAAGCAGAAGCTCTCCTTTCACTGGCTTGAAAGCGCTAAAGAGGATAAGGAACGATCGGGCCCGGAGTCCGCTGTCCTCTCTGGCAATTAGACTCAGCTGATGGAGAGAAAGGCTTGAATGGCAGGGTTCAAGGCCCTCTCTAGGACTCACACAACGGGAAGGAGTTCTTTCCCTGACGCCTCCTTTATCTGCCGCTCCTTTCAGAGTGTCACAAATGCAGCTGAAATATCTCTGAAAATAGACGGCACAATCCCCAATGCCAAACCTTAATCACGGTGGCTGATGAGATTGAGATGTGGTGGGGCGGGGGGCGGGGTGTGGGGGGAAAGCTCCCGTTCAAGAAAAAAAACGTTTTTTCTTGTTTTACAGTTTATCTCCTCCGTGCTTTAGGTTTGAACATTTTTGTCTTCCGCCAAAGTTCTGCAGATATTCTACTGTTTAGCATTCGCTTTGGAGGGGCCGCAGCCACGGGAACACGTCCCCCAGGAGCCCATTACCGTCCTCTGCATATGCAGCAGTTTCAACGGGCCGTCGATCATCCTCAAGCAGCTTTGCGGCAAACTTTAGCAGCTTGTCACGCCGGAGACTCTGGGGGATTTCGGCTGCATCAGACATGGAAAAGAAAAGAGAAAAATGACTATTTGGGTCAACCAAATGTAACATGATAGAGGTTGTGCTGGGAAAGTTCTGGTTAGCAGGTGGAAGGAGCCTCGTCGAATTAAATCCAAATGTCTGGTGATCTGATGAAAAGTCTGTTGGTCTTCCTGAGGGTTTGCTTAAAAACCCACTCAGATATTTTTTATAACTTTATTTTTAGTAGTTTTTGTTACAAGAAAACTAAACACAAACCAAAACAGAGGTGGGTTCTTGGTGTTTCATGGGTCTATTTGTTGTACAGGGTCCATTTCCCCCCACTTTTGGACGTAATCTCAGTCTGTATGTTCTTGTTTCAGTTGAATAAATGTCGTTAATTGTTGATGAGATGGGATCGACGTAGTGCCCCCCACTTCCTGGTTAATGTATTTTATTTTGGAGGCTAATGACACAACTTCAAGTAAATATTTGTCGCTTTGGTGGCTTGAGTTTCCCAAATAAAATAGTTCTGGTACCAAAGAAATTGCATGTCCCAGCACTTTTGCATGTTACATCACCTGCCATCTTCCAAAATCCTGTTACATTCGGACACTTCCAAAAATACACGGGAACGGCCCCCATCTGCTTCTCCACATCCTCGCCAACAGCTCTAATTTGGTGGTGTGGCGGTGTCTCCACCTGCTCAGTTATCTTTTTGATTAGTTATTTTTCCTGGTTATTTTTTACTTTTAAAGCTGTGTTTTTGTCAGATTTATAGAGTGTACTAATCAATTTATTATTGCTGTCTTTATATGCCTTCCTCCTCCCCCCCAAAGAGCCACTCTGTATCGCTGTCTTATAATAGTTTCTCATTTGTGTCCAAATCTAAATCCTATTGTGTTTTTAACCTAATAGATTGTGTAAATAAATGTATATAGATTGGTGGACGTCTTCGTTTTTTTCCACGTCTGAGCTGCCATCTGCCTCAAAACTGTACGGCTGGATATTTTTTGTTGTTAGATTGGGGTCGTGAGGGGCTGTGAGCTACAGGGAGAGCTCCTGAACAAAAGGGGTGATGGGAAGGGGGGTCGGACTTACTCCATGCCAACAATTCCACCCACAACTCAGAGGTGAATTTCTAATGAACTCCTACCATTTTGCAGAAACTACGTCCAAGAAAACGACACAGGTTTTTCGATTTTGGCATAATCATAATGAAAAGAGAACACTTGGGTTAAACCCGAAGAGAAGCCGTTTGGGGTAGGGGAAGATTCGAATTTGGCCTTTGAGTGGATCTGTGAAAATAAAATCCCATAATTCAGCTGAACAGGTGAGTAAAGGTGGGCCGGAGGACTCTCTTCCCAATTTTCCTGAATGTTCCTCTTCCTTCTGAAGGTGCGGCAACTGAGAATTCAAGCAGGAAAAGTCCATCCCAAATTCTCCTCAGAACATTTTAGGCATCCAGCTTCTGCTTTGTTGCAGTCACTAACTTGTTTTCCTCATAGCAGATGTTCCAGTGGTTGTGCTTCATCTTTCAAAGCCTTCTTCTTCTTCTTCTTCTGACAGATGTATTTGAGTTGGTTTGACCGCCTCAGCCTCTCAGAATCTCAGAATGTGGAATCTTTTCCTCTTTCTATGCTTTTATTTTGAAGTAGACGTTCTCCCCGCTGTCACTCTTTTCTTGTTCCTTACAGGAATTTGACCAGAAACCTTAAGATGTCTTCTTCTGTACAACGCTGTACTACAGTGACATACTATGTACTACTACTTACCCACACAGTGTATTTTTCATTTTTGGTTGCTGTTGTTGTTTCTGTCGTTTTTGGTTCCTACAAAGGCGGTTTGGTGTGTATTTTTATCATTATTTAATTTATTTCTGTCATGTAAGTTACAGATGTTCTTCTGTTCCCCATTGTGGGATGAAAAGAAAGGTCTTATCTTATCTTCTGGTTACTTTACCGACTGAAATACAGTCTTATTGGAATGACCTGGACTGAATTGTAAGGTAATGATCTGGAATGACTTGGTTTGTGACGTTGTGTGATTTGTTTCCTTAGTTTGGTGCGGCTCCTTGAGATAACTTTGGTTGTGAACTGAAGATAAAGAACCGGCGTTCTCCGACCCGTCCAGAACTGGAAACAGCTCAACGTTGGTATTGTCTGAATGTCCTTACTACTTCCTAAAAGACTATCTCACACTTTTTTTTTTAACGCCAAATATGACATCACCCACAAGTAAAAACAAAACAATTATGAACATTTTGCATAGACTATTTGTGAATCCACTGTGTTCTGATGATGGAAACTCGAATGATTGATAAAAAAGTAGGTTTTTGAATGACTAACGGTCTGTGTTTGCTAATCTAGTGAACATTGACGCCCCCTAGACTCTTGCAGAGACTTCTGGGAAATGTCTAGCCTCTGAACTTTGGAATTATAGATTCGGACAGCATGAAAAAATGGCGAAGCCTTTATGTAGAGCATAAAGTACTGAATAGTTGGGACATTTCAAACATCTCGTTGAAACATTTCCTCTGTTCCGTCATGAATACTTTTTACTTTTACTTCGCTGTGATTTTGAGTTTGGTACATTTTGTAACTATGAAAGGTCCACCACTCCCCCCCCCCCCATCAAAAACGGTAACTGGATCATCTTGAAGCTTTAGCGTTTTTGGTTCAAAGCACTTGAAAAATGTGACCGACTTGGATGTATGACCACTAGATCCGTGTTTTGGGGGGAGTACTACGTTCTCCCACGTCTGTCCTTCACAGTTAGGTTTGTTAGGAACATCTGCAGCAGAACCTGAACGTGTGAGGAACCGTGCGTTCCAGCTGCTGGACCGTGAGCTCAGAGCGTGGAGGAGGCAGCGAGGGCACCATCCATCCGCTCCATCAACCGTCATCCTGCAGATTATCCAACTCAAACCATCGTTGGTCTCCCTGACCCGCCTGTGCTGACTCTCTCTGCGGGATCTTAAGGGCCCGTCGCACTCACGGATCGCCCAAAATGATCCAGTTCTCCTCATAAATATTTTTTTTTTGTTTGGCATTTCCTGTCGCTCTGAGCGGTCGTCGCCTCAGGCTCTCACGGATGAAGGGCTTTGATGTGGGTCTGCTCTGGGACGGCTCGGCCACTCCCCCGGCCCCCCCAGGTCTGGGTTCTGGACCCAAAATCCCTTCAGAGCAGTTTCAGATGAATGCAAGGGAGCAGTGGGAGGTGTCCACATGAAAATGAAGCCTATTATGGCTCACAGCCAATAAATTTAGATGAAGTAAAGAGCAGAAAAATCAGAGGTTTCGGACAAACGGAGGCTTGAAGTGACAGATGTTGATTCATCAGAAACCATCACTTCACCCGTCTGCAGTCAACAAAGAGCTTTGATGGATCTTAATAAATTGACAATCATCCAAATCATCTTTAGAAGGTTTTAAATCGTTTTTAGGATCAGGTTTGCAGAAAATCACCTCAAAATTTCTTCTTTTCGTGGAGTTCCAGAGTGAATGTGTTTGAATTTTCATCGTTGACTTCACGAGACAAAAAAATTGTAAAAATATGAGATGATTCTGTGGATCACATGGTTGGCCCTGTTTAACCCCTTCATGCCTGAAGTTATTTCACATTACTGTATTTCCCTTGTGCTATCTTGTGGGGTCCAGATGACCCCACAAGATAGCACAAGATAGCACACTGAACCTTTTTTCTTCAATGATTTTTGTTCTTCACTGGTGTCACCTTTGTCCAGGTAGGGATTGGTAGGTTGTCATGGTAGGGATAACACATCAATGTACTGGTGGGGTCATCTGGCGTGAAGGGGTTAATCCACACCAATAACAGAGTCTGCTTCATCAGTTAGCCGTAAAAAAAAAAAAAAGAAAACATTATCAAACCAGAGGACGTCCACTTCATGGCGTCCTAACCTTCACTTGCAGATGAACTCTGATGCGATTCATTTCAGTGTGAGTGCAGAGCCAAACGGGGTAAATGATGCAACTTTTCATGTCATGGCACGATCACCAATCCAACTGCCACAGTCATCAAAATCTTTCAGGTTTTGGTTAGATTGAACAAAAATCTGGTTTGAGGTTAAACTCAAGTCCTGAATTTGATTTTGACAATAAACTGTAGCAGCCCCGTCAGATAATGGCTTTAATCAACATAATGTCCAAAGTGAAACATCTTTAGAATTTTTTTTTTATTAAAATAACTGAAATCAAACAATTGAAATAGTTTTCTGCAGATTACGTTTTTGGATTTACTTTCCAAAGATGCAAAAGGAAAGTCATCTCTTTGAAGGGACAGAAAATGACCAAACACTTGGAATCAACGCAAACCGCTAATGATTTTGGGTAAATTGAACTGAAATATACTCCATTTCCAGAATATTAACTTGGTCGTGATCACTGACCCAGAAATAACTGGTCAACTCAGCAGCTTGTGACAAACAGTTGGTTTCTTCCAACTTTTGCAGAGAAGTCTCGTAGATTTTAAGCAATCGTCTTTTTTTTAATGCTTCATCTTCTAGAACTGACGTTGCCGATCCAGAACCGTCACCCGAGCTACGACAAGCCCAACTGCCCCTGCATTCATCTCCGACAAAAGTATAACTTCCCTTTAAACTGTCAAACTGCATCAGCTGCATGGAGAACAGTCTTGAACCAACAGAAGGAGACTCTCCTTCAGGATTTCCTGGCAAAAAACAGAACTCCTGTTTTGGTTTGAATCCTCATTATCTGAATATATAACTTGAAAAACAGCTTTACCCGAACCCGAAGTAAGGCCGAATCTAAATAGCTTTCCTACCTCTCTGGGGGATTTGAAGCTGTAGTGGTGTCCCACAGAGTTTTTTATTTTTCTAAGGAGGAGCCGTGACAACGCAGTGCAACTCTTCTCTTCCTCCTGCATGTCTGAAATAGAAGCCTGGTTCACCTTTAACTTCCTCAAACTTAACAGGGATAAAACCAAATTACTTCTTGGCGGTTCTAAATCCAGCCGTCCCAAAGTTTCCAAATGAACATTTTCTATTGACTCCTCTTCAGGACAGTTTGTTCTCTCAGTCTCACATCAACAGCATTACTCGCTCTGCCTACTTTCATTTCCGTATCATTAATCGTCTCCGCCTCTCCACTGCCATCTTGGTTCATAGTCTCTACTTTACTTCTCACCTCGACTATTGCAATGCACTTCTCTCTGGTTTCCCCATAAACCTTGAAATAAACTTCACCTGGTCCAGAATCCAGCAGCTGCACTGGCTTCTGGTGGTTTTCAGGATTCAATTCTAACTTCGTCTCTCCACGTTTAAAGCCCTCCATAACCTGACTCCCTCTCATCTTTCTAACCTCCTCCATGTTAGCACTCCCTCTCACTCCGTCCCACATGGTCACCATGGGATCGTACCTTCAGCCGCTCGGCTCCCCAACTCTGGAACTCTCTCCCCCCGATCTCCGTAACGTTGACTCCTTTTCAATTTTTAAATCCAGACTCATTTGCTTTTCCAAATCCCAAATTTTTCTTCATCTGTTATCCGATTTTATTAAGATGTCAATTTATTTATTGTGTTCTTAAAAATTTGTTAGTGATTTTGTGTTTTGCTTATGAATCTGTAAAGTGTCCTTGAGTGTTTTAAAAGGCGCTTTTAAATAAAATGATTATCATTGTTGTTATTATTGCTTTGACCCGGTTCCTTCCAGATGGTTCCATTAAATCCAAGTGATAAACTGTATCTTATGGTGGTGGAGAGGTGCAAGACACGCTGACGTTTAAGATGCAACAACAAATCCCAGTACAAATGGACAAATACTGAAACAAAACACCAAATCACAGAACAGATTACCGTTAAGCAGCTGCTCGCTTCCGTTCATTTTTTTCTCCATCTTCTGCTGTCGTGTTTTGCTGCTTAACGGAAAGGGAATACCCCTTCTACCGGACGAAACGCCAAAACCTTACCTGGCATTGTTGTCATTTTTATTGTAGTAATGCAATTGAAAAAAAAGGTTTTGGACTGTTTTGTGTGTTTATGATGTCCACATAAAGAAAACCATAATAATCAACTTTAGAAGAATCATACATAACTGGTTTTATTTTACATCCCTTTCTGTTGAAGCCGTGCCTCTGTTTTGGTTGTTTCCGGATTTGGTCATTTGCAACAGGATTGATTTTTTTGTTCATCTAGTGCCGAGTTAGTGCTGGGATTTGTTGTTGTTGTATTTTAAATGTCTTGGCCATCGTCGTATCTTCACGATGGGCCACAAAAGGGATCAACAGAGCTTTACCAGAGGATGGAAAGGAGCGAATGAGGAAGGAAAAAGAGAAACAAACAAACCAAACACTTTCAGCAGAAACAGATTCTGTACGTTCAGGAACCTAAAAGTGTAAACCGAATGAGGGATGTGCGTAGAGGAACAGAGCGGTCAGGAGAGCCTTTAACCACCAAACTATTCCAAAAAACCTGCGTGTTCGCCAACAGATCCCTCCATCTGATGAAATCCGTGGACTTCCAAACGCTCCAGAGGCAGATCGCCCGGCTCCTCCCGGCATTAGTCCCCACACGATTTCACTTGGTAATGTGTAGCTCCTTGCCACTATACATATTCATGCGGGCCTATAAGTGGCAGATTGAGACGTCCTTGCAGTGTCCGTGACAGCAGGTTATTAATATTGAATGCTTGAGTCAACATTATGAGGAGACCAGGAGACACGCGGGTCATCGTCTCCACCTCCATCCTGCAGACTCTTGAACATATTGTACTTCTTTAAAAAAAATGTATTCCTGTTCTGAGTTTGTGCAACTTATTTCCCCATAAATTATCTTTAACACCGTAAAAAAAAAAAATATATATATATATGTGGGGCGTTTATGAAATTAACATCCAGGCTCATTTTTTCCACACAAACTGAAGCCTTCTGAGAGAAATTTCCACACAGCTCCTGGATTTTTGTTGTTGTTTAGATTTTACCAATAGGGTGGTGGTGGTGATGGTGTGTGATGTGAGAAGTTATCCAGCTGGCATGTTGTCACGAGGCTGAGAGAAGTGTGAGTCCTCCTGCTCGTGGCGACGCCCAAGGGCCGCCAACACGGCAGGAGGGTCCCGGGGAGGTCTCCCACGCCTCGCTCCGTTTAGCCTAATGACCGAGGTTGCTGGTGGGGCGCGCTTGAGCTTCACGAGACGCTGCCAATGCAGCTGCAAATGAAGATGAACCGCCTTTTTATGGAAGCATATTTCCTGGCCAATAGCATGTTTACAGAGAGAAGGCTGAAACATCGGATGAAAGTCTGCAGCGGAGAAACCGCCTCACTAATCCCTTCACTTTTGACACAGAATAAAAACATAATTGGCTGTAAAAATGGATCAAAATGATAAATATATTATGTGTTTTTTTTAAATGAATAATAAACAAAAAAAACAAGATTTACATTCATTTTGGGGAGGGAAAAAAAATGAGAATCCATTTCTGGACTAAAAAGTGTAGAAATGTTCCAAGAATATAAATCAGCAGGATCTGATTGATAATCCTTCCCTTATTAAAAAATAATAAAGACACTTGTCGATGCATCGAGTCCTCTTTGGTTTCCGTGGTCCCTCTTGTCCTACAGAAGCTTCTTCTTCTTGATGATCTTCAGCTCGTTGAACTGAACCTGCAGGAGAAAGCGGGTTTAGTGGGCAGCTAACAAATCCTCCAGAGTTCAGGATGAAGCCGGTATTCATCAAAAAATGCAAAACGGCTGGAATTTGCATTTTATTTATGTTTTCCTAGGCTGGTGACCTAATGGCGCGCTTTCTCCGGCTTGGCAAGCAGACCACGCTGAGCGGCGTGGGATTAGGCCTGGGCAGCATCAATAGCTGAAATTATAGCGGCCAGCGTAGTATACGAACCGCGGCTAATTATACAGGCGAGCTGAAAGAATATACCTGCGGTTGTATGCGTGAAACAACTGGCTTAGCGTTCTGAGATTTTAGAGGGCTTCGCAATGCGGCTGATCTGTGACTTGCCTTCTGCATATCTGAGCGCCAGCGACGGAAATCAACCAGCTCATTGTTGTAGCCGATATATGCAGTTCCGCCCAGTTTCTTGGTGATTGCTGGTGCTAAACAAAGATCCAAACAACACACATCATCTGAGCTGTCGCAGAAGGAGCTCTTTGTTTTCTGCATAAACAGACACTCATGCTGACCAAGCGCTCTTGGCTCAGTTTTACTTTCATAGGTAATTCTTTTTACATTTGTTGTTGCATTTTGTCATTTAAGAGAAATTACAAAGACATTTCTTGCAACTTTAACCTATGCGGTCCAGATTGACCTCTGTGATAACGTGCCCGGAGGCCACAAGGGTTAAGGACTCACAGTCAGAACATTTATCCATGCAGAGAGAACCCTGGGGGAGTGGAGAACCTTCCCGGTTCTGAGCGCTCGACTCCGTTAAAACCAGAGTTCAACCGTCAGAGATCAGACTTTTGAACAAAAATGGATTTGAGTTTAGGAGAAAAGAAACATCTGGACGATCCACACGATCTGGAAAAGCCCGGGAATTTTTTGGAAAGTTCTGTTATGTTTGAAGTAAAAAAAATTACCAACATTTTGAAAAAAACAACAACCTTCTCAGCAACTGCCAAACACAGTGGTGGTAGTGTGATAATGTGGATTTAAACCAAGCCAGGAGTTCTGTTTTCTTCCAGAAAATCTGGAGAAAAAGAATCAAGAACTGAAGGTTCTCCAGCAGAACAATGATCCAAACAGCTACAATATCACCTCCAGATGGATTAGAAGACAGAAAACGAAGATTTTGGAGCTGTTAAATCAAAGTGTGGGCCTTTTTTTTTACAATGTTTTGTCTCCTTAAACAGCCGTTTATGGTGGAAAATCCTCACTGTCACCACAAACTTGCTGTTTGAGTCGTTTTTTCCAAAAACTTCATTCTGTCATGACTATGATCACCCGTTTGTGTTTTTAAAACTGGTTTGACAAATACAAAGAATATATCTCGAACAGGAGAAATTACGGAGCCTAAGGGACATCGAAAAAAAAAAAACATTTCAAGTAAAGTAAATAAACAAAATAACTGGTGCTCACCTGTTGTACTGGTAAAAAACACGTTTGTTTTTGGCTTTGGTGTTTTTTTCTTCAATGGCCTTTAGGGGCTCTGCCGACAGATTTTTAGAGTATGAAAAAATTAAAAATATAACTGGGAGGACAACAAAGATGAAACTCACCCCAAATCAAGATGATGTAGCGCGGGAGCGTGAAGAGGAGGAGCCGTCGCCAGGGTGAGAAGATGAGCAGCGCCAGGCCAGACGGGAACGGCACCGACCAGTTAAACGTGCTGGTCAAAATACTTAAAATCTCTACTGAAATGCTTCCCGCTCAATTTCCGGAAACCAAATGACTCATCGAGAACCAAGTACGTCCATCTGAGAACCATTCTGAAATGGCTCCTCAGGATGAAATAAACCGTAAAGAGAAATCAATCCAAAAGCTGGACATTTAACCCGTCTCACTTTTGATCCGTTCTCCAAGGAATGATCTGGTCAACGGGTTCTGCAGCATCAGGATGGTGTCTGGATCATGTAGATTTTACTGATCAGCCCTTTGTTCTGGACTATACCCGGGACAAACAAGCCGCTGGTTCAGTCCTGAAAGCAGCTGACTACTGCTCTCCCTTTTAAGGACCACTTGGTATCGGCTGAGCTTTTCTTTTTAAGCATTTCCTGTGGTCTTTTAATTTCGAATATGCGCATATTGTTTATTTTCCAGAACCATCACATCACGCCAATATTCCAGCTTCTGCACCGTCTCCCGCTTCAATCCGTGATCTCCTTCAAAATTCTCCTTTATCCTTTTAAAGCCGTCCAACCACTTCAATTGCAGCACCGTCCCTAAGATCAGCATCCTCTGCCGTCCTTCAGCTGCCTGACCCCAAACTCTGGAGCCCTCCACCGAAGCATTTGGAATATAAGGCCTTTGCTGGCTCAGCGCTCATCGTTCAAGCCATCATATTCTTGGTTGTAGCTTCCTTTTTTATTCCTTTGTTGCTTTTAATTCTGTTTTAACTAAATCTTTTGCAACCCTAACCTAACCTCCATCATCAGACAGAATGCTATAAAATTGTGTTAAAAACACCATATTTTCCATTTTAGCACAGAAATTGTATTTTGTTTAGGCTTTAAATTCTAAAAGATGACCTTCTCTTTGGGATATTTATTTGAAATGGAACTGGGCTGAGACATTCCCAGAGATGCAGATTGAATCTGTGCTGGAAAGTTCTCAGAAGTCTCGCTCGAAGATCACAATAAAGCCAAAAGCTCCAGAGGGAGGAGGGCTCGAAAGTAAACGTCTGTTCTCTCGGGTGAGGAGACTTAAGGGGGGGGGGAGAACATGTCCACATCAAACGCCCGTAGACGAGCGCAGCTTCAAGAGGAGGGGGCTCTGCCGGGACGCTGCGGGGGCGGGACGGATATTCCAGATGCGTAGTGACTGGAAAACCACATGCAGGACAAATACTTGTCAAATATCCATCACCGCGGCAGAGCTCTCAGGCCGATTGAGTCAAGTTCCTAGAACCCCTAAATCCTAAATGCAGCTAAACGGATATCCAATTTACAATGACAACTGTCACTCTGAAGAAACATGTCACGTCTTAAAAGCATTTCAACACAAACTTTCCAAAGGCGGCCTGGAAAAGCGTGCCACAGAGCCGTCATTGGTTCCATACTATCGGCGTTATGTGGCGTGTTAAGCTCTGAGCCCCCCCCCCCTCCCCTACATTTGCATGTGAACGCACAGCGGCGAGCAGAAACAGGTCAGGGAGGTCTTCATTAAGCCTAAATGTCTCTTGGTGTCGCAGAAAGTACAACCTGGCGGGAATCAGGATCACTCTGTGGAAGCCGAGGCGCTTAAAATAAATAAATAAATAAATAAATACATAAAACTCACCTTGTCATCCTCATCCTCCTCGTCCGCCAGGTCGATGGCCCACCTTCCTAGAAGAAATAAAAATACCATCACCACGGAGATCAGACGGAGATCGAGGCGAGGTCAGGTTCTGAATAAGTTCTGATTTATTCCGTTCAACCGGTCCAGAATAAGATCAAGCTTGGATCAAGCTGCATGTTTCTGGACTGAAAGGGAATGACCCACTTCATTTGACTTTCTTTGCAACCTCAGATTAGTGTCGCAGAGACTCCTTTTAGGGTGGAGCATATCAACAGATGGATCCATTACTTTATTCATTTTATATTTAAAAAATAAATATTAATCAATGTTTAAGCGTAGCTAAATTAAACCTTTTGAAACCTTCCTGTATATCGTAAGCCTTCATTTCCTAAGAAAACTGGCTGATTGTTTGACTGATTCTCCTCTTCTGTTCCCAAAATTCGACGATGCTCCATCACACAAGCATGTGAAGGTGGGGACCACCAGTTCTGCTCACATATGTTCATAAACGCCCCCAGTGACCCCCTTTTTGAATTCCTGTTAGAGTTTCCTCTGTCGGAAATCTTGGATCATCTTTGATCCACATGTTTAACACATCTGCACATCCTTTTCTTCCAGCAGCTGTGAAATCTCAACAAACTGCATGTCTGAGTCTCTCTGTGAAAAAACTATTCCTGATTTTAGGGACATTTTAACCGGATTCTCTTCTTAAGAAGACCACAAGCAGGGGAGACCACAACAATCAACTCTACACACGATTTCAGTTTAATGATGAACTCCGCCGTGATCTATCCTTCAATTTTATCGACTAGACGCGGTCCCCAACCCGGGCATTGGACCGGTGCGATCCGTCGGTCATTTGGTACCGGGCCGCAGAAAAAATAAAAATATACATGACTTCCGTTTTATTTATTTCGGAATCTGAAAGATTAACATTTTGATTCTCTCCCATCTGTGTATATTGCTCTTGACGCGAGTCAACTGGCCAATCTCCATCAGTGATAGCGTACGCTAAAATAACACCCAGGAACTAGCAAAATGAGTAAACAAACATCTTTGGAAAGTTCTTTTGCCAAGTGGAAAAATCGACCAGTAGACAGAAAAGGAGCTCGCATTTAATAGATAGCATCAGGAGTCCTACTTAAAATACGGATTTATCCCAACGGGAGATTCCCTCCAACCATTCAGCATTGTGTTCGAGTTGGATTTTCCATGCACTTATTTTGAAGGCATGTTTAAAATGTTATAATAATATAGTGTTACTTGGCAGAAGGCGTTGCTCATGTCATAATCTGTGTTTATTGTTATGTTTAGAAAATGCAGTTAGGCCATATTAGTCAACATTATTTGTGCCGTGATCCTTTCATCTTAAGTTATGTTGTTTCAACCTCAGTTATTTCTTCCTGTTGTGTTACTTCTTTTTCATGGCGTAGGGAGGAGGATGATGATACCTGTGCGATGTACTTGCAATGTTTTGGCGTGTCAAAATAAAAATTTTGAAGTGCGGCTTTATCGCGATGTCTCTGCCTTTGTGCAGCGTTGCTGCAGCGTGTGTCCGCCACATCTAACATATAGTCTCGTGAGAATTTTGCCAGACATCAAACCGGTCTGTGGTGCAATAAAGGTTGGGGACCGCTGGACTAAAACATGTTTTTTCTTGACCCACAGAATGCTGCTTTACTGTCGTACCCAGGACGTCCTGGTCCAGAACCAGCGTCTGGCCTGTTTTGTGCTCAGAATCTTCTACAGTAAAACTTTTAGATAGATCAGCATTTATTGTCGAGTCACTTGGACAGTGAAAATGAAGAATTAGTAGCACACAAATGAAAATAGAAGAAAAAGGTTGAAAAAGAACTAAAAGGCTTAAAATAATTTTTGTCATATATATATATATATATATATATATATATATATATATATATATATATATTTGTCTTTTAAAACTTTTTTTAGGCAGCTGATTTTTTGTTGTTTATTATCTTTACATGAATCTGACTGTTTGTTGCTATTCTGAGTGTTTGATTATTT
Organism: Oryzias sinensis; assembly: GCA_037389245.1. NCBI lineage: Eukaryota > Metazoa > Chordata > Actinopteri > Beloniformes > Adrianichthyidae > Oryzias > Oryzias sinensis. The sequence continues at coordinate 16,118,149 of CM074489.1, read as the reverse complement.
TCAGCTTTTCAAACAAAAGATTGAACTGAAATACAGACAAAAAAGGAAAAAGTTTAAATTACAGAAAAGTTTGAATCTGTGTTGAACGACTCTATTAAAGCGACTTTAGCAGAAGATTTCTGCAGCTGTAAAGTCAGATGTCCGCTTAGTGACTCGCTCAAGTAGCCTTTTTTTTAAATTAATAATAATAATTCATAAATATATCATGAGTGATTAATTTAGTTTCCTGGTTGGATAAATTATGAATTAAGAATATGAACCTTTATGAGACATTTCAATAAACAACGAGGTTCAGAAAAGACGGTTTCCTGCAAATCCTGAAGCTCTCATGATCTTCAGCTTAAAGTTAGCTGGAAAATCTTTAGTTTTTTTCATTTTTTAAATCTCACAACTTTGAGGGAAACTCTTCAGCAGTTTCAGGGTCTAATATTTAAAATCATCGAAATATATCCGTTAGAATTTGAATTATTACAATATCTGAAGGACAGTGGATAGGAAAATAAACCTCAAATTCCAATTTGATGAGTGATTTTCTCTCTAACCACCTTGCATTTAATGTTCAAACACATAAGAGAATTTTCCTTTTGAAACAAGTTCAGACACGTTTACAGCTGATTCCTCAGAGCAGTCCATTTTCCTGCAGAAGAGGTTTTCGAAAATCAAATAAATCTGCAGGAAAAATGTCTTTGAATGTTTTTATAGAAAATTCTGAACTTCTGCAAATGTTTTAAAGTAATTTATCAAAGAAACTCAACTCAACATGAGTCTGTTTATCAACTTTCACGTCATTCAGCTTAGTGAAAAAAAAGCAGAATAAAAAAAAAAAATGTGAAAACAGTTTTTAAACTTAAAAGACAGTAAACTAAAAATAAATATTGGAAAAAAAACTGGGGGGGAAAGTAAACTGAAGAAAAATAATTTCTATTTTTGAAACCATACTAAAAATTAGATTTTCTATAAAACCTAAAAACTAAACTAAAAAGAGTTGTTACTTCTAGAGACTGCTATTTTGTATTTTGTATTTTCAGCCTTTGTTTTGTTTGTTTCTCTCCTTTTTTGCTTTCAGTCTTCAATTTACAGTTCCATTCAGACTTTTTGTTTACGAAATTCATCGCATTTATATGTGGGGGCGGGGCTTTGTGCTCATTGGCTACTGGGAGGTGATTGACAGTGGGTGATGATCTCATTTCTGCTCCAGCAACATTTCTACATAAACAGTTTTCGGATTATTGATTTTTTGTATTCAAGGTGTTATATATATTTTTTTGTTTCTGTATTTCTTTCAAGTTTCTAAATCCATTTTTTTCCAGATATACAATCTTATTTTTCATTGACTTTAAGATTATCCTGATTTGACCATATCCCTTTCTTTTTGTAAAATTGCAGTTTACTGCTTTCTTTTTGGTTTAAATCAGATTTTTTTTAAATAAACTAAGCTGTACAGAGGAGAGAATATGGAAAAGAGTTTATTACAGTCATTATTTGGTCAAAAATCATTGTTAACATCAGTTGTGCTTTTCCATAATGGCATTTTTTCCGACTCCTGTAAAACGGTGAGATGATTAAATCCCCATTTGAAGGGAGCCGCATTAAACTATTACAGCTGTTGTTCCTCCGTTGGGGCTCACCGCTCACTTTCAATGGGGAAAAAGCGATAGCAGTCAAAGTGGAGGGGGAAAAAACAAAAAAGCAGCACACACCGTGACCTTTTCAAAAGTGCTAAACATATTTTTTTTTCTCCCTGTTTGATCCGTCAAAACAAGAGCAGAGCTGCAGGCCAATTACAGGGAGAAAGAGGCCGGACAAAAAAAAAAAACTAGAGGTGGAACGGAGAGAAAGGAAGTCGCGTTAGAAAAAGGACAAGCACTGTAAATTGGCTGCAGACCATAATGCTCTCCTGGTCTATTCATAGAGTTTTCTATGCTTTTTGTATGTGTTATTTCATTATTATGTATTATCAAGTCCAACTGGTTGCTGTAACATATCCAGCTTTTTAACTGAGCACCAGTGTAGTTTTGGGGCTCTTTATTTAGTTATTTTTTAATTCTAAAGTGAAGAAGAAGAAAAGTTGAAGCTGATGAAAACTCACCAGATCCTCGGTGACTCTTCCGGACCAGACCTGGAAGTAGTTCCACAGGAGGAGCAGAACCAGAGACAAAGGCATGTAGGAGTCCCAGTGCCAGATGGTCAAAGTGAAAACCTGTCAGATATGAAACATTATCAAGCATTTGGCAGATTGACCACACCAGCCTCACATCTCTGCGGGACTGGAGCCACATGCAGGGCGACTGTCACCTCACCTGTGTGGCTCAGGTGAGTCCAAATTAACCAAAACATTTAGTCAGCAGTCAGGGGGAGGGGAGGGGTTACAGGTCAGTTTAGGGGCTAATAAAAACAGAGGTGAACATCTGTGAAACACATCACTCTCCTCTGAGGCACCAGCAACATAAAGATGTCAGATTCAGGCCCCTCCCACTCAGAGTCGCCATTACATGACCACCACCGGCTAAAAAAGAAAACACAAACCCTCTACCTGTGTTGTCATGGCCAAAACAGGCCTGGGAGGAGATGGAAACTCTTCTACGGCGTTCTGCTGTGTGAGACTCATGAGAGTCACGCTTTAGTGCAACTGTACACAGCCATAAAGATTGTGATAATTACAGCTCATTTCAGCTGGAGAGGAAGGGAAGACAATCCAGATCACAGCGGACTTGGGGACCCAACAAAAACAAAGGGACACCTAATGCTGGGGCAGCTACTGAAGAATAATTAGCAGAGAGAGCCGCAGAGTTTTCACTGCAGCGTTTTGGGGAGGGTTGGCGTGTAACAGAAATCCCTCCACACTGAAAACACAACACGAAGGGAGGGGCCTGTTCCGAGCCGCTAGCACCAGCTAACATCAGGCGGGTTTGGGAGCGACAGTCAAGTGAAACTCTTCAGAGTCTGTGGATGGGGCCAGATGTTTTAATACCAGCGCTATCTAATAGGATCTGACATTTGGGCGTGGATTTAATGTGTAGAGACGAAAGCGTCTCCAAAGTTTCTCAGAAGTCACAGAACCTCAGTCGTTTCATACATGTTCAAATAAATGTCATTTAAAAGAAATATTTTCTGATTAACAAACTAAATTGAGACGAGTTTGACAAACCGTCAACTACCCCGTAAGTCTTTTACGTTAAAGGTGACTTCTATTATCGTCAAATCAGTAAAGATCCACACGGTACAAAGATTCAGGAACTTTTTTAGTCTCCAACAATTTAGGAAGTATTACATTCAAGTGAAATGAATATTAAAAAAAAATACTTAACATAAAAGCAACAAAAATAACTTTTGTGTCTTCATGCAAAGAATAACGACAGCTCTCATCCAACAACCATCATCTGATGACTTTTTTATTTTTAACTTGTCCTGTCAACAGGTGGGCAGACAGATGGGAACATAAGAGGGTTGTTAATCTTCAGACAAACCAGAGGTATGTCTGAATAAACCCCTTTTGTAATCGAGGCAAACTTTATTCATTTCAATCATATTTGAAAATCTTTGGTGTTGGACTGGACGGAAAAGGAAAGGGGGGGAAGAAGAAAGAGGAATGTTAGAGAGGGGGATAAAACAAATGAAGCAGCATAGAGTGAGCAGGTTTACTGGTTGTTAATCGTGCAGTAAGGTTCAAATGTAGTACAAAAAGGGCGGGGCCTGTCCACACACACACTGAAATGTTATCAACACACCTGCTAGCTGCAAAGATGTCCACATATAACATGCTGAAACAGATAACATTATTCACACACACTTATACTTAACCTTAAAAACCAACTAGTGTAAAATGTACATTCTGTCATCATCTGATGACTTTTTATGTTTTTACAGTTTTATATATATTTATGAAGATTTGTGTTTCAAAAAAATTAATACATTTTTTAATAAATTAAAAATTAAGGATTTTTTAGTTTTAGATTTTATTACTTAAAACATTTTTGTAATTTGGTGTCTAATTTAATGAGTTATAAACAAATAGAAACACACACCTGCTTAAGTCCTCTCACACACTCACACACCTGTGGAGTCTCTCACAAACACACACACACCTGTAGTCTCTCACACACGTGCTGGAGTCTCTCACCCACACACACCTGTGATCTCTCACCCCACACACCTGTGAGTCTCACTGCCTGTGAGTCTCTCACCTACACGTGTGAGTCTCTCACCCACACCTGTGAGTCTCTCACCCACACCTGTGAGTATCTCACCCACACCTGTGAGTCTCTCACCCACACACCTGTGAGTCTCTCACCCACACACCTGTGAGTCTCTCACCCACACACCTGGGAGTCTCTCACCACACACATGTGGGAGTCTCACCCCACACACGTGTGAGTCTCTCACCCACACTGCGTGTGAGTCTCTCCACCACCTTTGGAGTCTCTCACCCACACTGTAGATCTCTCACCCACACACCTGTAGATCTCTCACCCACACTTGTAGATCTCTCACCCACACACACCTGTGAATCTCTCACCCACATCTGTGGAGTCTCTTTCACCCACTCACCTGTGAGCCTCTCACCACTGACTGTGAGTCTCTCACCCACGCCTGTAGTCTCTCACCACGCCTGTGGAGTCTACTCACCCACGCCTGTGAGTCCTCTCACCACTGTAGATCTCACCCACACCTGTGAGTCTCTCATTTGAGTCTGAACATTTGTCATTGTAATGTGAACAGAAATGTAAACACAGAATCAGATAGAAAAGGTTCTGGTTTAATCCAAATGAATCCGTCTCTTTGGATTTTTCGTGACTTTTTGTTGTTTTTTCTTTAAAAGTGGTTCAGGATTAATCTGCTCATCTTCCCTAAACGCTGCCGCCGTAACTCTGCTAAAAAAAGTTCTCTTCTACTTGGAGTACTTTGTTTCAGCCTGTCTGAGATCTGAAACCATTTCTCTGCTTTCATACTGAAATTGTTGAGCTGAAATAAAACATGCTTTGATGTGAGGAATTCCGACAGAACCTTGAATATTTGATTATTCATGTATTATATGTTTGAGCGCGGCGAGGCTGACCTGCAGACTCCGCAGCAGCGAAACAGCGTGGACTAATGCGAATAAACGTTTTCTGATGAAAAACTTTGTATCTGTAAATAAAACAGATCTGCTGATCAGGGGAGGGGCCCGGAGCCGCCAGGTTTGGAGCTTCTCGGCGGCGAAGCCCGCACCGCCTCCACTCTGTCTGACAGCCGGCAGATGGTGCAGGTGGTTTGTCACTTCGTCTTGTCATACGGAGTGAAGCCGCGGTTCATGAGGCCTGTGTGGCGGTTTCCAGCAGCCATTCATTTCTCCTCGCGCTTAGCGAGCATTAGTGCTAGAACACGAGTACAGATGGTGCTGTCTGTCAAGCAGCAGTGGGAGGACGTGCGTCCGGGATCGCGCTCTCTTTCCGGCTCCCGTGATTTCTCCCTTCATCTGAGCTGACGGGTGAAAACATCTCCGTCTCTGATAGGCGCCGGAACGTAAACGGTACAAGTGGAGGGTGGAGTTTTAAAAATAAATAAACACGCAAACAATCGCTGATTAAAGCGCACGGCGACCCCTGAACTCATCATACTGCCGTGCAGTTCATGCAGATGTAATCCTGCAATCTAAAACTAAATGCATCATAACTGCTGCCCGGCTCACGGCGCAAAACTTTACCGCCATCTACAGGACGAGGGCCGCAGAGCCGAAGGAACTCTCCGTGACCCTGATCGGCTGAATATTTAATGAACAACTTGCAGAGTTCTTTTTTCTTTTTATCGCGTAAGATCTGTGAGAGAGCGATGACGGGAGATCATGCCAAGAGCGGCTTCTCTCCGTCTGTACCTGCGCGTCCAACATCTGCAGGACAGGGAGTCTGCCTCAACTGGGAACGCTTCCTTAATTGAAGCTACTCCTTAAATAAGCCAGCCCAGCTCGGTGTGGACGGGGTTAATGAGCTGTCAGAGAAGTAGAGCAAAAATAGACTCCGCTGGGACTGGACTCTCTCCAGCTGAGGCTCAAGTCTGCATCCAGGAGACGTGCAGCCACTCCGACAAAGAGTTTCTGGATTAAGATGCTCTCTGGGAGAGTTCAGGAAGGGGTTGGCCAGACTGCGGCTGAAAGGGGGGGGGGGGTACAGAAAGTGCGTTGATAAGCAGTGAAAACACTTCACCAGGAAGGCCAGCAGGCTCCTCTGCACACTCTCCCACTGAAAGCAGCTTTTGATGTAGTGGATGGTGGACAGGATGGCTCTGACCACGGCTTTTACCCGATTCACGTTTCTGGACAGAGCCTGAAAGACACAGACCGTTGAAATGACGACAAATTATTTCCAAACATTGGGACAGTTCTGAGCATTTTGGCAGTGGTTAGTAACAAATTAAAAATGAATGAATTCTGGCATAAAAGCGGAGCTGCACGTCGTGAGCAGCGTCCTCGCTGCGAAAGGCGGCTAGGCCGTTGTACTGCCTGACAACAATGAGTCTTTGTGGGAAGCACAGACAGTCAGACTCCCCGTCTCGCACCCTGTCCTGCACGCTGTGTATCAAAGCGGTGCAGCCGAACAGCCAGCAGGAATTTGGACTTTAGCCTGAATCCTCTGATCTGAGCTCGAACTGCAACCTCTTCTTCAAAAGTTAATTCAGAATTCATCGCCATTTCCCCTTTTTTTTTTGAAAATATTTTATAATTTTACAGTATTTTAGGACATTTTCTGTCTCTCAAAAAAGAAACAAAACGTGTTTATCGACAATCAATTTTAAATATTTTAGATAAAACTAACTATTTGGTTTTAAAACCAAACTAATGTCTGAAAATTCCCAAAATGTTAAACCAACAAATAAAAGTAAATTCTTTTTTTTTTGTTTTTAAACTTGTACATTGATTTTCTACTATTCTATTAAATCTTTGAGATAATAATAATAAACTTGTATTTATTTGTCATTAGAAAACAATCCTTTGACATTTTGAACTTGTATTTGTATGCATATTTTTCACAAACAAAAAAAGATTAAAAAATTAAATGCGTAATTTAATAGCTAAAGCTAATGTCAAATTGGCTAAACATGATGATGAATTTTTGTCTTTGCTGAATATGTAAAGTACTTGGATCTGCTCCGTACGATGGTATTTTACTGCTTATTTTTGGCATTTTATTTGTTTTTACGTCACACGAGTTGATTTACTTAATAATTGACTTCTTTAAATGTATTTTTGGCAGTTTATATCCTCTGAATTAAACTCTAAAATCAAATAATTGATGCGTCTTGGTGACAAAAGTGAAGCAAACCTTTTTGGAAAATTTGGGAGAATCCTCCAGGAAGATCCGCTCTCTGGGCTCAAATGTTCTCAAACTTGCTCTGACCTACAAACAAAGAGACGACAGCGTGAAAGGCCCCTCAGAAGTCCTGGTGTATGTGCGAGTCGTCACTGTGGGCTGAACTCTTACTTACTGGGTTAAAAATAACCTCCATCTCCAGAGTGATGCTCCCCTTCATCAGCCTCCCCAGGTCCGGTTTCCTCAGCGGGTAGGTGGTCTGCTGTCTGTTGCGGATCTGCGGGACGGAGAGGGCATCAGGTGCTGAACCCGGCCATGAACCTGACCGTCAGTCGCCCCGAATCACATCTCAACAAGTCCTCAACCCGCTGACGTGTTAGCGCCCTCTTCACTTTCATTTAGGCGCAGAGTGTAAACAGATTGGCTGATGTTCTGCGTTGGGATGGCGGCGGCGGCGTACCGAGAGCAGAGGAATGGCGACTCTTCCTAGAAAGTCTGGCGCCTTGTCTCCGTCCTCATCAAAGACGGTCAGCAACAGGACGTCGTGAATGTCTTTGACAGGGCTGCGGGGACAGCGGGGGGGAGGACAGCAGACCCCCACAAAGCATCTGTTCAGTGGCGACGTTCCGAAAAAAACTTTCACACGACGTGGAGGAAAAGCAAACTCACAACGTGAAGACCTTGTTCCACTCCGGGTGCAGGTTCTTGTAGACCGTGTTGCTCTGAAGTCGGTCGTTGCCCAGCTGCAACACGCAGTAAGGGTCGCTCTTACCTGCGGAAAATGCAAAGACGCTTAAGATGCGGCATCTGGAATAACTAAATCCAGATGTCGGAGGTACCATTCAGATCAGCGGACGTCAGATCAGCTGCCCGGATGAGTTTGACCTGAAGTAATCCAACGTCTCGCAGGTTCTTCAGCGAGCACTTCCAGCTCTGAGGAGACAGGAGGAGAGCATGACAGCTGAAACACATCTGGATTAAAGGTTCCATCCAGCTGAGCCCAACCAAACTCCTTGTGTTCCACTTTGCTAGTCTGACATGAACAAAAGCGTCTCATAACTCTCATCCGTGGCTTGAACGACACTTCCTTCTACAGAAACGTCCCCTGAATCTAAACATGGAGGGCCTTAGGGCGGGTTTTTGGTCTTGTCTTGACCTGCGCAGCGTCAGTAATTCTTGCTTAAAGGCTCATCTTTTTATTCAAAGAAAGTGTTTCAAATCTTAGGAGCTATGGACTTATTTCTAAGGGAGCCTGTCTTTTTGCCTGTCACCTAAAACCTTCTTCGCCCGCACGGCGCTGTTGGTTTTTGGGATGTTCAGTTCCGTTGAGGGTCATGGAGAGGAGCGGCTGCATCTTTAAGTGTCTTTCAGTTCCAATACTAAAAAAACTGAACTATAAGAAAGTAAAAAGACCAAGAAAATATTTCTCTCGCAAAAAAAAAAAAAACATTTCAAGGAACTTTTTCAATAGGAAATAATCTTAATTTAAGAAAAATTGTCTTCACTTTTCCCCCCTAAAATGAGAATTCTTGCTTGTTCCATCTTGAGGGTGTATTCTTTTTTGCTTTTTTAAAGAAAATGTGTCACACTTTAAGAGTTTTGGATTTATATCAAAGGGAGCCTGTTCTTACAGTTCATCCAAGGCCATTTTCACAGGCACCTGTACGGGCGCCCCGGGGTTTTGGGTTGTCCGGGCCCGTAGAGAATCGTGGAGAGGAGTGGCTGCATCTTAAGGTCATGAAAATGGAACGTACCATTGTCATGCAAGAGGTGATTATAGACGCACTGACGATGTAGGGGCGATGCGGTCATCACCTTACGCCACACGTGGTCGTTGGTTAGTTATTGGCTGCTCACTGACTGCACGCAGATGCTGCACACACAGAGTGTGTAGGTGAGTATCCATGCTTTTTTTTTTCCTTATTTCTAATGGTCAGGGTGCACACGAGGAGCGTACACTCATCACATGAACAAAAAGTGCACAGTCCACTGGCTTTGGGAGGGTTGAAATAAAGGACAAAGCTGTACAACAAGCCTGCATCAAACCTCCTTCGCCCTTACGTGATATTCAGGTGTCGCAGCATCCAAAAGTGGGACATTTTCACTCTACAGGTTCACCGAGCGGTCTTTGATATGTCATGCATACTTCGTAAAAGTTTGCCCCTTTTTCCGCCCGTAAGGGCAGTTCTGACTGAGGCTTTGCATTTTTCTTGAACCTCTTAGATTCCTCAGAGTTGTTCTGTTGCACATTTCTGCTTTTTCAGCAGCAGATAGGACTTTCCCATCTCTGCGGGTCGCTAGACTTCTGATGATTCTCTCTGAAGACGCAGCGGATTTGATCCTTAAATGCTTTCAAACGCGTGATCATCTTTTTTTGTTTTTACCCATCAGGGTTAACGGAGGAGTCGGCAGCCTAAATTTCCAGATGATTGACTGGTTTTGATGGTGGCATAACCGATTCCCCTAAATATGAGGATCTCCTGGAACTTGATGAGCAGCAGTTGAGCTGAAGAGGGGACACATGTAGCCCTGTCTGATAAACGGAGATTTCCACTGAGGCTGCAGATGGCGGCTCACAGTTTGGCATCGGCGGCGTGAATTGACGAAGCCAATCTGCCTCGTGTCAACAGACTGGGCGGCTGCTGGTGCTTGTGGGCAGCGTTTGGTTGGCAGACCTATTCAATAAAAGCAACAGCCCAGAACCCGGTACTGACGTAGCTTTCCCGCAGGGTTGACCGCTGCTGACGTTCGTCCAGGGGCGCCGAGGAGAGGTCGGTGATGGAAACGCCGCTGCACGGCCTCACTGTGAGCAGGAAGGTCAGCTGGGCTTTGCCCAGGCCCAGATCCAGCGTGCACACCTTGCTTTTGTTGAACGGGACGCAGGAAACATCCACAGAGACCCTGAGCGAACAAACACACTTTTAGATCATCTCAGTTAAAGATTTAACATTTACAGTCAGAGTTTTTTACGTCAGTAGAAGTCTATAAATACAGATAAAGCCGATGTTTTTACAAAAACAATGACATGTTTCAGATTTCCTTCGTTTTTGGATGCTAAAAGTCTTTAAAACTGAGAATCCCTAGGATTTTCAGTTATTCTCTGTACCTTAACCAAAACTGGCTTCTAGGAGTTGGGAATAAAAAAAGAAAAGCAACTAACTCAAAGAAGCAACTACACCAACAAGAAAACATAAAACAAAACTGAAAACTTCATAAAACCTGATGAAATAATGCTTGAAGAGGCTTCAAAGAAGAGTCTACTGCTCTCTAGTGGTCAAACAAAGCATCACCAAATCCTGTTTCAACCTAAAAACATGGGCTGCATCAAAGTCAACTGCTCCCAAACTCTAAATGACTGCAGAAATATCCAGAACCCAGGAATTTAAAATTTATTCTGACACCATGCCAACTTTTTTTTAAATTTTTTTCTTATGCCAAATATATTGTAAAAATCCAATAAATGTAAACATTTTATGAAGATTTTTATGAATCCTCTGATAAATGACAACTTTTTCAAACACAATGCATCATGGTCTATATTTGTTCATTTAGCACTAATGATTTTTTGCAGAGAAATATGGGAAATTTCCAGGGCACTCGATTCTGGAATTGTAGATTCCCTGAAAAATAAAAAGGCGAGCGCCCAAAATAGTGAACCAAGTACTGAGGGAATTGAGACAAAACCCTGAAGTTTGGGGAAGATGGCGGGACGTCAGCTTTGTTTTCAAAGATTTATGGAACACAGTTCAAACTATAAAAGTCTGACCACAACAATGCTTTTAGTTGTTATTCAGCTCATATTTTAACCTTTATAGATTTACTTTAACATTTAATAGTTAAACAGCTTCATAGGACAATACAAAAACAGCTTTTTTCCAGTTTATGTCCAATTTTTATGCAATTTAGGCTTATTTAAAGTGATTGTATTTATGGTTTTTGCTCATGGTTTTAAAAAACGGAAACAGCATTTTATTTTTTTAATTAAATACTTTAATATTGGTCGACAGTCTTTACTTGTGTTGCTTTTATAAAGCTAATTAAATCATTTAACATTTTATTGTTAATTTAGGAGTTTTTAAAAACATATTTGCTTCAGCCATTAAGCAGCTAACTCAAAAAGTTTGGATTGGTTTGTACAATTTAGGACTAATTTTTACTTAACACTTATTTTTTGACAGTTTTAAACAGTTCTAGCATGCATATTAGCTTCTTTTGTCTACCTTCTGTTGTTTTTTTCAGCATATTTTGCAGCTAGCTCATTTATTAATGGGTAATTTATTAGTTTTAGTTACAATTGAAGATATTGAGTGTTTTTTTCTTATCGTTTTCAGGAGTTTAGTTAGCATTTATCATGAAATGCAGCATTTTTTGTGTATTTTAAATTAGTTCGGCATTGATTTTATCATTTTGCTGCTTTGAACCTGTTCACATATTTTAGCAGATATCATTTAATCCCATCTTTGCATGTATTAATGGAAGATTTTCAACGGTTTAGCCTTTTATACCACTTTTAACAAGCACCATCCGGCTTATGCTACATTTTCTTCCTCTTTCTAAAGTCATTTAGAAAAATTTTAAAGTCAGGACACATTTCTGATGTCACACCGATGGCTTCTTCTGGGTTAACATCAACAGATGAACTCAATTATTTTTATTCTCTGCATCAAAGTTGAGTTTTTTACTCACTGTTGTATTTCTTAATCCTTCAAAAACTGAATTTTACTGAAGACACTCACACGCCTAAACACTCCTCGCTTTTGCGTCCGTCTTTGCAGCACAGCTCCACCTCCATGAAGGGCGGACTGTCGGGAAACTGGTTGAGGGTGAACTTTTCTTTCCACAAAGGGTTGCTCACTCTGTCGTGGTTCTGTGTCAGAAAGAAAAGGTTTCAAAAAGACGAATTAAAGCCCGATCCGATGGTCTTTTCATCTATTTTTAAAGCGTTCCCAGTGGTCTTTTAAGTATGACTATGCTGCTTTCAGCCGGAAAGAAGCATAGGACATAGTTTCTGTAGAGCAGCAGGAGTTCCTTAGAAATTCACATCAACCCCGCTCCCCCTTCCCGTTGCTGAGAGCCTGGAGTGTGGAGGATGTGTCCGCCCAGCAACAAATGAGCTCCTTTTGTCTGCTTCTGATTCCTTATTATTTGAACATAGAAATACTCAGAAATGTAATTTTAAGCTTAATTTTCTTTATATTTGTCCTCCAACCTCAATAAATTGCAACAAGAACATGTTAAAAACACCATTTTCATTTAGGCAAAGGGAAATCAAAATAAAATATATATATTTTCTGTCTTGACTCATTGGACCAGAAAAAAACTGCTTCTTCTTTTTTTTTTAAATTTTTGTTCCTCGTCAATAAGAAGCGAATGATGTGGATGAGAAGTAGACCAGACTCAAACTTTTACCCGAAGAAGTAAAGTTTTTTACTTCCGGTCAGGATTTGTTATTTTATTCACTTGTTTATGTTTTCATAGAAAAAACTTCAGATTCTTCTATTTGCACAGAAGCAAAACCATCAAACAGAATAAATCAAGTCGAGGCGTTTTCTTCTAAAGAAAAGCCGACGATAAATATTTCAATTACATTTTATTAATTTAGCTTAATATGGCAACAATAGTCATCTCAATTCCCTCAAATGTACCGTGTAATTCTACCGTCACATAGATGTAAACACTAGTATCAGGCTGAATGACCTCAGCTCACAGAAACTCTCTGTGTGTGTGTGTGTGTGTGTGTGTGTGTGTGTGTGTGTGTCTGCAGTTTAGGTTAATGATTTTGTACTAATGTGAAAGAGAGAGAGATAGTTTAGATAAAGATGACATGACTAACAGGTCAGTCAGAAGTCACTCAAAAGCAAAACAAAATATTAGAGATGACTGAGATTCCAGAGGTGTACAGGTGAACCGTTTTCGTTTACAACCAGGACTTTTACGAAGCAATGAAGAAGTGAACGTGAAGAGGAACTTGGAGATGATTAGGGGATTTCCACAGGACGAAAAGTAAAACTACTATAAAATAGAATAAAAAAAAACTCCGCCTTTTCAATTTCATGAGTCACTTTGGACCAGAGGATGAGTAAAACCAGAATTATTTAAAGTGATTGTGGATTGATTCCTGATTGCAGTCGGTTGGTCCGTGCCCCTCGGCAATGGACCTCGCCTCTTGCTCATCTGGCGCCCCCCGCTGTCCCCCATTTCCTTCTGGATGAAACCCATTTGATACACTATTCAAGCATGTAGTTGTAGAGTTAGATAAGTTAATTCTTCTCTATGAGTTCTGGTACATCGCCTGTCCGTCCTGGGGGAGGATCCCTCCTTAATGTGGACACCCCTCCAATAATGGTTTTTTTTTTGAAGGAGTTTTTCCTGACCGAGAAGGACAGAGATGCCCAGTTTGTGAAAAACTGTAACCTGCCAGAGCAAAAAAAACGGACTAAAACTGAACACAGCAAACGTTCACAGAGGCAAAACAAAAAGCTTGAAGGAATGCAGAAACTTTCAAAGTAAACTTCAAACAAACATTAAAAAATTTCCCATAATAAGAGAATAAACTATCCAGAACTGAACACATCCACATGGTTCCATTTAGATATTACAACAGCTGTAAGAACGTTTTTAATTTAGATTTAGAGAATATTTTGTTAAAAGAATTGGTTGAAGTTTTCCATTGAGAAGAAATTCACAATACGGCGTCTAGTAGAATGTGATCTGTGATAGGATCTACGATAAAAGACTAAAAACATAAATGGTTAAATAAAACAATAAACACTTTGCTATGAATGTTTTGCTTATATTTTTCCAAATTGATGGATCTCTAAGCTGAACCTGCCATGTTTGTCCACAAGAGGTCAGTGTTCCCACTGGTTTCATATTTGAGTCCAGAAATAAAAGAATAATTTACAAAACAATGACAAACAAAATAAATGTTAAAATATAAAACTGTAACTAATTTGACCCTAAATATTTTTATTTTGAACGCATCATTTTTAATCCTCTATCGAATCTAATTCCATTTCTTCCCCTAATCTAAGGCATAGCTCATCATTTTTGGAAGTAGATGAAATACTTATTGATTTATTAATACCTGTAAATCCAAGGAGAACAGACATAATTGTACTTTAACTTACAAGGAAGTGAAGCAGAGAAAACAAAAAGGATTTAGGTCACACTTCTTGGAAAATGTTATCAGAAAATGAGAGGAAAATAAAGATTAGAAATGGAGGAGCTGTCCTGGTACCTTGCTTTTGAACAGCTGCTCTCCTAGTTTGAATCGGACAAAAAGATGACCGCTTTGCGAGTCCACGGGCAGCCTGACGGCGCCGACCAGCGTCACCCACAGCACAGAGGTCCACAGCTGGCTCTTCTTCTGAGACTCTACCATGCCGAAGCTGCTGAGAATCCCTGAATTCTGCAGGAAAGAAGAATCACATCCGAATTTCAAACCAAACCAAAAAAAAAAAGTTTTTCAGCTATTAATTGATCAAACTGTATTGAAATGTGTCACTAATTACATCAATCGATTCACTTTTGTAGGAATTTGTTGTATTTTTATGCAAAAACCACGTTTTTTGTTATGAAAACACGACTGAGTTAAAGATTTGAATTTACATAGTTTTACTCTTGTTACATTTAAAGTTTATCATAATTAAAATCATCTGAGAAATACATACATTTGCATTCAATTCTGCAATTAAACTGGGAAGTTTGGCAGAGACGCCAAACTTTAGCTAAAAAGAACAAAAAGAAACACAATATGTTTAGAAAAACCAACAAGACTCCACTATAAAGCAGATATTCTTCTCTATCGCTCATAAACAGATGCATTGTTAAACATCTGGCTGCTGGTAAAGCGCGTAAAGATCAGCGTCATGCCGCCGTGACTTTAATAGAGGCGCATGCACATGCAGGAACACGCCTGAGCTTTAGCGGACTCGCCGGTCGAGCCATGCAGCAGCTTTCCAGACAAAGACAGAGCATGCACAAACATCTGCCAGCTGTTCTGACTCATGACGAGCACAAGCAGGAGAGACGGTCCAGTGTTTACTGTAGCCAGACAGTCATGTGACACATGAAACGGCATGCAGGAGATGGCGTGCAAAGCAAGAAAAACACAAAACTATAAAAACCTATCAGTGAGAATAAAACATCCCAGATCATTCTATTCTAAATATCATCAGCTGAAAATGTGGCGTTGGGCTAAAACCCATCAGTTAACCCTTGTGCCATCTAAGGCACTTTAACGTTTGGAGTTGGGTCATCTAGACCCACTAGACAGTGCTCTGAACCTTTTTTCTTCAATGATTTGTGATCTTCACTGGTGTCCATGGATTACATGAAATCTTTCCACCATTATCCACCTTTGTCATGGTAGGGAGAACACGTCAATGTAAGGGTGAGGTCATCTAAGATAGCACAAGGGTTAAATATTTGATTTCATTCGGGCAGCTTTAGAGTTAAAAACTGGGTCTAAATTCCCTCCTGTGATCAAAATTCAAAGGCTACCCTGCGACATCCCTCAGCCATGCCTTACCGCACTGCTTCGCTTTCGAGACCACCTCTGCAGACAGGAGCATGCATGTTAGGTGCAAAACAAAATGACAGTGGTTAGTTAGTAGGTCGCAAACAGCATTGCTGCACAGATGAAAACCTCCTTGAATCTATGCAGAAGCAGCAGCTGCAGGCCGGCCATACATTGCTTTTCTTGCTGTCTCCGTTTCTGGACGCGAGGGTCAGGTCTATCAGCACCGAGCCCATGTCCTCCTCCAGGCTGCCGGGGTCTTCCAGCGGCAGAGACAGCTCATGGACCCTGAAGGGAGGAGACCATCGGCTGTTGTTGCACGAATGAACAGGAATAAATGGGCGCAGGTGATGGGGTGGGAGAACAACCATGCGGCGAGCACAAGAAAACATTCTGGGAATCGGAGCCTTTTAATAAACGGTGGCTTTCGCAGAGCCAAACGTACATTATAATAATTTTTTGGTTTACTGTTGTGGAAAAACCACAGTAACAGGTTCAAGTTTTTCAGCTTCTAAACACAGATCTATAAATACTTTAAAGGGACTATTTCATGCAAAATCAACTTTTTTGAACTTTTAAGTGTATTGTAATGTTCATTCCACACCAAAAACACCACCAAAGTGGTATTTTGATCAACTTGAGCATTTCTGAAAACCTGCCCTCTGAGCACCAGCCCCTCCCAATCCACAGAAACAACCGGATCCTCACATTGTGACATCACAAGGTGAGGACCCGCCCCTTCCAGGAAGAGTCTGTGCTGCCAGCACCTCCCCCTAGGCTAACACACACGCCCACTTTCTCCTTGGAGCTAGCAGGGATCAGCTAAACGCTTTCCTTTTTATATGCCACAATGCACATCATATTTGCAAAAGTTTGGATGTTGTTTATTTTCCTGGGCCAAACGCAGACACCCTGCCAAGGTCATGAAATGAGCGGCACCCACAAGGAGAGAAAGGCGGGGCCCCAGAAATCGAGTCGTCTTACCTCCAGCTGAGAAAATGACTCATATTTTACTTTCAAAAAAAGTTCTTTAGTGTGCCAGAGGTCAAAAATGTATATATGTAGCATAAAATAAGTCCCTTAAAAGAAAAAAGATCTTTATAATCAAAAAAGCAACTCGTAAAATAATATTCTTTGAATAACAGAGCAAAAGGAGAAGCAACAAATGAAATAAAGCATTTCTCCAGAAGGATCCATGATCCTTGTAACACTAAAGGCCCGTACACACCGGGACGAATTTCGCCGGCGATTTTCGCCGACGTTTAACGCCTCGTGACTAAACAAAGGGCACCAATGAGAGTGTGCACACCGACGCGAAAAAACGCCACGCGTTAAAGCGTCAAAAAAAAAAAACGCCTCGGGTTCGGTTTTTTTTTCGGCGCGACGCGTCGAAATCTATTCGACCAATGAGAATGGCGCTTTTGCACAAGTGTCTGGAGCTTCTGAAGTTACAGTAAAACACAACTTGGGGGCGCTCAAACACAAAACTGCCTTTCTGAGCACACATACCAGCGAAGAAGAGAGACGCCGAGTAGCGTCTACACTGCCACGAAGAAATAATGACGGACATTATAAAATATCCCCGAACCAAGAACCAGTTGGAGCAACTGGTGCTTGAAATATTCATGTTTTCTTTGTATGATTCTGACAATCGCGTAAATACTTGCTCTCTTCTTCTGAGTGAAAAGCGACTTTAAGAAGCGTAAAGTTGCGCAGCGCCACCTTGTGTACAGGAGTATTTCTGTTTATATTAAGCGCCATCTAACGTCAAGGAATGAAATTGCATGTTCGCTCGGCTCATCGTCAGCGAAAATCGCCTGGGTGTGAACACAAAAAACGTGGCGAAAAACGCTGGCGAATAACGCCTGGCGAATATTCGTCCCGGTGTGTACGGGCCTTAAAACCTCATTTCCACTCAGCCCAGTATTTTCGGTGTTTGGACTGGTTAGGGCGGAGCTACTGTCGACACACGATGAAATCCGTTGATTGGTGGAAGGTCATTGAAACAAAAGTGTTAGGGGTGTGACGATAACCGCATCACCGCACTTTTTTTTTCCAAGTTCTGCATATGGTGCATGATTGGAATTATAATAAACACATTAAACCTGGGGGAAAACCTTTCATTAGTGTTCTCCTTCGCTCTCTCTCCCCCTCTACGTTGCACGCACTCCCTCTTCTCACACACACACACGCACAGTTTCAGTTATTTGTTCATAAAGAATACTGCGTTGTTATTGCATTTATTTGCGATGCGGCCGCCTGGGGTTTTGTGTTTGGCGCCCCCTGCTGGTTCATCACTGCGGCGATCAAAAATCCCACACCGTCACAGCTCTAAAAGGTGCCAACTTGTTCCTCATCCCGCCAGCAGTTTTCTCTCAAACATCATCAAGTGCTTTGTAGATACAAACAACCAAAGGCCAAGTTGACGGCTGCAATTGTGCCGTAGTTGCACTTCTCTAACGCAAAATTACGCTATCGGATTGTCCAACTTTGAGTGGAAACTTTTGCCTTAATTGCCAGACCGTACCACTCAGTGGAAAGGAGGCTCAACTGAATGGTTTGACCAGAACAGAGACCATTTTAGCAGCAGCTTCAGAGGTCACGGAGCGATGACAGCGTCCTCTGCAGTCAGTATGCAGCAGTAGCAGCTTCTTGCTAGTTTGTTGTCTGTTTATAAAACCAGCAGAAAACACCTCCGCCACAGTTTAAAACTGAATTTTTTTCCAATTTGTCTCTACACCATCCGTTTGGTTTGCAGGTCACACAGCTGCAGCCTGAACTTTACTAACTTGTCCATCTCTAGCTCGCTCAGGAGGACGCTGGCCGAGCCCATGAAGTCGTCCGTTGTCAGGTCGCGGTCGTACACCTGCGGCAGGACGAAGACGTTCAGAGGAGGAAACCACAGCTTTATCGTTCGTCGGTAATAACGACCCCTTTGGGCGCGGGAGGTTACCTTGATGTCAAGTTTCTGGTTCAGATCCCTAACAGGAATACTGATGCTCTCGTTCCAGACCGGGTTGAGGCTTTTGTAAACCACTTTACTTTTGTAGAAAGTTTTTCCATCTACCTTGAGTTTTACATAAGGATCACTGGTACCTGGAACAGAAATGGGGCAGAGAAGGAAAAGGTTTCGTCATTGGTCAGAATGGTGACAGACATTTAGGGTCTCCTAAGAACTGTGTGAGGCTGAAGACCCCTGAAGACACAAAAAAGCTGGAATGAATTTATAAAATAGTTTATTTGTACTCCCAGTAATGATTTTTTTTAATTCACATTTCACTCAAATAATCTGTTTTTATCATTTTCTGCCGTTTGTTTTTTTTGGGTGGTTTTTACCTAAACCGTTACATCTCAAGGAAGTTTGGACTTTTTTGATAATTTCCTGAGAAACATGGCTTCCTGTAACATTAAAGCGGCCTGGCCGAGTCAAACCGTCGCTCTTTATATGTGGTCTGAGGAAACCACAAGCTTCGGCATTCAGCCGCCTAAGGGTGTCAGTGCAAGTTTCCCATGGAGCCCCCTCCCACAACAGATGTACTAAGCCCAAACCATGACACTGCAGCCGTTTGCAAAGCCTTTTAACTGTTCTAATGACTACAATAGGAAATCCACACTATGTGACACATCTGCTCCACAGGAAGTGCAGGATGGGGTTCTTTCTAAATTCAGGGGAGTCTCTTGTGGTCTGAGTGTCGACTGTCTGAACTTTGCTTAAAATTTTCCACATAATTTAAAAACAAAAAATGAGCTTTTCCAAACCCTAAGTGATTATTAGTATAGTGGACTTCCACAGAAACAGTTTATCGCATTTAAAATAAAGGTAAGAGTTAGAAGTTTTATTACCCAAAAGTCCTAAATAAACCAAAGTGACAGTTTTCAGTTGAAGCGGTGGATGAGCTGGGGGGGGGGGGGGGGGTTCAGCTCAGGGTTGGATGAGCTGACCGTTGAATAATAGGAAATTATTTTATTTCACCTAATTGGTGTAAAAGACATTTCCCATTGGCAGGATTTCAGCTCTGTGGGCAGCTTGTGATTTCCCATCCAGCAGGCAGAAACATGAAACATCATAAAATACTTTTTTCTTAGCGTTTATTTGATTCGTTTTCAAAAAGACTTCGTTTGTAGGAATGGCTGTGTTACGGCTGTACCCATATATGGTTTAGTTTGTTCTGTGTTTTGTGTATTTTTCTTTTATATCGGAGTGGGACTTGTGTTTTTTGGGGGATCTTTGTGTTTGTATGTCTGTTGTTATTTGCAGGTGTGCTGAAAAGGGTGTGGCCTCCCATTGGACCAGAGCTGGAGGAGGCAGCCTTAAAAGCCCCATTCGGACCTCCAGACCATGAGAAGGGAGCCTTGCAGCAACGGTCTCCATTGCAGCTTGGCCCTCTTCTCCATTTTGTTTTGGACTTAACCAGCTGTTTAGTTTGTGTTGCACTTTGTTTTGTAGTTCTTTGTAGTTTTGTCCATGCCCACTCTGTTTAGTCTTTTGGTTTGTAGTTATGGTAAGTGAAGCTGTAGGGGTGAACTGCCATTTTCTTTAGTACTTGTTTTCTCCGGTTTTTTGTTAGTTCAGGGAGGTTAGTGTTTGTCTTTGGTTTCCCTTTTCTTTACAGGTAAGAAAACAAGATTTCAGTTAGGTGAGGTTTGGTTTGTTATTTTGTCCTTGGTTCACCCTGTGGCCAAAAACTTTGCTTTTTTATGTTATGGCCCCCTAGGTACCCCTAGATACAGAAGGGGGCGTAACAGCTGCATATACAGACTTCAGGAATTTCATTTTTTTTTATCGTTCTCTGTTGGAGTTCTTTGTAATTTTTATTAAGGAAAAGGTGAACCTTGAAAAAAGGTTATAAAACGCTGATATTTGTCAGAAACCTTGTCCCTTTTTAAAACAACAACCGGCCGCTCTGACAAAGGCGCATCACGAGCGCGTGGATAAAGTTCAGGTGTAAACAGCTGTTCATTGTCTGTTAAATGACCAGACTCAAACAACGATGCAGTGAAACAGAATCCTCCTCTAGAATCATCCGACCCTCCATCTCAGGTAAATACAGCCACACACAAAAGGCAAACATTTGATCCTCATGTCGACTAAGAGTGAAATGGAATAGGGCGCTAAACGGCGGGCGTGGCTCCGACAGGTCCTGCTCTGCCGCGTGGAATCCTGTCGGGCCTCCTCCAGGAGCTAACATGACACAGCAGCACTTTTTTTCTTTTTCAGGAGCTCGCTGTGTGATCAAACAGACACTCACGCCCGTCACAAACGAGGTCAGGCTGAGCACACAAGTCTGGGAGCATCAGGGATCAGGAGCAGCTTTTCTCCCCTTTCTAAGTGGACTGCAGCTGCTGCACATGGAACGGTTGTATAATTCATCAGAGTGAAGTGGGCTTCCCTGTTGTAGGGCCTCATTAACATACATGAGCGTGAAAACGCCTCGGAGCGGACAGGTCGGGGTGGGGGGCTTACCGCAGCGGTCCCTGATGACCAGGTTATGACCTTCCTTCAGGTTGATGGAGAGCAGGAAGCACTTGGAAGGGTCCGAATTCTCTGACCAGGTGGCGATCTCGCTTTCCATGTCAGTCTGGAGACGCAAACACATCTGTCACTTCAACAAATGAAAAAGTGGTAACACAACATGAAAACCTTAAATAAAAAGTGGATTTTAGTTCAAAACTGTCAGATTCTAGAGATGATTTGAACAAACGACATGGAAACAGTTTTTTAATGTACAGAATGAATTTTGTTTTATCAACACCTTACAAATATCTATACAAGGAAAAGTCACGAAAAAAAGCCAGAAAAAGCATGATTTCGTAAAGACATATATAGATATATATACAGTACAGACCAAAAGTTTGGACACACCTTCTCAATCAAACCGTTTTCTTTATTTTTATGACTATGAAAATTGTAGATACACACTGAAGGCTTTAAAACTATGAATTAACACATGTGGAATTATATACATAACAAAAAAAAGCTTGAAACAACTAAACATATGTCATATTGTAGGTTCTTCGTAGTAACCCCATTTTGGTTTGATTACTGCTTTTTTTTTTACTGCTGTCTTTGTGCGATGCAGAAAAGATGAACGGATGAACTCTCCATGCCTGGTTCCCACCGTGAAGCATGGAGAAGGAGGTGTGATGGTGTGGGGGTGCTTTGCTGGTGATACTGTTGGGGATTTATTCAGAATTGAAGGCATACTGAACCAGCATGGCTACCACAGCATCTTGCAGCAGCGTGCTATTCCATCCAGTTTGCGTTTAGTTGGACCATCATTTATTTGTCTTGTTATTTTTTTGTCTTCTATCTTGTCCTGTCCAACAGCTGAGCAGACAGATGAGAGCTGGAAGCCTCTTGTGTTGGACATATTTTACTGTTACAATAGGGGTTATAAATCTTCTGACACACTAGGTGTATATTGGAATAAACCCCTTTTATGATTTAGGCTAAACTTTATTCAACTCACTCATATCTGTAACAGGCTTTTGTTGGACCGGACGGCAAAGAAAAGAAGGGAAGAAGAGAAAGGGATGGGGGGGGGGGGGGGTGATTAAAGAAGAAGGGGGTGGGGGGTAGAATCGTGAAGCAGCATAAAGAAACAAGTTGCTGGAGGTTTACAATGATTACAGTCAGGTTTATAAGTGATATAAATCCAAAGGGGGCGGGGCCTGTCCACACACACACACACCCAAATGCCACACTTACAAAAATCTGTAACTCGTGCAATATTATAAGTCTTCAATGTCCAATAATAACAGTTCCCATGTGCAAAATAGTTTTAGATCCAGAAACTTTTGTAGGTATGTACATACTGTATGTATATTTCCACAGTTACACAAATTCTTTATTGTTCTTTTATAAAATATATTACTTATTTATATTGTTTGAACAGCTGGAGAGCACTGGGATTTCGTTGTCACAAGTTTCTTGTGTAACAATGATAATAAAGGCGTTCTGATTCTGATGGCTCCAAAAAAAAGCCCAGATACAAAAAATGTCAACATGTACACAGTTCAACTGATGTTCACACACGCATACCTATGCATTCGGACCGACCCATGTGAAATATTTCATTCAGTCACACAAAAGAAAAGTTGTGCAAAGGGGAGGTAGCACCTTGTGCTTCAGTAAGTCTTTATGTTCTACTAAAGTGAAAGATGTAATGTAAAAAGAAGGAGGGAAAGGGGGCTATTTGACCCAGAAGGAGAGTGAAGGGGTGCTGCACCAGATGACCTGACCTCCACAGTCACCAGACCTGAACCCATCTATCTATCTATCTATCTATCTATCTATCTATCTATCTATCTATCTATCTATCTATCTATCCATCTTTCTATCCATCTATCTATGCACATATTTATACATCTCCCTCTATCTTATATCCCCTCACACACCCCAATCTAACATTACCAGTGCAACAAAATTGGCGAGCAATATTGGAGCTAACCAACCGTACAGTTCTGAGTACGATACCAGCCCAGATCAGGAAAACCAAGATGTACATGGATCTATTGTCTGCAAGTGGATGCATCAGAATGGAGCAGAGCAGAGAGCCAGCGTGTCTTCTACAAATCATATCTTATTTTAAAACAGAATTTTTTTCTATGCTCCTGTTTTACAATGCCTTGAAAAAAAGAAATTCTCAGAAATGCAAATTTAAGCTTAACTTACTTTCGTCCATCATCAGAAAAATGCCACAAGAAAATGTTAAAAACACCAAAAACACCGTATCTACGGAGTGGGTCTTTAAAACCAACCCTGCTTTTTCTTCATTCAAAATGCAAAAAGCTTCCGTTCCCTGCAGACATGAACGTCTGCAGATCAAAGCTGCTTTCAGAAACACTCCGTCACAGACGAGGAACCGCCAAAAGCCAGCCATCGAGGTTCATTTTCAAACTAAATTATAGATATCAGGACTTACTTTTTGCTTTTCCTGTTTTCACCAAAATAACAAGTACTCTGGTACAAAAACAGAGAACAGGGTTCTTAAAGCACTCCTAAAGAACCGTTCAAGAATCTGATCTGAGCTCAAACCCTCCGACTGTTGATTAAAAATTCCTGTCTCCTGCGGACTAAACGGAGAAAACTCATAAACCTCATGATGGAAAAGGAGAAATTAACTTCTGGATTAACACCTCTTATGAAAACGGTTTGACCAGCACCACTTCCCACATTTAGGGCATATTGCACGGATGAAAACTGGTCATGCATGAATACACGTGGAAAAAGTGAAAAAAGTTGTGGTCTCTATGTGAAATTTTCACAGATGTATCACAAATGAACCACGTTGAAACCACGGAAGAAATGTGAATAAACCACTCAAAGGACACGTAAATCAGTGCGTGATTACTGCGCTGTTTATATGCAATTCATTAGTGATTCGTGCATCAAATACGTCATTTTAAAGTGATATGTGGGCCGTATACGCGATAAAAAAGATATACGTCGGTGGTACATGTGTGAAAAGACCGTTAGACATTCGTGGAACGGTCGAGGAAAGCCAAAAGAGTTGCACATGCATCTCACAAAAATCACACACAATGGCGTATGATTTACGTAACAATTGCGTGTAAACTCCGTAAAATATGCATAAACTGCGTAACTCTCACTCAAACACAAATGTTTAAACAGCTCAAATCCAAATTCATGTAAAGACCTGTTGGCCGAAACTATTGACGGACAACTGCCCACATTGACGAGTGACGATCACAAGAAACACTTAAGAATTCTGTATCACACATGTATGGCGAAATACCAACATTATATGTGTGGAAAATGCACATAATGGTTACGTAATGGTTATGCTACACTTTCCTGTTTTGTTTCTTTTAATTGTAGAGTCGTCGTAAGACATTTTCCTCCCTGTTTAATCTACCAGTGTGGTGGTTCCTTCCTTTAGATAAAGTTTGTGCTCCAGAACTTCTGATCTCTAGGATCTGACAGGACTCCTGACTCCTGAACAGGTCAGGTGGAGTTTGATATTTTTAGCTCGGTAACCTGCAGAGGAGGCCATCTTTGCAGAACGTCACGTTCACGGCTCTGAGTGAGTTTGGGAGAAATTGAAGGACAGCAAACAAAACAAACAAACAAACAAACAAACCTTCAGTTTTAAAGTTCATGACTGCCATGTGATTGTTTGGATGAGAAAGTGAAACATCTTCATCATTATCCTGAAGATGGTGTCAAAAGGTGAACTGTAGAGGAGCGCCAAAAATGTTGATGACTAATGACAGATTCACATCAGATTATGATCACATCTTGATGAAAGCAAAAATGATGGACTCTAAAGCTTCTCTCACTTTTGAGAAATTTACCTTGGAGAAGATCCAAGGCATCAGACACTGGAATAATCTCCTTTCCCAAGATTAAAAATCACACGAAGCTCTGCCCCCACACCCTCCAAAAATCAGCTGCCCTTATGAACTATTTTTCAAAATAAAAGACTGAAATAAAAAAAGGTTGAATTGAAAATGAAAACCGAGTTGACATGATAATTACTTCCTCCAACACGAGTACATAGCAAATACCTTCGTCTAACAAGGAAGGTTCTACTGATAAGTTTTTTCTCAAAGATGTTTCTCTTTGGTTCAAATTTTTTCTTTCATTCTTTATCTCTCTCCTACTATCACACGATCTTCTAAAATCTTCTCCAACAGAAAACGGTTTCAGAGCGGTTGACCTCCTCCAAAGCTCTGTATCGGGTTCCGCGGCGAACGAAGCAGCCAGAGGAACTTTGGGTTGTCGTCCACGTTTCTATCTATTGATGCTTTACTGCATTTCTGTTCACTGAAGTCACCAGTCACGCACTGAGACGTTTGTCAGAAAATAAAAGGTTTTCCCTTCCAAAGCTCCAAGTTTTCCTCTTCATGCTTTAAATCCAGAGGAGCTCAGACTCGCAGGGAAAATTACATTTTTAAAGACGTACTCCAATGAAAATTGTGTTTTTTGGTTATATTTTTGGTGTTCTTGTGACGTTTTTCTGATGGAAAATTTTGCTTAAAATTTGCATTTCTAATCATTTCTTTGTTCAAATCATTATGGTTATCAGAATAACTGTTTATATGTTTTGCTAACATCTATGTTTCATGAAACTAAAAACGGTTACGGTAGTAAAGGGTGCAAATATTCAGTCTATTATTGTTATTATTCTGTTATTAGGATTTAAGAGTTCTGGTACATCGCCTGTCCGTCCTGGGAGAGGATCTCTCTTTTATGTGGACATCCCTGAGGATATTTTTTTTTCTAAGGAGGAGGGTCTAAGGGCAGGGATGCCCAGTCTACCCTAGTCTGTTTAGTTTAGTTTAGCCATTATCGATTATATTTTATGACTAATTTCATGTTTATTATACCATTACTGGTATTAAAGCCCATTGAGACGACTTTTGTTGCAGTATTTGCCTATACAGTAAACCCTTGTTTATCGCGGGGGTTACGTTCCAGAAAGAACCCGTGATAGGCAAAATCCGTGAAGTAGAAACCTCTATTTTAAAAAAAAAAATTATTATACAATTAAATACTCTATTATACATTGAAAAGAAAGAACAAACCATTTTACAGGCTCAAGCACTTGTTTCACAAATCAAAGTACTTTAAAAACGTTTTTTTTTTCAACAAATAAATAACTTCTGTCCTGTACTGTCAAATTATAATTTGAATCATCGATGTGAACAGAAGGCTTCAAATCGCGGAGATTAGCCCCGCCCACCGCGACCCAAGAGTAATTGAATTAAACGGGAGAAAATTTAAAATGATCATGAAAAAAATACAAAGTACAAATGGACAAATAGTGACTCAGGTGTATTTCAATGCTCTTCAGTCTGAGAAGCTGCAGTGTTTTCTCCTTCTCAAGCCCGCGGTGCAGCTGTGTGTGTTTGTTCGGGAGAAGAACATAGTGATTGACAGTTGGTGTTGCTCTTTTTCTATGGGTTTTAGAGAAACTTGAAATTGCAGGATGATTTGCATGTACGTAATTTGGAAAGCTGTTTTACGTACGTGTACATATTAAACTGCAACATTATTGACGCACAGGTAGAGAAGAAGCGGAGTGACTTTTTAGCCAATCAGAATGCAGAACACAATGCACGATGCAGATCCGTGAAGTAGCGAAACCGTGAAAAGTAAACCGTGTTATAGCAAGGGATCACTGTATAACTAAAATTGATTAGAATCGAACGGGTGATGGGAATGGGGGGCCGGGCTTACTCTGCACTAACGGTCCCGCCTATGGAGTCCTATACTGTTCATAATTAAATAAATAAATATTTAATTCAATAAATAAATATGACCCCATGGAAATACACAATCAACCAATAAATCTCTCATAAATATATAAAAAGATCATGAAATTCTGAAAAACCTGCACACTGATTTTAAATTAGCCATTGTATTATTCAATATATTTCATTTTGCTTTAAAATCCTGTTCATTATTTTAAAAGATTATTTTAAAATATTCATTTTTAATCATGTTATATTTTATTATAATTCTGTCTTTTTTCAGAAGCTCGTATTTCAAAATCAATATTTTCCAAAGTAGCTTTGTTTTTATTTCATGTTGCTGTTTTTCACAATGGCGTATTTATTTCATGAAGAGCTTTTTCAGCAGAATGGGTCTATCTGTCAATCAGTGAAGGTGGGCGGGATCTAAACCCTTATTGGCTGATCCATGGAAATCGACTCTTATTCCTCGATACCCGCTCTGACTGCGGTGTTCCAGTCAGAGAGATGACATATTTCAGCGATATCCGCGCGGCTTTATTGACATTAGAGATCAAATAGAGACAAACAATCTGTCTACTGCAGAAGATGCAAACATCTACGACTCTGTTTTTGTAGTTTGAGGGTTTGTGTGGACCAAAGGAGCTCCGGTCGTCCACGTCTCGAATTCCACGTGAAAACTTCTGACTCTTACGCAATTCACTCAGCTCTCGTTTGCTCTGCAGCTAACAGCTCTGCTGTCTGAGCTCACAGATCCAGTCTGACGTCATCGTGCCTTATGCCGGCTCGCAGGAGGCGAGCTGGTGGACCGACAGACTCAGAGTCGGACCAGACAGCAGTGGATAGGGGAACAAGCCTGCTCGGGCCTCCTGAACCTTATGATATTTTTTCTATTTTCATTGAGACAATGATTATAAATCAGGTCCTCTGGTTTTTTTCCCCTCTTGGGGAAAATGTTGAACCTTTCCTGCGAAAGTTTCTCTTTTTGGTTGTAAACGCAGCGGAGATCCGGGGTTTGATTTGGGATCACTTCCACGTTCAGACCTCTCAGAGCTGGTTATTAAAAGAATCAGTCTCTATACTTTGGATATACTTCTTTATTATTACTTTTCCGGCGAACTGAACAACAGACCCTTAACTTAACTTGCGCTCACGCTCACACACACACACACACACACACACACACACACACACACACACACACACACACACTTTTTGCGCTGGGCGCTCTGATTTATACGTAACAGACATAGTTTGACTGCAGGAGCTGAAGACTCTCTGGGATGATCTCATGAACTCAAACATGGAAACATTGTTGTGGAACTATTCCAAATAAATAAACCTGATCTCTTAACATTCTCCATGTGCATTGTGCATCCATGCATTTTAAGTGAGATAAACACAGGCAATCGCTCCAAGTAGCTATCAGGCTAAAGCATTAGCTGCTAGCTCCTCCCACACACGGCATGGTGTGTTTAATGAACTCCAGTTCACAGAAGTTTTGTGAAAGGCCAACAGCCACTCAGCCTAACTTAGGCCACTACTGGATGATCATGAGAAGATGAAAATTGCAGAGCCGACCACAAAATCACCCGAATTATGCACACTCGCCCAAAGCCACTTTTATCCGCAAATTTAGAACCAAAACTGCCCAATTTCTGGTAACACTGTGGATGTGTTGAGGTGCATACTCCCCCTAGTGTTGAGGAGTGGGCATCGCGCCGTCACGTTCACTGAAGCATCTTCGATCGATGTAGTCGGGGTGCTGCTGCTTATGTCTGAGTAAAGGAGTAGCCAATCACAAAAGTGTCTCCGCCTTATCTGGTTTGATTGACAGATAGACCCATTCTGCTGAAAAAGCTCATTATGAAATAAATACGCCATTGTGAAAAACAGCAACATGAAATAAAAACAAAGCTACTTTGGAAAATATTGATTTTGAAATCCAAGGTTCTGAAAAAAGAAGTAGAATTATAATAATATTCAACATGAATAAAATAAATATTTTAAAATGCTTTTTTAAAATAATGAACAGGTTTTTAAAGCAAAATGAAATATATTGAACAATATAATGGCTAATTTAAAATCAGTGTGCAGGTTTTTCACCATTTCATGGTCTTTTTATATATTTATGAGAGATTTATTGGTTGACTGTGTATTTGCATGAGGTCACATTTATTTATTTATTTAATCAAATATTTATTTATTTAATTATGAACAGTATAGGACTCCATACCCGCCCACAATTCAGCGGCAAATATCCAAAGAACTCCTGCCGCTCTGGAGAAACTATGTTCTAGAGAACGACACAGGTTCTTTGATTTTGACTAAAAACTGCATGATCGTTATTAAAGGACCTCTGAGAACGCTGGCAATAGATCAAAAAGATGGTCAGAACCAGAGTCCACATACGGACTGAAATAGTCAAAAGTGGAGAGAAGCTGAAGGTCTGAGGTCATGAATTATCAGAAAAGGTGGACTGGATTCTCCAGACTGGAACACAACTCATCATTGTTTTCTTATAACCAAACAGGTGTTCTACCTCCTCAGGTGTTTCAGGACACAAACGGGTCAACAGTCCCAGTTTACAACACCCAGAAAATAAACCAACAACGGAAACATGAGACGGGGGGGGGGGGGTGTCGGACTACACCACAAGGCTTCCACAAACACGCACGTCCTTCAAGTAAGATACTCCACAGACGACGCAGAATCTGAATGTTTGGACCTGAAATACTTTAACAGCACGGCTTCTGTATTCACTGACTGCTTCCATTCAATCTTCCTGTATGAATCACAGCCCCTAAAAGAAATACCAACCAGTAATCTGGAGACAAATTTGATTTGAAATGAAAGCGAGAGAAAAAATTCAAAGGCTTTTTAAACCTGAAGGAGAAAACTGAAAAACAAGGAAGCTATTTCTATTATGAAGCAAAAGTAAAAGAAGAATATTTCCTGTAGAAAAATGCTGCAAAACTTGAATACATCACAGTCTGTGCACCTGAGGCCATCTCAAATCTCATTGTACTATGCACAATGAAAATAAAAGCAAATCTAATCTAGCTTTGAACGCACAGAAGAAACAGGGGAAACGGAGACGTCGCTTAACACATTCCTATGGGATTATAAATAAAATCACATCATAGTTTGATGTTTTGGTTCTTTTAATGCTCCCTAAACTAAAATCTTTGCCTCGAAATCTTAGCGATCACACCGGCAGGAAAGACAACCACCTAATCTGTTGCTGGGTCTACAGCGTCTCTTGGATTCGTTCAAGGCGCTGGTGAAGATCAAGGCCGCCTCCAGAGGTTGATTAGCTGGCTTTTTGTTGTTTGTAGCAACCCCCACCTGTGCGGCGGCTTATCTAATGACTCACTCAGGGGAAACAGGTGAGATGGAAGCATGTGGGACCTTTAACAAGATAACAGCAAAAACAAAGATTTATAGCCCTAGCTTCCATCGAGTGTTCCTGTGACCTCTAAAACGGTACCGTCAGAAGTATTAAGTCATCCATCCAAACTCGGAACCACGCAGGTTACTTCAAGAACGGGCCAGGCTCAGACGCCACCTTCAGACCTTCAGATCAGCTGGAGAACAGTGAGGAGAGTTTTATGAAGAGGGCTTTCTGTGACGGAGCAGCTGGATCCAACCAACCATCATCAGGTGTGCAGCAAAGCCGCCGCCTCTGCAGGTTTGACGCAGGTGAGATGGATCCCGCTTCCCCACCTGGAAATCTACCTGACGTGTCTGGATTTGGTTGTTGCCAGGAGAACTAGTTGGTAAATTTGGTGGAGGGAGAATTATGGTGTGCTTGAGCCTCTTAGTTCCAGTGAGAGGAACACCAAACGATTAAGGAAAACGTCTTCCTCCCATTTTTGTATGGAAGCGATTCTGTAGCATAATCAAAAACAGAAATGCTATTTCATTTTCAAAATGTAACTGCATTTTTGACTCAAAATGAAAATGTCTCTTAGCAGCCGGACACACAGAGAAAGCAGTGACGTCATCGCCCCGCCTCCCCTCTGGAAATGCTTATTTGAATTGAATAATGCGATAATCTTCGCAGGGTGGATGTTAAAATGAAAATGCAATCCCCTCTTTGCATTTTCGTTTTAATTATGACACAGAATAAGCGGTTTTAAAGTAGAAAATTAAAAATCATTTTGAAGGATTGATTTTTCATTTTAATTTTGAGTCAGAAAATGCAGCTTCATTTTGAAAATGAAAAAGCATTTCTGGTTTTGTCTTTTATTTTTAATTATGAGACAGAATCGCTTCCATATTTTTGTAGGTAGACTTTGAGGAGGTAGTGTACCATTTATCCATCTTCTTAACCTCCTGTATCCCTTTTTGAGTCACGGGTTGCCAGAGCCTGTCCCGAGTCCGGTTGGGTGAAGGCGGGGTACACTCTGGACGGGTTGCCATCCTGTCATAGGGCACACAATCACTCCCACACACCCTCCCACATGCACACCTAGGGACAATTTACAGCACCCAATTAACCTAAACCCATGTTTCTGGTCTGTGGGAGGAAGCCACGCATGCATGGCTAGAACGTGCAATCTCCACAGAGAAGTGGATTTGAACCAGGGCCTTCTTGCTGGGACATGAGAGCGCTAACCACTGCTCCACCATGAAGCCCCAGAGTCCAGACCTACACATGATACAACACCTTACATTTCGAGTTGTCGTCCCACATAAATTAGCGTGTGATCTCTCAGATGAAGACGGAAGCAAACACTCCAAAACCTGAGGAAATCCTTCCGGAAGCAGGAGATACTGAAAGTGTTTTGTTCCTTTATTCAAGTACTTTTTTTGACAGATGATCGTCAGACGTTCTTTCTAGAAACTGAATGGGTAGCAAACTAGTGCATTTAATAAATTCTATATTTTTTTTAACTTAAAATGTGATTTATCTTCGTAAATGCTTGTCAAAACATTTGGATTCTTGTCATTGATTTTGTCGTCAGACGTTTTACACTTTACCTTTTTTTTTTTTAAAGGGCCTATATTATTGCTTGCCTGGGCCCCAAAAGCTCCCAAGTCCCCCACTGCTTTTAGCTTCCCAACAGCTCAAAAACTTAAATGTCATAAAACACCAAGCCAGTTTGCAGTCAACTGTTGATCTTGGAGATGGCTCTGCAGCAGAATCCTGCTTCCTGAAGTCAAACTTCACGAGATCTGCGCAAATAAAACCTGACACCTTGCCTCCCAAATGTGCATCAGGACTACTGCTTCAGTTTGTCTTCTTACTTTTGTTCAGCCAGGAAATAAAAGAAGCCTTCGTCTATTCTCTTACTAAAGACGTTTCCACATTTCTGAAAGACGAACCCAAACAGGCAGACTTCCTAAAACCAGTTTGTTCCTGGACGTCTGATGTTCTGTCGTCTCCATACCTGTGAATCTGGAGAGCAGTCCACAGAGGGAGCTTCGGGGCTGTAGACCGTGATCATCTCCGGCAGTGACAGCTCTTCGGCTTCCATACCAGCAGCAACTTTATTGGTAGTCTCGTGGCTTGTCGTTTCTGCAACGTTTTCGCTGCAGACGTTCTGAGGAACGGCACCGTCTGGAGAGTCTGCAGGGACACTCAGTCTGTTGTCACTTTTAGCTCCGCCTTTTTTCAACTTCAGGCCCTTCCCAATCTTTACTGAGGGCTTAGCAGACTTGCGTGGAGAGGAAGGGTTGCTGTGGATGAATGCATCATGCATCTGAAGGTTGGAGAATCCATCGGGGTAGTCCTGCTTCATGTTCCTGAAGTCTGGGACGGAGCAGCTCATTTGCCGAGTCAGCTTGGCGCCCGTCTTGCTGTTGGCTATTTTACCCCGCCGGACCATAATCTTTTGGCGCAGATTTTGCAGCACGTTGGGCTTCTTGGAATCCATAATAGACACGGTGCTCAGCTGGTTTCTAGACTCCAAGCATTGCTGATCGCTGTAGAGGGAGAAGCAGAGAAAGGCGCCTTATAGTGAGGAATGTTCTGCAGATTCAAATACAGTTCATGACATTTTGGACTCACTTTATTATTTATATAGCCATTGTTCTCATTAGTGCAAATTGTGAATGTTTTACTTATTGTATTTTCGATTTTTATGCATGTGTCTTTATTGTTGTTTATTTTTCTGTGTCTTTGCTCCAAGGCCTGAGAGGACATCAACTTCACCTGTGCTGTGTTGCAACATCCTTTGCACATTTGACAATTAATAGATCTTAAATCTTATAAATGTAGAAGTTGGTAAAACAACTTTGACTTTAACAGCTACAATGCAATAACCAGAGGTCTGGTGTGTATTTCGTTAAGTTTTATATAGTATATTGTTGCATGCATGCATATATATATGTGTGTGTGTATATGTTTATGTATGTGTGTGTGTGTGTGTGTGCGAGCATGCGTGCTATGTATGTGTGTGTGCGTGTGTGTGTACACTTTATGGCAATACAGACGCCGACATATTCGAGCCAGACAACATCAGAAAAGAGTGATTGGTCAGACTCAGTCTGAGTCATCATTTCTATGGCAACCACTCTCACCAATCAGGAGAGGGTTTATTGGAATTACACACCCCTACCACTTAAAAGTGGGAGAATCTGTCAAACATTTTGAACGTTGGATGTGGGGGCCACCAGGCTCCACCTACTTTTATTGATGCATCTCATTGGTCGGTTTATAACTTTAATAACTACCGAACAAAACAAAGAAAAAAATTATGATCATCAAGATGCTAAAAAAAAAAGCATTAGAGCAAGAACTCTGACGAGTAATAGCTGCTTTTGTGGGATTTTGGCTTCTAGGAGCCAACAGGTACTTCTTGTTTGAACACCAGAGGGGGGAGGGGCCACTTAGTCTGGTTCACTTATACAGTAAATGTTCTAGACAAATATTTTTTCTTCTTAACCCTAGAGAACCCAAGAACAAATATCTTCGGTGCTCTTGAACTTCATTTGACAATGTTTTTTTTGTTTGTTTGTTCATTCTGGGTAGCAACAATAAAATAACAGCAGAGAAATGTGACCCTGTGGGTTCTTCTCACTAAAAAGAAAAGTGAAGTTTTTTCTTTGACAGTTTCATTATTAGCATGTGCTGTAGACAGAAGCAAATATACATGAAACATTCAAATGTTTCAATCGTGAAGCGGGTTTGTTTTTCCTCCCAATATTTAAATGCTCTCCAGTAAAAACCTTAGAAAAACTCAATTTTGCTGCCCTGAATGACTGGGTTTTGTTGTAAAAACAGGAAAGAATATAATGAAAGGCAAAAAAAATTTCCCCCTTAGATACCATGGCAACCACTGAGGACTTAGCAGAATTA
Source organism: Oryzias sinensis (assembly GCA_037389245.1). Taxonomy (NCBI): domain Eukaryota; kingdom Metazoa; phylum Chordata; class Actinopteri; order Beloniformes; family Adrianichthyidae; genus Oryzias; species Oryzias sinensis. The sequence goes on along the minus strand of CM074489.1, from coordinate 16,083,819 downwards.
AGTTATCAGGCACCAGAAAAACACAAACAGCTGGGACCTCCACGGACGCTGGAAACCGTTATCGGTTTTTAGTGTTTGCTTGGCTCTGGTTGTGTATTTTACTGGAGGTTTCATAACATCAGTGCCTGACCTACGTGGACCACCAAGGCCCGAACCTGTAAATAATCTACAGCTCTATAGTTAGGCACTAAATAACTGAATTTTAGGTCTTAACTTCAAAATACTTTTAGCTTCTTTAAATATTCTTTGCTTTGTTTGAGACTTTCACTTTGTTCTCAAGTGTCAATGTGGTTAGGTAAATGCGAACCAAAACTCCCACCCCTCACAATTTTACTATCGCTGTTCTCACGGAGACAAAAAGTTTTGCATGTTAGTTTAAAACATGCAAAACTTCTTCAAAGTCAAGCAGCCCTACAGGTGAGCCCTCTGCAGGTGAAAGACGAAGCTCCTTGAGTGGCGGTAATACCACACTTTGAGGCATAGGGGGCGCTCTTTAGGTAGGTGTGTTTTACAGACATCCTGATAGACTGATTGTGTTTAGTGCTATGTCTGGTTCCTCGTGGCCACTGGTCACTGAAAGCAGCTTCAGCAAAGTCACAACGACGTGATGAAGCTGGACTAATGTGGCTTTTACAGAATATTTACAGTATATCTCCCTTGGAAAAAGAGGTTTTCAATCTCAATGGGATTTTTCTGTATTATGGGATATAATAAATGGTCGAGCATCGACATACATTTTTATCTGATCTGTCTACATTCTTCCTTCAGAGGCCTGAAAACGATTGTTGATCATTGAAAAGTTCCCGTCCACCTAGTTCCTTTATTCAAAGAGGAAACTGTCAGATCCGAGGAACAAAGGCAGAACCGCCACCAAAAGATCTCAAAAATGCTCAAGTCAGTAATGAGTCATGTCAGAGTGGCAGTCAGGCCTGAACAAACATGCAGTTTGTTGATTAAAGAGAAAGTAACCACCGCCTTATCTCCGTCAGCGATCATAGGCTGTTCTATCAGATATTAGCGCGCAGCATTCATATTATTTATGTTCGCTTCGAGAAAGTGAATGTACTGATTGCAGCTTAAAGTCTGAATTCTGTGGCCTGACCTACATATGCAGATTACATGTAGGATCACTAAGGAGTAGGGAGGATAGCAGCCTGACCGGTTGCTCAACTCAACTTTCAACAGAAATGATCACACGGGCCGGTTTTCTGAGGCCGCGTTCTACCAGTGACTGTATGAGACAACTGGATAAAATTACTTTTGGCTCCACTGAAATGAAGTAAATTATGTCGCCACTATTGTGTGATATGGTTGTTGGGGCCAGATATCATCAGTCAGAAGTGTTTGAGTCGATCCCAATCACAGTTTCTATAGCAACCACTCTCACCAATCAGGAGAGATTGTTTAAAGGCCACACGCCTACCACCTGCTCCGTGTAAACAGAGAGCTCTCAGTAACGAGGAAGGGATGGCGGGGTTGCTCCATGCCAACAGCCCCACCCACAACTTAGAAATGAATTTCTAAAGAACTCCAACCACTCTGCATAAACTATGTCCTAGAAAGCAGATAAGACTTTGCTAAAAACAGCATCGTGATAATTAGAGATGACTGGGACGCTACAACACAAGAGATGATCAGAGTGGGTCTTTAGGAAGTGCAGAGAACTGAGACTTTAAAAATGAGATTTAGTCCCAGACATGGACAGTCTGGTTTAAACCCAAGGCCAAATCCAAAACCCTCCCCTACCCTTCCAACTCTAGGGGCATTTGGAGGGGTCAGGTTGTCCGAAATAGGTTTGTTTTAAGGGCTACACGGTGGAGGGATGCCAAGCCCTCCGCAGCGAGGGTGGTACGTGGAGGAGAATTTCTTTTTTTTATGTGGGTGTTCTCTGAAGAACAGAATTAATTGTAAGTAATGACTTTTTGTTGAAGCATGACCATTTTAAAGTCAATTAACCGATGTTATGCATTTTCGAGGACTCGCTGACGTGACTGGCGACTATTGATGACGTCATTGAGTGGTAGAGGCATCCGAACTCAAAGACACTATTTTTCCATAACTCTCCCCTTGGAGGGCAAAATTTAGGGGTAGGGGAAGAATTCGGACTTGTCCCGAAAGTTCCTTTATGGATACTTTTGAGGAAACACCAGCTATCTGATATTTTGTCATCACAAGTTGTGGAGCTCTTCTACACATCTGTTATCTCATCTCCACAGGAAGATAGATAACTTTTCTGTGTCTTTTGAGCGTTTAAAAATAGCCCAGCTTATGATTATTGAATCGGTCTGTGAGAGCTTTGGCCTCATCTTTTCCTCTGCTACTGTGTGTGTTTTATTATAATTTTCCCGCAGTTTGAATGCTGCTCTCTCGGATGGGTTCATGCATGGGAGCGAGCGTTGTGTTTAAGAACAGGTTCTTTATCCCAGGATGTTTTCCCACACAGCCGCCACAGCTTCCACTCAACACTAAAATCATTGTGTAGTCTTGTGAGTTCTTGACTTACCTGGATTATTAACCAGGAAGTAAAACCAGAAAGTGGCCTCTGGGGTGAAAATGCAGTTAAATCACTTCTGCCCTCAAAGGAATAATGACCCCAATTTAAAGAACAATGAACTTATTCAAATACATCAAAGGAGGCTGGTGATCAAATACGATTCTAGTTCAAACAAAATCCACCAGATGAGGAGGATTTAAAAAAAATGGTTTTGAAGTCTCATGAGTCTCATGTCAACTTTGAGCAGCCTTGGAAATAATTTTACTGTTAAATTTAAAACAAATGTAGCGCTTAATGCAGTTTTGGGGTGGAAACAGCAATGCAATGTAATGGAAAACAACCATTTACATTTTTTTTTTTAATTTAGGTTTTTCTTTCCTTTTATGTAAATAGCAAAGCACCATGGGAACTCATATTTTAAAATAAGTCTCAATGAGAAGAATCAGCTTTGTTGATATAATTTTTCCGAACAGATTTCATCACCAAACTATGATTCAACACACAGAACAGTCATCTTCTCCCACTTCAGAGGCAATACTTCACCTTCCACATCGCTTCCTACTTTAGATGCAATAAAAAAACTTTCCAAGTAATAAAAATTAGTTAATATTTACTGTTTAGAAGCATAAAAGCTTATGGAAAATGAGATTTTCAGCTGCTCTCACCCAAACTGATAGTAAAAAACAAACATATTTATGCTATAATATATACACCATGCAAAGCTAGAGGAGGGGCAGCCAGCATGGTCATATCTGATCCAACATTTTCAAAAATGATGATGATCCTGAAGTCCAAGAACTTTACGAGAACAAAGAACCCAACAGTTCCCCAGAATCCAGACATAAAGGACACTCCTTTACAACCTGATGATGCTGTAGGAAAGCTGAAATAGAGTTACATAATAGAGGCGGTAACACTACACATTAAACTGAACTTTCGCCATTATTCTGTTAGCAGGAACATTAACCATGTAAGCAGAGACTCTGTTTGGGGTGGGGTGAAGAAAAGTGTCTACAATAGAAAAAAATTACCTTACAGGTATTATTAAAGCAAACATTTTTAAACAAGAAAAAGAAACCTGAGAAAATGTGACACAGCTGGATGATAACCTGCAGAGATGGTCAATTTTTAATTATTCTTTTTGTACTACATTTGAACCTTACCGTTAGGGATGCACGATATGAGGAAAACTTGCGATATGCGATATTGGTGATTAATATTGCGATAACGATATAATTCGCGGTATATAAACAAATAGCAAAACAACACAAAACATAATTTCCATTTCACTGCAACAGTTTAAAAATTATACTCCAAATGACCCTTGTCGACATAGGAGGCAAACATCAAACATAAAAGGCCTCATCTGATTGATCAACATCGTAAACGGGTCCTTCCGATTGGTTAAATGCATAAAGGGATTTATTTCATTTGTTCAATATTTCAAGCTGCCATGAGATTGTTTTAGCACATTTAAGGTAACCATTTATTGCGATTTTCACCGTCTTTTGCGGTATGCATATTGCACAGCTTGATGTTGCGATAACGATAAATTTGCGGTATATTGTGCAGGCCTTCTTACCGTAATGATAAACAACCAGTAAACCTGTCTGCTCTATGCTGCTTCATGGTCTTATCCCCCCCCCCCCACCTCCCACTATCACCCCCCCATCTCTCTAACGTCCCTCTCTCTTCTTCCCCTCTTTCCTTTTCCGTCCGGTCCAACACCAAAGATTTTCAAACATGGTTGAAATTAATAAAGTTTGGCCTCAATTACAAAAGGGGTTTATTCAGACATACCTCTGGTTTGTCTGAAGATTAATAACCCCTCTTGTTAAAGTAAAATATGTCCAACACAAGAGGCCCTCAGCTCTCATCTGTCTGCCCAGCTGTTGGACAGGACAAGTTAAAAAAAATGTAATTATTCTAAATAAAAAAACCTTATCAGAACCAAGTTAAGTCACCATGACAAGAAAACATTGAAATCACAAAAAACTTGAGTCACATAAAGTTTGGTGCTTTAAAAAGAAAAACTTGAATAAAAAAACTAATTTGAAACAATACCAGTAATGGTGTGGTAAATGGCCTTTTGTCTTTTCCATTATTTTTCTCTTTTGTTTTTTGTTACTTTCATTAACCATTTTCTCAGTTTAAAATGACAAGGTGATATACAAATAATGATTACTAAGACAGCACATCAAAGATTGATTACTATTTTAGACAAATACAACTTACAATACATAAACATGATCAGCTATGGCTCAATATTTTTATGTTTCCAGCATTTTTAATTACCTATTTTTTCAATTGTTGCCATTCTGTCACCTTGTCCCCCCACAAACAGACGAGAGAACTACAGACACAGACACACAAAAGCACAGATTCAAAATTAAAATGTTAGCATAAAAAATGGGCTATATTGGGGTGGAGGTTGGAATCAGTCTGTGTTCTGGTTTTAAATCCAAGTGTAAAGATCAACACCCAAAGTGTCAAATAAAGAGAAAAAAGTTGACATTTATGCTGCTCATAATCAGTATTCTTCCTTTAAAATACAGTGCGGTAGAAAAAATAAGGTCTTCCTCTACGCCACGTGTCAAAATTGTGGCACGCAATTTCATTTTATGTGGCCCGCAAGAGCATAAAGGCTTTTAATTTCTTAAAATGTTTTTTGTTGTTGATTAAATATTATTTATGTGTAGCTACTGTTGTAATTATTCAATGTTTGCAGGTCTTATCTGTGTATCCAGACAAGTTGTTTTCATCCAGTCATCAGTTGGATGCAAGGCTGTGTGCAGCCTTTTTTGTAAAGTGTTACACGTGTAAAACATGTTCTTAGCAGCTCAGCTTTATGTTATTTTTCTTTATTCACTTAAACAGTTTTATCCTTCATTAATGGAGTTATGTGCGTTTTGATCAGCGGAAAAAATATAAAAGGACTTATGCTAGAGTGACAAGCTGTGTTTTCTAAAAGTTATAATTAATAAATATTGAGTAATTTAACATTAAGGAGTAGTTGCATTTATTTTTCATGACATTTAGTTACATGTATAAGTTATATCTGGCCCTTTGAGGACAGCCAATATCCTGATGTGGCCCTCAGTGAAAATGAGTTTGACACTACTGCTCTACGCAGATGACTGAATCTTGTATTTTATAAACTTTTTTTTCAGGAGGGCAAACTACATAGGGATCAATGAATCCTTTTTATGGATCAATGTGGACATCAAGGTGTCATCTGAAGATAGGTTTTGACATCTGGACTTATTGGATTTATTGCCCTTTGCCTGGTGAAAATTTTCAATAAGAAATCCAGATGTCAGGACTGAACTTCAAGACATCCTTTTAGTTATGGTGAGAACTTGACACTTATTGTGGCTGAAAGTATTGTATCACCATATCACTCTGGGATATAGGGTAACAATTCTACACATTAATTTTCACTGGTTTTATTATAAAGAATCAAACCTATATGTAGATTTTATTTCAGAGATAGTCCTAAAGTTTGATCTTCAAGTTCAAAGTGGATGTCTATGTCTTTAATGAAAACATGAAAAAATCTTAATGGACAGGAAGTATACTGTACTGTATAATGTCCATTGAACAACTGGCCTGTTTCCTGTTTGGTTATTGTTACACGATCATTATCTGTAGAGCAGCAATGAACAATAAGAGCTACTGGATGATAGATGCGTATGAAACTCAATATGCGCTCAATTCAAATTCCATGCTGGCGATGATTTGCTACGATTTGAAAAAATATGCACGCAGGATCTAACCCCCCCCCCCCTCCTCCAGCGTATGGTCTGTACACTGGTGAAAATTAGCATAACCATGATAGGCCTTTAGAGAAACACATTTGTTCCAATTTCTCTCTTAGTCATCATGACAATTAAAAAATTCCTTTCTGAAAACAAAAGCAAAAGACATCTGGAATGCAGAGAAAGGAGTACATCTATAAATGAAAGACAACAAAGAGTGTTTGGCAGTTAGCTCTTTCATAATGGGTGAGATGCCTCAAAGAGTACGCTTGTGTAAATGACTGGTCTTATGTGTGCATACATTCAAGCTAATTAACATTTAAGAAATTCTTTGGTTTGTTTAAAATCCCCTTTGAAAGTTTGAACTGTCAACTTTCCTCATACCTTTACAGGTAGCACTTCCTGATTGGTGAAAGGATCATTGGAAAACATAGTATGTTTAGGACTTAAACCTTTGTCAAGACATTCAGGTTTTCCTTTTTTGGACTGTAAGGCTTCGATGAAATCCTGTTAACCTAAGTGATGTGTTTGTGATCATTATCATACTAAAAAAATCCAGCAATGTTTTTATCCTCAATGTTCTAAACTGGTGAAAGTAGGTTTTCCCCCAAAAAATCTCTCAATACTTGGGAGTCCATAAAGTTCAAATTTCGGTAATTACTAAAATTACTAGACTATAGAAACCCTCGTTACTTAGGTTTTGTAGCTCTGTCATTTTCTCTCGGTGAAAAACAAAACAAAATGTCGGTTAATAATAATAAAAATAAAGAGTGCGTACATGACGCATTCGCATGTACGCATTGATTTGGGGATTGGTCAAAAACCAGGCATGCCCTCTTTGCTGCAGTCACATTGCTTTCCAAACTGGCTCAAAGATGAGACGAAAAGAAATGCTGCAAGGAGTCTTCTTATCCCAGAGGAGCAGCGGAGCAGAGACCTGAACCGGGTACTGATGTGTCAGTTGTGACTGAAACAACTTTAAAACCGCTCTTTGGTGTAAAAGACAAGAGTCGGCTCCCTTCCTGGAAGTTAAATCACCCTATCTTACTTTTTTTTTAAGCGGTCAATGCGCTTACTCATTGTAAGGGAATACATGAGGTCAGCTAAAATGAACATGGAAGCATTAAACAGTTCTGTGTGTTTTCAGGAGAGTGGCATAATTCCAGATTTGATAGATATAAAGACGTCACAGGTTTTTTCCACATCTCGCTTTGTGCTGTGACATTGACCACATGTGTTGAAACTTATTTTTGTGACATTTTTCACAATGCTGTCTGAATTCTAATGAAGCCAGGTTGTGTCTTGAACCAGGTTCATACTTTGTATGAGATCACTGCTTCAAAAATAATTTACAGAAAGGACAAGAGGATCTTGTTTGTGCTGCTTTTACCTTTGAAAATTTGTTTATGAGAGGAAAAAAGTCAAGTAATGAGTAGTGAATTACTTTTTTAAATAGGTAATCAGTAAAGTAATTTAATTACAATTTTGATCCAGTAACTTAGTAAAAAAATCACTTTCTTTTTAGAAGTAATTTAGCTAACACTGATTATGATGAACATTGTAGACCTCTCTCATTTTTGTGGAACAACTTGTAGAATCAGTGACAAATACTTTTTCTTCCCTTATTGTATACAAAGTTGATGCTATTCATGTGTTGTAAATGTTTCCTTTTTACGGAGCCCGTGTCCTGACATGGAAAAAAGAAAATATATCTCATTCCCACAAATTAATATCTTGTTCCCACAAATTAACACGGAGACACGGAAGTAGCGGATGTAAAGTGACTGCTAAAGAGTATGTTAATAAAAGACAAGTCCTGAATATTATTATTCCTATTCGACCCTAAACTACAATTTCCCATACCACAGCTGCTGCCCGAATGCCGGCATGACAAGCTGAAGAGCTCTGCGGCGGAGCTAGGAACTATGTCCGGAGAATCGCTGCGGTATGGCGAAGCAGCAAGCTTGGGCATCCTAAATCTTATGATATTTTTCTTATATTCATTGAGACAATAATAAATGGATCATTCTTGTTTTTCTTTTTCCTTTCTTAAACAAATGTGGGTCACAGAGACACGGAAGTTACCGCTGAAAGCGGCTTTTGCGAAAGGATGGAGAGCATATCCGTGTTTATAAATGACTTATGACGTGAATAATTAATTCGTGCACACAAATTAATTATTTTGTGGAGACGGAATATTGTTTTGTGGAAACAAGATATTAATTGGTGGGAACGAGAAATAATTTATTTTTACCTTGTCAGGACACGGGCTCCGTACGTGTTGGTTATTTTGTTAAGTGTTTCTTTGTGTGTTCAAGAGACGATTAATAGTTTGGTCTGGTGCTGGGAGAAGCCAGCCACAGATAAGAGCTTCAGCTTTTGAGGGTAATGTCAACATCTTGGTGCTGCAATTCTACTGATTTGCTTTCCTGATAGATAGTTTCTGATCATAGTTTAGAGCAGAGGTGGGCACTGAGGGCCGCATTCCTGCATGTTTTCCAGCATACCCTGCTCTGGCATGTCCTGATTGGCTGGACACACCTGAACCAGGTAATTAGCCATGAGTAGAGCAAGACTTTCTGGAAATCATGCAGACGCACCGGCCCTCGAGGCCTGGAATTGCCCACCCCTGGTTTAGAGCTAAATTGTTTCTTTGTTTGGAACCAAACTCTTAAAACAACTTTGGAACTCGTTTTTTTGGTCATCTCTTCTGAGGATTTGGAGTTTCTCTGGTGACTTTGGCATACTCACTTAAGGTCCCACTTCAATGAAAAAAAGAAAGTGTTTTTGGTGTTTTTAACATGTCCTTGAGGCATTTTTCTGATGATGGAGGAAACTTATTAAGAAAATTAAGCTTAAAATTGCATCTCTGAGTATTTCTTTATTCAAATTGTTGTGAATCAGAAGCAAATGAAAAAAAAAATTGTTTGAAAAAAAGCGTATTTATTTTGTAGAAAATAACTGGATTGGCCACGAAGTCCCTACTCAGCAAGAGGGAGGTGTTGGGCTAACTTATTGGTCCCGCTCACAACTCCAGGTTGAATTACTAATGAACCCCTGCAGCTCTGCAGAAACTATGTCCTACAGAACGACAGGTTTATTGATTTTGCCTAAAAACGGCCCAATCATAACTAAAAGACCAATGGGAAGGCTTTGGAAGTAGATCGGAGTGGGTCTTCAATGAAGTGCGACAGAATGGATTGGCTGTGTCTAATCACTCGAGAATGACGAACTGAAAGAGCACGCCATCAGTTTGCGAGGGCATCATGCTGGTTGCATTGCTCATCTTTGTGCCTTTGAGCAAAGGCTAATAGCAGGCCTTTCTTACTTATGACTATGGTTTATTGTCTGGATAGTTGAAATACATACATTCTCACTGCAGCAATAACCCAGCAACCCAGAACCAATTGTGTTAACAAGTAAACAGGAGGAGAGAGGTCAAAGGTCAGCAAACCATGAACATGCATAAGGAACGGGTGTGGTTATGTGTAAAAACATCTGTTCTTTTTCCTGATCCTGAGCCCATCAGACCGTCCTCTGCAGGCTACAAACAGACACGTCAATGATTAACTTTAAACACCACCCGTGAATCAGAGAGCATCATGGGAGCAGCGACAAAGCCCACTAAAATGACAATGAGAGGAACATCCATCCATTTAGTCAACAGAAAGACAAAGCCGCTGGATGACGGAGCGTGTGGCCTCGTGGCCGAACAGACTCTGGAAGCAGCAGATGATCAGAGCAGCATCGCTTCCACTTCTCCAAAAAACAAAACAGCTTTGCATGAATACAATGGCTGCTCCTTTCCTATACTCCAATCCAAACCACAGCGCACATGAAGGCTGCAGGGATGACGTCCGCAGAGGTCAAGAAGGCACCGACAGTGTCCATCCATCTGCAGCCTCGGCCTCAAAGCCACTGGCCTTACATTCAACCGCTTATCTGACTCGCTTATCTGCAACACTAAGGACATACGGTGAGAAAAAACAGGAGTGGTCCTTAAAGTCCCACTCTGATCATCTTTTAATCTATTGTAAGTGATGATTATGCCTTTTTTAGCCAAAATAAAAACACCAGTCGTTTTCTAGGTCATAGTTTCTGCAGATTGGCAGTAGCTTACTAGAAATCCACTTCTGAGTTGTGGGTGTGACGTTCGGTGCAGATCAATCCAGCTCCTACTGCCCGTCACCCAATCTGTTTACCCGCTCTCAGCCCCTTACACCCCAAACTCGACACTTTACTGGGGCAACATAAATAGCGAGCAATATTGAAGCTATCCAGCCGTACAGCTTTGACCCAGATTCCAGCTCAGACGAGGAAACTGAAGACGTACACGGATCTATTTGTCTGCAAGTGCATCAGAATGGAGCAGAGCAGGGAGCTTATGTGTGCTGATCGTAAAAAAATACAATCTCTTTCCAACAGCATTCATTCGTCTGCTCCCTTTTCATAACAATTTGGCTGGAGAAATACTCAGAAATGCAATCTTGAGCTTAATCATCAGAAAAATGCCACAAGAACATGTTAAAAACATTATTTTTATCGGAAAGGTCAAAGGCCAAGGAAAAATGAGAAAAAGATGGCAGGATAATAACTGAGATTGGCCTGGAAACAGATCCTACCGACATGCTGTCAGGACTAAAAAAGGTTTAAAAAAAAAAGCAAAAACAAACGTAGGGCAGCCCGTTTCCTGTTGATTTGTTTTCCTTTACCCAGACCAATAGAAGGACAAAGACGCATTTTACTTTGACAAGATTAGACCACTGCCCTGCAGTCCTCCTCACGTCCATCATGACTATCAGTTACTCTTGATAACAGCTAACTTCCCCCCCCCCCCCCCCTCCAAACACGTCAAGATAAATTACACCTTCATCCTTCCATGTGTCCATTCATCTGTTTATCTCTCGTCCGATCTCTGAGCACGACGGATGAGCTGACCCAAAAGGTCCGTCCAGGAAAACTACTTTCATGCTTTAACTTTTACCAGACAGCAAGCAGTTCATTCCACAAGCTGCAGCTTTCCGAGTTTACCAAACGAGCACAGCCATCTGCAGCAGACAGCAGAGGAAGGGGAAACACGTAGGATGCACAGATTTCTCCCCCCCCCCCCCCCCCACTTACAGACTAGATAAGGTTTTCTAGTGAAAAACTGGTCAAAATAGTTTGAAAAAAGACAAAGAAGTCTGAGCTACAACAGTAAAGATGCTCATTTAAACTGAAAAGTGTTCCCAAAGAGCAGAAATCCTCTGTTAGTTCATCTGAAAAGCCCATCGAGACGACTGTTGTCGGGATTTGGGGCTATACAACTAAAATTGAATTGAAAAACAAATCCACAGATTTGAGTTTTTGACCGTCCCAAACGAGGTCAGCTTGCCTGGAATAAAAAAAAAAAAAAAAATCCCAAATCGCCCCGGAGACCACAAAGAGCGGATCATGATGCCAGGCTAATCCCTGTTTAACTCTTGTGCTATCCTGGGAACTTTAACATTGGGAGTTGGGTCATCTAGACCCACTAGACAGTGCTCTGAACCTTTTTTCTTCAATGATTTGTGATCTTCACTGGTGTCCATGGATTACATGAAATCTCTCCACCTTTGTCATGGTAGGGAGAACACATCAAAGTAAGGGTGGGGATCATCCAAGATAACACAAGGGTTAAATATCAGAGCTCTTGGGCCGACTTGGTGATCGGGTCCTGCTGGTTTTTCTTGCATCTTCTAGTAGAAGTCTGCATTCTTGAAGCACACAGACAGACTACTATGCAAGACTGTGTGCAAAGCTGCTCACTTTTCCCCTTTCAGCACCGCCACGGTTAGGAAACCACACCATCACCCCGTCATGTCAGAACAAGACAAGAAGCCGCTTCCTGACATGATTTCATAGCCGTTTGCTTCATCATAGCCTGCAAAGACTGAGCAGGATTGACACAGACTGACTGAGGAGCCAGGAAACTAGACATGCCACATGTGTGGAGGGAAAAAAACACACACATTTACATTAAATAAAAAGATCCCTGGAGGTGGATTTATGTGTAAATGAACTCAGCTTTTCATCAAATAGTACTTTTAAAAGAAAATTATTAGTTGTCCAATAAAAACGATGAGAAACGTAAAACTAGAAGTGAAAAATGGCTCCATCCTCATCCAAACTAATAAATTACTTTTAAAAAGCATTTTATCACAAATAAAAAAAATTTTTTACAATAAGGATTCACTCAAACCTATAGAAAATCCGCCCCCACCCCCCAGGGTAACATTTTAAACAGTTAAGCGTGTTCTCCAAGTGGCCAACAGGTGAAGTATTTCCGGACAGGACTCACCTGGCCATGTTGACGAACGCCACAGGTAGCTCTCTGCGTTTTGAGATAATCTGACACTCACCTTTTTATATGGCTTGAAACCTGCCGGAGGGCTTTTCACTGTTCTAATCATGATTGCCTGAAAGTGAAAGTACGCAGCGGCAGTGGAGGTTGCCGGTTAGAAGCTCCGGCAGACATACTTCCTCTCTTCCTCCTCCTCCTGCTCCTCCTCCAGCATCAAAAGTCAAGGCACGTCATGAAAGCAACTGAAATTCTTTCAACATAAAAGCTTTTCCGGTGGGGAGGATTCAAAAAAATCACTTAAAAGTGTCTGAAAATAAGTTCAAATATTATTTAAAAAGGGGAATTTAAATAATAATATTTATATCAAAATTTTGTTAAATCCGTGTACAAATTTCAAAGTTTAACTTCTTATGTTAAGGCTTAATTTAAAAAAGAAAAACTGTTTCCGGTTAGCTAACATTATAGCTAGCTTGCGCTGGTAAACAAAACATTTATGATTAACATTTTGTATTTTTGTGTTTCAAGAAAACTGTAATTAATTAAGCATTGAATATTGTAGACTTGCTGACATTTAGTTGTAATAAAATAAAAAGTTTACACATGTTTAGTCACTTTAATTGAAAAACATTACTTTTTTTAACTAAAAATGATGCAGTTATGTAAATAAATAAAGACATTCATGTATTTTACGTTGAGTGCGTATGTGCGGTGCTGTTTTTTTTTCACAAGACAAAAAATACTTAAAGGAAAAAGTTTGCGGTTGATGTGTTTTGCAGTGAGTTGCAGGAGTTGGTGACAAAACCAGAAAGCGCAAAACGCATGCTCAACAACAACAAGGAGTCTTTTATTTCAGTCATAGTAAAGTCCTTAAAGACTCAGAATTACCTAATCTTTCATTAATCAATATTCTGATACAGTGCAGAATAACGTATTTAAAAAAACGAATTTAGTCAGCAACCAATTGTGCAAATTCTCCTACTTAAAAAGATGAGAGAGGCCTGTAATTTTCATCATAGTTATACCTCAACTATGAGAGACAAAATGAGAGAAAGAAATGCAGAAAATCATATTGTCTGATTTTATAAAGAATTTATTTGTAAATGATGGTGGAAAATAAGTATTTGGTCAATAACAAAAGTATAACTCAATATTTTGTTATATGCCCTTTGTTGGCAATGACACCAGTCAAACAGAGGTTTTCACTCAAAATCTGACGGTACATGGCCTCTTTCTGCCTTTCCTTTACACAGATTTGTCGTCCTGGTCCCTTTGATGAAAAACAGCCCTGATGCATGATGCTTCCACGCCCATGCTTTACATTGTTCTTTGGGTGCAACTCAGCATTCTATCTCCTCCAAACACGACGAATAGGGTTCTTACCAAAAAGGCTATTCTCCTTTTATCTGACCATAAGACATTCTCCCAATCTTCTTCTGGATCATCCAAATGGTCTGTAGCAAACTTTAGACGGGCCTGTACATTTACTGGCTTTAGCAGGGGGACACGTCTGGCCCTGTAGGGTTTGAGTCCCTGGTGGCGTAGTGTGTTACTGATGGTAGACGTTGGTACTTTGGTCCCAGCTCTCTGCAGGTCATTCACTGGGCCCCCCGTGTGGTTCTGGGATTTTTGTTCACCGTTCTTGTGGTCATTTTGGCCGCACGGGGTGAGATCTTGTGGGGTTCAGATGTAGAGAGATTATCAGTGGTCTTGTACGTCTTCCATTTCCTAATAATTGCTCCCACAGTTGATTTCTTACCTATTGCAGATTCAGTCTTCCCAGCCTGGTGCAGGTCAACAATTTGGTTTCTGGTGTCCTTAGACAGTTCTTTGGTCTTGGCCATAGTGGAGTTTAGTGTTACTGTTTAAGGTTGTGGACAGGTGTCTTTACTATAGATAACCAGTTCAAACAAGTGTCATTAATACAGGTAACCAGTGGAGGACAGAGGATCCTCTTACAGAAACAATTACAGCTCTGTGAGAGCCAGAAATCTTGCTTGTTTGTAGATGACCAAATAAATTCTTTAAAAATCAGACAATGCGATTTTCTGGATTTCTTTTCTCATTTAGTCTCTCATAGTTGAGGTATATCTATGATGAAAATTACAGGCCTCTCTTATCTTTTTATGAGGGAGAACTTGCACAACTGGAGTCTGACTACATACCTTTTTGCTCCGCTGTAAAATGTTGTCAAACTTTGTCCAGACTCTCCTTGACGCTGTGCAGCGATCTATGTTTACATTTAAACCTAACATTGAGCCTTTAAGAGGTTCCTTTATATTACTGAATACTTAAGGGCAAAACAATAAGGGTTAATTAATTAATAAATATCTGCTATCCCAGCATTTCTCCAGCTAACTTTACTCAAACAGATAAAAAAAAATTTTTCATGTCACGTTATTAGCTCTGGTTAATTTTAAACCCAGGTCCGGAACAAAAGAATGCCATCAAATGACATAGTTCCTGTTTAAGACAGGCTATTCTATACAAATGATCACCACAACACAAAAACAGAACCATTTGTCTGAAGTTTGTTTCGTATCCAGACTTTGTTGTTCTGATCAGATTTCATCAGATAGTTTGTGTCTTTGCTTCACAGAGTGATGTCAAAGCTCAGTTTTAAACTTCAGTTTTCCTCTTCAAACGTATACAAACACATGGCTGATGTTTTCCTGTCAGATGCTGGTTGTTCGTCTGTCGATTTGTTGCGCCATTCGCAACGGGCCTTTCAGTTTCGCACCTTCAGTCTTTGGTAGCTCTGCCTCAGGTGTTCTGGTCTGCTTCTCCTGTAGGAATACACATGACTTCACGCAAACCAGTCCAACTACTGTTGATTTCTTTCTGGGTGTGTAAGAGCAAAACTCCTGTCACTCACACAGCTGTCATTCATTATTTGATTTTTTTTAAACTGTTTTAGTTTTAGTTTTAAAATAAAAAAACTCAATTTCTTCGTTTGAAGTCAACATTTTTTTCTTTTGGACTTTTTGTTCAAATTTGGCGATCTCTCTTTTCTCGAGCGGACAGTTCGGTGACAGTCCTAACATAACGGAAGGTGCCTGCAGACATGGCAGTTATGTTAAAACCAAAAGTAAAACGCAGTGACAACAATACTGTGTGATGCACATATATTAAGGATACAATGTATGAAATAATAAAGACACATTTCCATTGTACAAGCACTGAAGCTTTGAACCTAAGACCTGTACACGTTACAAAAACAGCATACTGCTTTGGCTGATTTAAATATTGTTCGGTAACAGACGATGACGGTGTGGAGGGAGTGTGGCCTTCATGCTTCAAAACCCCTGAGTAAGTCAGCATTGACACCTGGTTGGTACTGCACATGACTGGCAGTGGCGCTCTTCAGAGTCCAGCTTTTTGTTATTGGCGAGGAAAAAGACTGATTGTCCTGCGACGAAGGCCGGAAAAAGTCCTGACGTGTCGTTAAAACATTTCTATCTCTGCCTTACGGTGTCCTTCCTATGTGTCCTGATGTTGCGAGGTCATGTGACTTCTGGGTTTATGTCACCCAGCCGTCCAGACGTATTCGCTTGGTAGACGGGCTCTCGCCGTCCTCCGCCCGCCCCTCGGGGAGGGAGTGGAAGTCCGGCCTCGGCGGCTGCTCCTCGCGCTCGCTGCAGGACGAGCTAACGCTGTCTGCAGGAGACCTCCCCACCTCCGCTTGAGCGGACGAAGAGGAGTGAGGAAGAGGATGGGTCACGTATCCGGGCTGGCTGAGGAGGTCGCGCGGTGGGGAGAGGGGCTCCGCTTTGATGTTAATGTTGTGGTTTGTGCCGACGGAGAAGCTGGAGCTTCCTGACCTGCAAACACAGAGACACTGAGAGGCTGTGGAGTGGCAGCGCCACCTAGTGGAGCAGGACATTTCAGATGACAAAGCCCAACTGACATGATCTTAGAACCAAAAGGGAAGTTTTTGCAATCAAATGACTCAGCAATAACTCAACACATTTAGAGACGAGGTGTCCTCATAGCAAATGGGCATGTTTTTTTAAAAATATAAAGCTTTGAACAGGATGAAGAAATGGGGAAAAAAAGGAAATATTTATCACATTTACCCTCAGAGGAAGCATAAACAAAAGTGTCAGTCACTCAAATACAATTTACATGTAAGTTTCCAAACAAACTAAAAGCAGAAGGACTTAACACAGCAAAAGAGGCTAAAATATGAAAACAGAGAAGTGGAAAAAAATGACAAATAAATTAACTATTCAGTCGCTCATGTTCCCCAGCAGTCATTTCTAGAGATAATTACACCTTTAAAGAATTTAATTTAGATTTTTTACGTGGTAAAGTTAAAATAGAATAAGAAAAACAAAATTTTAACTACTAAAATGTATTTACCATTAAGAAGTCTTAAGTTAGCGTCTCCTAAAAATAGAACGTTTGTGTTTTAAAGCCTCCTAAGGAGTCTTATAAATACGCTGCAGTCCATTTTGTTGTCTTGTTTTCATTTGCCTTGTATGAGTTGATGAACCTGATTAATAAAGTAGACAGGAACAAAGGGGAATCCCAATGGACAAATACAGCGGTGAACACAAACACTCCAAGCTCTCCTCTTCGCCTCGATTCCCAGTGCAGGTGAGCGGGCGCTTTCCAAATCTTTCACCCAGGTGTTGCTAATTCCCAAATTAAACAGTTGAAACGTGTAAAACTACAAGGTAAAAGAGGAAATGTGCAAGCAAAACTACATTTTGGCTCTTACGTTACTTTTGATGACAACGCTGTAAATAGAAGAATCAATGATCCATAAAAAAACGATCTGCAGACCCCTTTTTCACCCCCCCTCGCTGACTGGGCGGATTCACGTCACCAAAACCTTCTGGGCAGATGAGACAAAACAAGAACTTTCTGGAAGTTTTAACAGTAACTTCATACGTGCCTCAAAGCAAGAGTCAGACAGGGCAGTGGTGTTATAACCATCCAGCAATGTTGCTTTATGCTGCTTCATGGTTTTACACCCCCCCCCCCCATCACCCTCCTATGGTTAAAATGAATAAAGTTTGGCCTCGATTACAAAAGGGGTTTATTCAGACATACCTTTGGTTTGTCAGAAGATTTATAACCCCTGTTGTTAAAGTAAATATGTCCAACACAAGAGGCCTTCAGCTCTCATCTGTCTGCCCAGCTGTTGGACAGGACAAATGAAAAAAATAAAAGACATGGCGGTGGAAGTGTAATGGTGTGGGGTTTGATTTGGGGCAGACCAACTTGACCTTTTTGATCAAAACAATCACACATGTAAAGGAGAATCTCCTCTGTCGGATCATGACGTGACGCTCAAGAGCACTTGGGTTCTGCTGCTACACGCCCCCCACTCTCCTTTCTGCCTCTGCCACCCTGGTCAGAGCTGCCCTTTACAGTGTGGCGGCTTTACTTTGGGTTTTATCTCCATAGCAACAGTTTAACTTTTTGGTCGCCTGGAGGTGACAAACAGGTCTATGAAAATTCAAGAAGAATCAGCAAAACTAAATTTGTTAATTTTCTTGGCAACTGAGGTTTTTTTCTTTTTTTGGTGTTTTTTTTTTATTAACCACGCCCACATTCCTGATATGGTTATATTGCATGCCATATAGAAAATGCGTTTTGTTCAACTTGAGCTTCATGTATTAAATCTATGGAGTGATATTTATGCCACCATGTTGCACACAAAACTTCTAAGTTGCAAATGAAAATCTTAAATGTTTGCTTTCAAATTTTCTTTTTTTGCTTTCAAATTATTTTTTTCTTTGCTATCCATTTTTTTCTTCTTTGCTTTGCAAATGTTTTTGATGGCAGCTCTGTCACGCTAAACCAAAACTTATGAGAGCAAAATCAAAGATAGGAAAAAAGCAAAAGGAGACACAACGCATGCGAAAACATTAGTGTGGCAAACGCCGAAATATTTAAAAAGAAAAAAGGATTGAAAGCAAAAATAAATTTTGAAAGGAAAAGAAAAAAAATGTAAAGCAAAAACAAATCTCACAGCAAAGAAAAAGTATTTAAAAGCAAATATTTAATATTTTTATTTGCAACTTAGAAAGCTTTGTGTGCAGCATGGTGGCATGAAAATCCTTCCATATAAATCTTCACAATAAAAAATTAGCAACATGGGAATGCCACTTTTGCGAGCTCGCCATGCTCACCCCGTTCAAAATCTACAAACTTTAAAACCAACGCTTTAGCTTCTCAATGATGCTCGAGGAGTTATAGATAAAAATTCCTAGGGAGAATTTAAATTTGTGGCTGGTTTCTTTAAGAAACTTCCATTGGAATCTGAATTTATTCCCTCCCTAACCCGACATTTAGCAGTCTCAGCGAAGAGTTCTGAAAAAAATACTGTCTTCCGATCTGGAGAGCTCAGCTGCTGAGTGTTTCCACCTGTGTCTTGTTGCCTTGTATGTATTTAAGTCCTGTCTTTCCCTCCCTCCTGTGCTGGTCCATATTGTATTCTTCCCCGGTTTTGAGTCTTTCGAGTGTTGCCTGCCGTATGCAGTGGTTTTGGTTTGTCTTTAGTTTATGTTATTAAATCCCGTTCCCCTGCAACCTCCTGCCTCCTCTCCTCTCTGCGCCTGGGTACTTCCCTTTCCCCGTGACAAAAGGGGGAAAGATAAAAAGGAGGGGTTAAAGAAGTAGGCGGGGCAGTCTCTCATTTTCACTGAGTACTACGTGTGTACAAAATGTGTTTGAATTTTGATTTTCACTTAAAGAAAGTAGAACTGTGACAACAAACTGGTCCTTACAGTCCAGGATTGTGCGGTTTAGAATAAAATACGACCAGAAAATACAGATTCTACCGCCGGTAGAATAAAATATAGGCAACAATGGCGGAAAAAAAATGTAAACCAAAAAAAAACTACCCAGAAAAAAAAACGTGAACTAAACATGAGTAAGCTAATATTATTGGCTCTGACAGCATTTATTGCAAAACATAGATTCTCTTCTTCCTGTCTTGTGTGACGCCAGCAGTTTAATCACTAAAAGGACAGCTGCTCTTCAATAGTATAAATTATTATTGTACATTTTGTTGCAAAAGGTTTGATTGTTTTGTATTTTAAGGAAATATGAAGCAAAAAGGTCGAGGCAGCAACAGTGAGGATGTAAAGCCACAGTTTCCTTCCTATTTTCTTGTTGAGCTCATCTTTCAGATCTAAATTAACACCCCGACTTCCTTAAAAATAACACAAGTGCACGTACGGGCAGCGGTCAGCAGCGAGGAGGTCAAGCGTTCGGTTCACTCACCCTAAGGAGCTCAGCTGGTGCTGCCCCCACGCCGCCATGGAGCCCAGGGAGGGGCCGGCGGCGGAGCCGAAGCCGCACAGCTCCGCGCTGCTCAGGGCGTAATCTGGCGAGGAGAAAGACGGCAGCACTCACGCTTGGGTTGTTGTTTTTTTTTTGTTAGCCCAACAGTTTTTTGGAGCATCACGTTGGCTTCTGAGTAAAACATTTGTTAGAAAACAGCAGAGAAAGAGGAACAAAACTTTCTGCTGCATTGAGTTGAAAATGTGACATGTTTGAATGAAATTATTCTGTTAAAATATGAATCCTTTCATTTATTGTATTTATTATTGCTTTATAAAGTCATTTGACCCAGTAAAAAAGCGATTTCAACAATTTTAAATAGAAATGTTTGATCAGAAGAAGCAGAGAAAATCCACGAGGAGTTACCGCCGCTGTAGCCTGCGCCAGAGTAGACTAGACTGTGGTGGGGCAGGCTGGGGGTGTTGATGGAGACCACCGGCGTGTTCAGAGGCTGAGCCGACTTACTGCTGCTCAGCCTCTGGTTGTTCTGAAAACAAACGCAAATAGAACAAATGTGAGGTTTGTTTGGTGCTTCTGCGGAGATGTAATACTCAGTTTCACCACAAGATGTCAGTAGAGACTTGTGTTTTTTAATAGATTTTTGGGATGGACTTTTCTTACTTGTTTTGCAAATATGTTCCGAATAAAGTCTTAAAATCTAAAAAAACAATAGCACCTGAACTTGTTGGCTTTTGGAGAAAAATAAAATAAAATTCAGCAAAGATCTTTAGAAGTTTTCTTTACATTTACATTTTTTTCTTTACGTTTATTTTTACTTTTTTTATTCAAACTTTATTTAACAGCGTAAAACCCACTGGGATCTGGATCTAAGCAGCACATAAATACAAAAAACAATGATCATAGAGTTTTTACAATATAAAATTTAAAGTTACGGTGCAGTAAAGGGATTTAGTGTCATCAAATCCAATAAATGTAAACAGTCAGACAAAAGGTGGAAAAGTTATAAGCAGCATGAGAAAAATAATATTTAGGAGATTCTAGGTATATTAGTTATCAGTAACAAAACTAAAATTAAATTACAATTGATGTTGGGAATCGTTTTCTCTGTTACACAGAAAGAAACCAAAAAAAAGTCTGAATCTGGTCATTTAAAACCAAACGGCACAATGATAAACATGACCTTTTGACTCATAAAAACAGTAAACAGACTCTGTTGTTCAGTTCTGACTGCAGACGGAGAATAGAACAATTTTTGAGTGAGGTTTTCCTCCATTTTTTTCCTGGGTTTAGTCTTGCAGGTTGTCCTTTTTACGGGGCTTTTACCGGCGTAGCGGCTCCTGAGAAACCCAGAAGGACCTTCATCTCTCGACTTCAGCAACACAACGGGACAATATCTGAAACGGGGCAACGTGCTCCATCGTGAAGGACATCTGCATCTCCTCACACATCCGGTTTTTGAACTTCTTGGCGACATTCTGAAGCCCTCGGCCCAAAAAATAATGTGGATTTGAACGGAACAGGAGGCTTGGATGAGCAAAGAGAGGAAGAATAGACGGCCTGGATGACGAGGAGCTTCAACGACATATTAAAGCCTCACAATGTCAGCACTGACACACAAACACACACACATTCAGAGACTTAAACCACCAGTACTGCACATGTCTGAGGCTAACATGTTATCAAAGCTGTCCCTGTGGGGTTCCCTGAACACTGTGTTCATCTGTTCATCACCTAATGCTGAGCCGACCCGCCCTGTGATTACGGCTCGACCCGCCTCTTCCCCTGGTGTGTGGTGAAGCTGTTTTTGCCCAGAAAAGGAGGTGAAGGGCAGTTTTCGGGGCGATGGAACCGCGGAGCTGCCGTCTGAGCAGCCCGGGACCTCCTGCTCCCTCAAGCAGGGCGGAGACGCCGCTGGTTCTGTTTGGTTTAACATCACAGCTTCACGCCAGAGCGGGCCCATAAAGAAGGAATTTAACGCTCTTTTGACACCCTGCTTTCCCCTCTTTGGACCCCTGATCGTTTTGGGAAGCTCTTCAAATTGTAAGGATTGAAAAAAAAAAAACTTGGACACGCACGATTCCTGATCTCTGACAAAAACAGGAAATGAAAAAAAAAATCACTTCTGCTGTTGAAGTGAGCATTAAACTGTTAGACTGTGATGTTCTGTCACAGTCTGTTTAATCCGCCTTTACAGTAAGTGAGGTTTTAAAGACCCAATCTGATGATTTTGGTGTTTCTAACGTGTTCTTGTGGCATTTCTTTTCATGCTGAAGTACATATTTAGAGAAATTCATCTTAAAATCGCATCTCTGAGTATTTCTTGATTCAAATTGATGAGGAGATGCAAAAATGTCGTTTAAAAAAAAACAAAAAAGAGTGTAGAAAACACGCTGGACGGGCCACAAGCTCGCAGCTCTCAGCAACGGGAAGAGGAAGGGGGGGCGGGGTTGCACTACACAACTCAGGTGAATTTAAAAAAAAAAACTACAGTTTTTTTTTATTTAAAAACAGCATAATCATATTTAAAAGACCACTGGGAACACTTTGAAAACACATCAAAAGATGCTCGGAGTGGGACTTTAAGAAAAAAAAAAAAAGACTTTTCTCCGATCCCAAAACGGGACACATACCAACATGGCTGCTTTGGAGTGAGGGATGACCACTCGAAGGTCGGCTTTGCGGCTGCTGAGGACCAGACTGTTCCCCTGAGGAGGAGGAGGAGGAGGAGGAGATTTTGGTGCAGCGACTTCACCCAGACCGCCTCCACCGCAGGAACCCACAAAGCCATTCACTGCACACAGAAAAGAGGAAACGGGAGAAGCGGGTCAGGATTTCTGTTCGCAGAGCGGCGACGTCAGAATCACAAAGAAAAAGCGTTTGGATCCAACAGATCCGCCTGTCCATCAGAGAGTTCTGACAGCAGAACCGAGACAGGGAGCCTATAAATTATACAGGAGTAAATGTTGAATAATTCATGCTGCCCACCCACCTGTCATTACATAACGGTGTCAGACAGACCCAAAGATGACAGGATAGACAGGGACAGGTGCCGTAAACATACGGACAGAAACATTTACCATCAGCTCTAGAGGATAAAGATCCTTTAAATCTGAAAAGGATATTTTTATGAAGGCAACAGGAAACACTGCTCTGTTTATTTGTGATTCTTTGTGACGATATTTTAAAAAATATCTAACTGAAAACACATTTAGTGTCTTGGTTGTAGAGTAACCTGTGAATGCGTCGCTCCAATTAAAATTTAAGAAATTTGGATTAAGATATTTGAACGTTTTAGCAGTAATCTTAACTAAAACGACACCATTTGTTGCATCCAATCTGTCTATTTCCTATCAAATTACTGCTTGGTTAAACAAATGAGATGTGAAAATCGGGTGTTTAAATTCTGAATTCAGGCCAGAAAATGGAGTAGGAACTGCGTGAATCCTCATAAAAGTGAGAGCAGGTCACATGTTTGTGATTGGCTGGCATGTATTTTTGAGTTTCAAGTGCAAAATTATTTTTTATATTATGATAATTGTTTTAAATAATATTTTTTAAAGTTTTACGTTCAAGTCAGTTCTTGGTGCGATTGGAATAATGGCACCAAAACCACTCCGTACTAATCAGGGACTTGGATTTGGTAGTGACATATGGATTTTTTAGTCACGGAAGTGCAGACCAAATGTCAGAATCGAGATGTAAAAAAAAAGTAAAAAAAAAAAAAAGTCTGGTGCGAGATCCGCGAGACCTCCACCGCTTCCGACTGTAGGGGGCAGACATGCACTAGTAAACTGTAGAAAAAAAAAAGAAAAAAAAGAAGGAGCCCCTCCCTGCTTGTCCAGTGTGAACATTATAAGATGCACATTAACTTAATGAACTTCTTTTAAAAACACAGAAACTGTGATCGAATTAATAATCAGAAAATGTTCAAATTTCTTCTCTTTGATGAGTTTTTCTTTGACGCTGCTGATCCAGGATCCTTCCCTTCATGAAAGCAGCCGTGTTTTTGTTTCTGCATCCACATCAGAGAATGAAAACAAGAGGCATACCTCCGGATCCGTTTTGCAGAACCAGATCAGAGTTCTCCTGCAGACCTCCTGAAGACACAGACACACACCTTTTTAGGTCTTTTAAAGGCTTTATTTACAGCAGTGAACCCCAAAGTCCAGAAATATTCTCATGGACCGGCCTGGAAGAGGCTGAGGTGAGCGTTCAGTGTCCTTTTTCTTTTCTCTAAGCCTTCAGTTTCCTTACCTTTTAAGGGTAAAGTTTACCTTTAGCTTCTGTAAAATACCTGCAGCTTTAAACTTTAATTTAACTCTAGATTTCATGAAGGAACCATTCAAATGTGATCTAGATTTTCTCTTTACCCATACAGTAACTGTCAAGGTGAAAAAATCAGACGCCAATCAGAAAATCAGACGCCAAGAAATAAACCATATGGGTTCTTAAAAGTGAATCCACCGTTTGAGCAACTTTATTAGCAGCATCATTAGACAGCCGCGTGCTAAATATTCTTTAATAATATTATGGTCTGTGAGAACAATTGTTGCATTAAGACTCCTGGTTTTTGTCTGTTAAATGCAGCTTCCTTTTGTTATGAAGTCAAAAGCTCTTCTTTTGTTTCCTCTCTGTAAAAAAAACGTTGTTTTTGTGAACATTGCTAGTTTGAGGCTGTGCTTTCTTTTTTTTTCGGCAACTCCTCATTAATTAATTCCTATAAAAAGTCAAATCAAAGAAATGAATGGAGATGCTGCACATTCATAAAAGACAAGGACTACATCAATTATTTTTCTGTGACTTCTTCTGCAAGCTTTTTACCTGAACTCGGTCTGACAGGTGTACACCTGAGGAAAAAGTCACTCGGGCTAATGTCACTTTGATGTCTTCTTTAGGTTCTTTGCGTTTCAAGCTTTGTTTCTTGTTCCAACATCTATGCAGAGGATTTTAACCCCACCTGAAGGAATTAAACTGAAGATGCTCACAGTAGCAGGTGCCACACAGAGCAGTCATGATCATTTGTCGACCTTTTGTCACATAAACAGATGTTCATAAAGTGGCGCGTTTACATTCAAAGGGGACGCCAGAATTAAACTCAGAGAGAGACCACATGAAGAACAGATGAACTCTGAAGGGCATTTGTTCTGTCAACGTTTCATTTTTCGTCACGGTTCTTAAAAAGTTGGATTAAGGATCACACAAACACACACCTGTGTGTCCAACGCTGGCGGGTCTGTGTGAAGAGTTTATGTTTCTGTGGGGAGGCAGCGCCAGGATCCCGCTGTCGGCCAGAACCGCCGTGGCCGCCGCCAGAGCCTGCGAAGTGGCTCCTCCTCCTCCTGGACAGTAAGCCGCACCACCAGGGGACGCATGCAGGAAGTGCTGCGGCGGCGGCGGCTGACCCGCCGACTGGAGGGGAATTGGCAAAAGCACATGGATTAGATCTCTCCGGAACAGTCCACGAGTTGGGAAACCGTCTCCCAGATGACATTTCCACTCCGTCCAAGCAAACATGTTTTTTTTTTTCAAATTTGTTTTGGATCTTGGACACAAGACTTCTGGTTGGATTCAGATATTTGATATCCAGTTGAACTATGGCACGTCGCCAGTAAAACTAAGAGATTGTGGGTTTGGGAGAGTTCATAGAGCTACTTTTTGCAGAGTTGCTGCAGCTGAAGTGGTGAAAGATCAAGGGGGGAGGGGCACTGAAGGGAGACAGGTATCGGCTTGTTCAGTGTACTGTCTAGTGGGGTCCAGATGACCCCGGGGTCATCTAGACCCACTAGACAGGGCGCTGAACCTTTTTTCTTCAATGATTTGTGATCTTCACTGGTGTCCATGGATTACATGAAATCTTTCCACCTTTATCCACCTTTGTCATGGTAGGGAGAACACGTCAATATAAGGGTGGGGTCATCTGGACCCCACAAGATAGCACAAGGGACAAAAGGCCCGACGCTTTGACCTTAAAGCCGCCGGAACCTGAATGGAGTTGTGGAGCCGTTTTTGTCAAAACGACAGATGAAAACCGCAGGAACTCACAATTTTATGACTCTTCATCATGTTGTCAAACTCCTCGTTGATCTTTTTGTATTTCTCCTCCGTGGTGGGGGTGAGGACGTACGAGGCCTCTCCGTCTGGGCTTTCGCAGCCCCGATGCTGCTTCTTGTTTAGAGCCTGCGGAGGAAAGCGGGCAGAGCAAGAAAACTGGTTTATGTGTGGTTACCGGCTTCTCCGAGTCAGACAAGTTTCAGCAAAAAAACATTCCTGGAGTCCAGAGGACCACAGTTGTCCACACTGTGTCAAAATTCCCACCATATAACAAAACGACACAAAAGCTAAAGAGTGCGGGACTATTTAGTGCCCTGGATTTTAAAACACTGTGCTCACTACTTTTTCCTTTTTTTTTTTTAAACGACGAATATGACATCATCAATTTTACGAACCATTAATGAATCCACTGTGCTCTGAAGACGAAAACGTTGATGGTTTGTTTAAAAAATACATTTTCTTTGCAACAATTATTCAGATGTATTGCATTGTTGTCTATATTCGCCAATCCAGTGAGCAACGATGCACACTGGTTTTTCGCAGACACTTCTGGGAAATTTCTAGGGCGCTGGATTTTGGAATTGTAGGCTCTGTCCGAATTCCCACCCTAACCCCTAACTACTAGAATACTCTATAGAGTGGAACTATGTAATGCCCTGGATTTTTAAAAGCAATTCGGACACCTTGCTCACCACTTTTTTTGTTTTTTAAATGGCGGATACGACGTCAGCGATTTCACAAAGTTAAAAGTGTTGTTCAACGATTATATATAAGTACACTGTCTTCTGAAAATTAAAACTTTGATGGTTTATTTAAAAAAATACATTAAAATACATCTTTTTCACATGACAAATTGTTAGAATGCAATGCATTGTGGTCTATTTTTGCTGATCTAGTGAGCATAAATGCGCACTACAAAATGGGTAACGCCCTCTATGGTGCACTATGCTGTGAGCAGTGAAGGAATTCGGACACAGCGTTGAAGAAAACTTATGACTGGCCGCTCTCTCCAGCCAGCTGTCGCCCCCCGAGCACTCCCCCCAGGGGATGGGTCAAATGCGGAGAAGAATTTCCCCATTGTGGGATAAATAAAAAATAAAATGACTCTACTAAACAACGAGGACCCATCCAGGAGGTTTCAAAGAAGAAGAACATCCCGGGAAAAGTGCTTAAAACGGTGAGCATTCATGATTGCAAAGTCGGGGAGAAAGTCAATCTCTACATCTCTGCCATAACCCCCCCACATTGTCTTAAAGACAAACATCTCGTTGAGTCAGACGCTCGTCCCTCTGGCATCCACATCTCTGCACTTCCCGACTGTCCACATGTCCTCTGCATTCCCAGACACTAGTAGTTACTCCAAGCTTTAAACACTCTAACAAGTCTATTTTCACCGCAGTGACCACTTCACATGCCACGCTTCAGACACGCTCTGCTCATTCCTGCTGTCCTGTAAACCTCCATCTTAAACAGAGAGCACTAGAGCGTCTCCCTCTTTCTCTGATCCCGTCTGTCTCCTTCTTTGTGGGACTTTTTTTTACGACCAATATAAAACTGTAAAGAAACGAAGAGGTGAAAAGCGTCGCACACGTGTCCGTTTGTTTTCAGTAAAGTGGTGAAAAAGCTGTTCCAAACGGCCAAAGGTCACACGCTCAGATCACAAAAGGACAAAGAAAAACAGGATCATGCTAGAAATCCAACATTTTCAGTTCAGAAAAAACAAGTTTTTGGGACCGTTAACCTGTTTTGATCTACGGTGAGCTCATCTGTGATCTTTGCTCGATTGTCTCAGGCTGCAAAAGTTAAATTTTAACCTTAAAATCAGAAGACAGAAAGGCCAGCTTTAGCTTCGGCCAAGAATCTGCAGGAAAGGATTTCAAGTGAGGGATAAAGTGTGCATTATTAGAAATTAATAGATAACGCGAAGGACTGACGCTTCTGATAACGGACACAACAAAGGGGAATTATTCCGCTTCTACCATGGTGATAGAAATAAATATCAAACCAACTATTAGTGCTTCAATCTTTTGGTTTTTTTTACATTTAAATTGCGATTAGAGGGGCGATATTAGTGATCAATATTGCAATGACAGTATAACTTGCGATACATGAAGAAACAGCAAAACATCATTTCCGTGTCACTGCAGTTTCATTTAAATAAAAGTCAACATAACTTAAGTTACACTCCAAATGACCCTCATCTACATAGGAAGCGGGGCATCTAAGATCAAAATTGATCAAACACATAAATGGATTTATTTGATTGGACAAATACTTCAAGCTGCCATAAGATTGTTTTAGCACATTTATGGTCAACATTTATCGCAATTTTCACAAAGTTTGTTGCACAGCTGGATATAGCCGATAAATTTGCGATTTAGTGTGCAGGCCTAATTGAAATCGTCCTTGGCATAAAAAGCGGACTATTTAATGTGCGGTGCAACGCGTTGTCGTGGCAACGGCCACAGAGCCTGCAGCTCGCTCTGCTGCAGATGGTGTGTGAGGAAAGTTGGTGGTTTATGTGCTAAACCTAAGCATCATTTCAGAGGGAAAGTTCCCCTCTTCTTTCTCATTTTTTGTCCATATGATGAAGCTAAAGTTTGTTTCAAAGAAAACAAAGTCTGCCGGTAGATTCCTGGATCGCTTTGATTGAAGAAATATCCACCGTTAACTGATCATTACGTGTGTTTTAACTATTTCTGTCACTCAAACATCTGCATGAACTTGCAAATGTAAATATTGTATATAAGTGTTGGATGCAAATCACATTTTGACTGTAATGAAATGGCTTATACACCTTATATCATAATAAGTGGATTTGGAAAAAATGATAATTTATCAACATGTAACTTTTTGTGTTGAATTGTGTAGAAACCGCTCTATTCTAACCCTCAAACTCTTACTAAACTTTCTATTATTGGTCATTCTTATTGTCAATTATTTTTGTTGTTGGCGAAACCACAACTTGCCCAGGAACAACATTTGAAAATGAGAAGGAGCTGCATTTCCATTGGATTTTCTGAATGAAAATGAAACTTAAAGAGTAATAAATTGGCAAAAATAAATAAATGATCAAAGTTGACCATAAATAAAGTGAAAACAGCACAATGACAAAAAAATATATTTTGTGAAAAATGCAAACGCTGGGTATCAAACCAGCGAGCCTCTGCGCCAAGGATCCCCCATGTATTTCAGTGGAGGCAGAAATCCTGGAAGATCTTGAAAAGTTCTAGGATTTGAAGGACCAAAAGTCATAGCTGGAAACAGCTGAAAGAGCCGAACATTTGAATAGTTGAATGGTTAAAATAGCCAAAGAAATTGTAGAAGCGGCATAAAAAGGCAGAAAATACTACAATAAAGAAAGAGAAACAGGAAAACAACGAGTTGAATACTTTATAGTATTCAACCAATTAGCAGCTAACACAAATTACCAGAAATGTTCCTTAATGTACCCTGTTGAAATAAATACCACAATAGAAAAATGAATAACACAATCATTTAAAAACGTGTATTCCCTCTTTATTAATTAAATAGGTAAACAAGACAGAAAGAAAGAAAGACAGGGAACTCGTTCAAAATAAAGTTGGCATTGCCGTTGATGGTAAATTGGGATCCTGTTGTGTTATAAAGACATCTGAAGGACGGACGTTTTTTTTTATTGTCTGGCTGTTGGGATCAACTGTGAAACAACGTCGATGTTCCAAATGTCTGTTCTTCCAGCTACCGACTGGCGTTTAGGCCAGCGCAATGATTGGATCACTTTTTAATGGACCCCCTGCAGCCAATCAGAGTCGAGTATTCACTTGGCCCACGGTATAATTTATAAAAACACAGGATTGTGGGATTTTGTGTGAACTGGGATTTGTGATAAAGCCAGGTTTAGTTTTTGCTTTACTATCTGCATGTCTGACTAACCCCCCCCCCCCGCCTCTGGGTTTGTTAAGACGGGGTTCTAATGTTTTTTTCGTCACATTTACAGTCCTGCCAAGACATTTATTTAAGCGTTTGCTTTGCGGAAATGGAGAACAGATGTCCAACCAGTAACACAAAAGCAGCAACGGCCTCCAAACATCTGACTGGCCGGCTGAGGTCGCTGCTCTGTGGGTATTATGGGTCAGACACTCTGCGTGTTGCAGCTCTCACCATAAACGTAGAACTACAGCAGATAGATACCAGATGGCAGTAGAAGATCGGTGCATCTCTGGTCAAAACTGTTGCTGGTTTCCAGTTTAACTGAGATTTTAACGTTAAAAATGAAGCTTTAAATGTTATCAAGTCTTTGAAAAGGTCCACCAGCTTTACTGCGGGTAGTTTGAAGTTGGAACTGTACCAGTAGAAGCTCATGGGAAACAGGAAAACCCCTCATGGTTGGACTAAACATCTTTTGTTTTACAGAATGTAAAGGACTTTTGGGTAAAAGAGGAAAGGAAAAGAGCTTGTTGGATTAAGTAGGTAAAAATGTAAACACAAATGATTGAGACGTTGAAGCAAAGATGACTCACATGCACAGAAACGCTGGACAGATGGTATTCTAGAGCTCTGCATCATGTCTCAGCTCTGCTGGCTTTCTCCAAGTGTCTGCTGCAGGATGGGAGTGAGCGTCTCCTTCATCTCAAATGTCAGGGTCGGCTTTGGCATCATCAAGAGGCCCTAACCGTACAGCTAAACACCTTTATTGACGTCCTGTAGCCACTGAGGCGGATAAAGATACAAGTTTCCTTTTTTTTTTCTCTCAACTCTGAGCTCTACGGCCTGACGTGACTGACCTGCGTGCTCTGTTGGTGCTGTTACCCAACTCGGCGGGGCAAAAGCTTCTCTCTGTGCTACGACAGAAGTCATCGGTGTCAGCAGGACGCGCTGAGCGGTCTGCTTTTTTGGAGCCATTCTAGATGTCGAGGTGTCGTTTGTTTCAGGTTAGAGCAACGGTTCAGACGAGAGCGGCTTTGGCTGCTTTAGGTGGTAGAGAGAAAAGCATTGTTGCAAATTATCATGTTTTATGAAAATGGTGACTCATCCAGGAAGTCCTAAAAGAAAAGGAAGAAGATGGAAGGAGGCGGACGGCTCACTGGACCAAAAGCTTCAGGAAATGAAAAAAGTGAAAGTTAAAGTAGAAAACCAACACAAGGACTCGTCTCACATTGAACCAAATATTCTGGATTATCGTCCAAACTTTCAGCCAAACATTCTGTGGACTCATGAGACAAAAGATTAATTTTTTCAGAAGATGTACAAGTCAAACTAAAACTGCATTTCAAAAAGAGAAAAGCAGTCAAACACGGTAGTGGTAGGCTGATGGTTTGGGCATGGTTTTCATGATAAATGAATAATTTAAATCAGCCAACCAGGTTGCCTGTACCTCCGCCACACATAGCGCTTTGCATTCAGGCCAAAAAGTTCAATTTCGGTCTCATCTGACCAGAGCACCTTCTTCCATGTTTGCAGGGTCACTCACATGGCTTATGGCACAGTGCAAACAATGGCTTTCTTCCTGCCACTCCTCCGTAAAGTCCAGATTTATGCAGTGCATGACTGATTGTTGTCCTCTGGACAGATTCCCCTCCCTGAGCTGCAGATCTCTGCAGTTCATCCAGAGTCACCACGGCCCTCTTGGCTGCATCTCTGACCGGTGCTCTACTCAGTTTAGGTGGACGGCCGTGTCTAGGAAGGTTTGCAGTCGTGCCATACTCTTTCCATTTGCGGATGATGGACTGAACAGTAGTTCATAAGATGCTCAAAGCTCCACGACTTTAGCCCTGATCTGGTCTGGTGTGTTTCTTGGACTCCATGATGCTGTTTTCTCCCCACTTTTCTCTTGACAAACCACAGAGACCGTCACAAAACAAAAGCTTCATTTGTACCGAGATGAAATGACACACAAGTGGACTCTATTTAGCCAGTAAAGTCAACATTTGATCAGTCATCAATCATCAGGCAACTTCTGAAGTCAATTGGATCCAGTCAAAGAAAAGAGGGCTGATAAAAAAAATACAAAAAACAATTCTTGCATAATTTTGTTTCTACTTCCCCAATTGTGTCCCACTTTGTGTCGGCCTTTCACAAATAATTCCAATAAGCTATATTTATGTTTGTGGTCATAATGTGAGGGACCGGGGAGAAGTTCAAACTGTAAATGAAACAACCTGCTGGTGATTTCACGTTTGTCTAAATTTGACAAATATAGTTGTTTAGTTTATATCGCGATATTTAGCCCTCATCGTAATGTGATCCATCAACAACAACAACACAAAAGGTGAGATGCCTCCTGAAGTGTCTGTTGGAGCCGGGGCTTTGGCTCCACAAACATATTCAAACCGAGCGCTCTCATGTTGCCGGCGGACAGACCAACATGCAAACAGGGTGCATGGCAGCCGGCCGGTCCGCCCTCCTCCAGTCTGTGGACATAAACAAATGAAGCCTGCATGATGGCAGCGCTGACACAGGTGTCTGCTTGTGGTTTCTGGAGGCAGACTCTTTAGTGGCGACGCAGGCTTTTTAATGACACTCATCTAACAGCCTGAACCTCAGCTATTCAGTTTGTCAGTTGTAGCTGATGTTTTTCCTTTTTTTGTTTGAAAGTATAGACTTGTTTGGGAATGCTGAAGATCTGACATCCAGTAGAAGTTAGTCATAGCAGGGGTCCCGTGGACCGGTTTAATGTCAGACAATACGTTTATTACACCCTCTGTACAATATCTGCAGCTACTTTAAACATTATTTATACGCTACAGTTCATGTAAGAACCATAAAAATGTGAATTTTCTCTTAACCCATAACCGTCAAAGTGGAAGAACAAAAAAAAAGAGGCCATCATCAAAAAAGTAAATTAAAAAAAGGTATTTTCTGTAATAAATTTGAATCCACCGTTTGATCAACTTTATTAGCAACATCCTGACTAAATGTTTTCTTCCAAAAGAAAGTTTTCAAATTTATGTTTTTGTTTTGTTCGTTTTGTTAGTTTGGGGGTTTCAGTCTAGCAGTCGGTGTAGTTCACATCCTTACGCTGCATGAAGAGACACCACTTCTGCTTTCTAGGAAATCACCATAGTTAAAACAAGCTCCTTACTTCCTTCCCCGTGACACACAAATGACTTCCGCCCACAGGAATGTGGGTTTCGGTGATGTTTTCCACGCAGCCGCCTCGCGGTCTCACCTCTACGATGTCAGAGTTGGTCCGGCTCTCGTGCGGCTCGTTGTACTCGGTGTACTTCAGCAGCACCTTGTCCATGTCCGTGCTGGCGTACTGGAACAGCTTGTTGGAGCCGTTGAAGATGATGAGGGCGATTTCACAGTCGCACAGGACACTCAGCTCGTACGCCTTCTTCATCAGGCCGAACTTCCTCTTCATGAAGGTCACCTGCAAAAAGCAAAGAAAAATGTTTGACCACCCACTAAACCTTTTTTATTTTTTTACCAGAATGAATTCTATAAAGCAAATGATACTGGAGACTGTTTCGGTTGATCTTGAACCCTTTTACCAATGAACTGTTAAATATGAACACCCTAACAGATCAGGACTGGGACTACACCTGAACTCAAATCCACAACCATCCAGTCTAAACCACTAAACTAAATACAAGTTCGAACACCATCAAAGCTCCAAAGCCCCAACAATTGGAGGGGTGGGGGATTTGGGCTTTAAATCTATACCAGGGGTCGGCAACCCAAAATGTTGAAAGAGCCAAATTGGACGAAAAAAACAAAAAACAAATATGTCTGGAGCCGCAAAATATTAAAAGCCCTATTTAAGCCTTATAATGAAGGCAACACATGCAATATGTGCTTATATTAGATATTTTAGCCTACTATCAAAATGACTAAGTTGCTTGAAACACATAATGAGCTTTATTAACGATTAAATGTTTATTTGCCCTGCAGTGCATTCTGCGGAGAACAACGCGTCATGTGACTGTTCTGTTGTGCAAGTTTAACTTCATTACAATATTAATGAACTATGTTTCATTGCTTTGATAAAATTAAAGAAATTTAATAAAGAAATCTGATTTTTGATCTCATTTTTATTTTGAGGATTCGAACAAAAAAACAATAAAATGGAACGTGCATGACGACGCTTCAAGCATTTGCGGCGCCTGCAGACTTTCATTCAGCTCGTTTAGGTGGCTTTTCACAGTCACATCCACCAAAAAGTGCAGCTTTTCCAGCCACTCAGCATCTCCCAAGTGCGGGTAGTTCAGGTCTTTGCTTTTCAGGAATGTTTTCACGTGTTCTAAACAGACGACAAAGTGACGGAAAGCGTCACTCCGGACTCCGGACAGCCATCGGACTTCGCTTTCAACTTCATCAAGCAATGCAGGGAACTGACGGCAGTTCCATTTACATCAGCCAGCTGTTTATCAGTCCGCTGAAAGTTAAAAAAGCTCCACTGGTAGAGACGTGTGTCATAAGCTATGACGCAAATCTCTGTTGACAGAAATACTGAAGCCTAATATTTTAATGATCCAGCCGTACCGTCACCTGAGCAGCGTAGCAGCAGCTTAAACTGTTACCGAGAGACTTTTTTAGAGTCCACGCATTAAACAACTCACAACCCACAACAGTCTCAATGACATATTGTTAGCATTAGGGGCAAACTCTACTTCTCCGTCTCAAGACCAATTGTTTCATCGCTCGCAATCAGCACAAACAGCATGGACCTGACTTCAGTTCACAACACTCTTACTCAAGGTTTTACCCTATAACTCCCACTTCCCATGAGCCTTAGGAGGTGAAGGCGGGGCTAGTGGCGGTCATGTGCCTTTTAGGTCTGTTAGCAGCAAGGGATTGTGGGACGCAGTTTCCTGATCTAATTAGGGCTCAGCATGAGCGTTTCTGTTTGCCCACGTTTCTTTTCATATGGCAGTTTTGTTGTTCCACCTTAGTTTATTCTTCCTGTTATGTTTGTTTCTTTTTGTTGGACCATGAGTGTGAAAGGGAGAGAGGTTGATCAGTACAGTGCAGTGTTCAACTTAATGCACAACTAAAGCAGATTGGGTATAGTGATGAAGGAAAGGCAGTTATACTGTCTCCGCTGTTCCCTCTTCTCTGCGACTCTATAGTATCGTGCGGATTAAATACAGCTCCGTTTCCCAATAATATGTGACTTAGTATGTGACGTACGTGCTGGGCATTGCATTATCAATTTTGCAATCTCTTTCAGCATTGGAAATAATAGACAATACTTGTGTCTTGCTTTTCCTCCTACAGAAACCATATTAAAACAAAAAGTATATTTCTCTCTCCCATCTATTTACATTTTAAAACATTTTTGAAAATGCTTCAGGGAGCCACCAGGGCAGTGCTAAAGAGCCGCATGTGGCTCCGGAGCCGCGGGTTGCCGACCCCCGATCTATACCAAGACTCAACTTCAAGACAACGTCAACATCTTTTAGAAAATCTTTTTTTGTCCTGTTTAAGCCAAACCAATTCAAATCTTTAAAGTGGATTTAGTTCGGGGATTTAGACTGGATTCCAGCGGTTTTGGATTAGAGTTCAGGTGTCGTCCCAGTGCGGATTTATTAGGGTGTTGATATTTTTTAACAGTTCATCTGTAAAAGGGTTCAAGATCAACCACAAGCACAGGAGTTTACATTTACATGTAAGTCATGCCGTTTTGCTCTTGCATGACTTTTTAAAGTCATAAAACCGATCTTGTTATGTATTTTCCGAGCGTTGACAACTATTGATGATGTCATCGATGGTTAGTGTCGTCTGAACTTGAAAACGCTACTTTCCCATAACTTTCCGCCTGGGGGGGGGAGAATTTGGATTCGGCCAAAGCCTTCTCTTATTTTAACGTTTCAGCCATCCAAGTCGCTTCTGCTGTAGGAGATTTGACCTTTGCTGTCAGAGTTAGAGAAAGGAGACCCCAAATAGGGAAAGGAACAGGTTTATTCTGATAAAAGTGGCAATGAATAGAAGTTGGGTGGGAAGGAACGGGTCAGGAACCTCCTCACTACAGGGGCAGCGTTGACTGAATCCTGAGGCTGGTCACAGCTTTCAGGAAGAACTGGAAGGGAAGGAAGTCATTCAGGAAGAGACTGGGCGGGATCAGGATCAGGATCAGAATGGTAAGCAGGTCACATAAAAGGGAGGTTGAACAGGGTTCAACGGCTGCGTTTCCATTGACTGTGAAATTGCGCACATTGGATTTCCGATAAGAAATTTGCCTAATAGAAACTCATCAATTTAGAAAAAACTTTATCGAAAACGTTTTCGCGCATGGAGGAGGAAGTTTTTGAGGCTACCATAGCGTGACACGTAACATTGTTCGCAAAACTGCAATAGAAATCCTTTTTCAAATTAAACGAGTCAGTTACCAACAACCAAACACCATTGGCGAACTTGGGCACTGAATGGCGGGCGCCACCAGAGGTCCCACAGCGTCACACAGCTCATCAAAAGTTGGGCGTGTTATGTGGAAATGTTGGATCCACAGCTCCTGTGAAAATCACCAAACGCCATTTCCCAAAATGGCTTCATCCGCTCCCCGCTCCACGGCCTGAAGAAGACGCCGACGTGTCCTTTAACGGATGATGTGCGCCATGGCAGAAATCTGAATGCATATCTGCTGTAAATCAAAGTATTGTTCACATCCATGTTTCTGAATGATTTATCGCGTCAGTTGGTTTGTGTTTATTCCCATAGTTATGATTGAATGGAAACGGTTTTTCAAAGTTTCAAGGATTTCGATAAAGTTTTGCGCGTCTTTGTCTCTTGATATAGTTGATTGCAGAGAGGACAGAGCAGTGATCTATGTTGAGCTGAAATATGTGAGAACACCTTTTCACAACCAAACAGGACTCATTTTAGACCATAAAATAAAGAATTTTATAAGAAATGAAAGGACATTTAGAAATAAAGTGCAATCCGTTCAGTCGTTTGACAGTTTTTCAAAGCAACATGAAGAATCAGCGGCTTTTTGACTTTTATCAAATATTCCTCTGACATTTTGAGAATAAACTTGTGTGTGACATTATCATTTTTTTTTGTCTGAATAAACGGCAAAGACTTGAAATTCTCTCACGGCTCTATAGTATCTGATGAACAGGGAGGGGGACCTGTGATGTGAGTAACGTCTCCTTCCTCCCTCAAGGATTACAAGTTCAAGACGTTCAGCCTTTAAATATTCAGGGAGGGCGATTTGTAGGAATCAAACAATGCCCATGGCGTGTGCGGTCACTCCACCACAGCATTACACAGATCTCAGTCATTCCTGACGCCGGCATGTTCTTGTAAAACCTCCATGGACTCTGTGGAAGCGTCTGCCCACACACCGCTGATCACACGCTCTCAAACTCCCCGCAGTGAATCATCTGCATCCTCCTGTTCTGCAGAATCGGTCCAGAGTTTCCCTTCGGCGCGTCAGGTGTTCTGGATTTCACGGGTTTTGCAGGATTCCCTGCAGCAGCTCTCTTGTTCAGGGAGCAGTTTGGCTGGAGCAGCTGCTCGATCCAGCCAACACGATAAGCATAAAGTCATGATAGAAGCTTTTATCATTCTGTTTTTATTAAAATATATACTACAACCAGGCCTGCACAATATACCGCAAATTTATCGTTATCGCAATATCCAGCTCTGCAATATGCATATCGCAAAAGACGGCAAATATCACAATAAATCGCAAACCCAAAATGTGTTAAAACAATCTTCTAGCAGCTTGAAGCATTTAACGAATCAAATAAATCCCTTTATGCTTTGACCAATCAGATGGGCGCCTTCCCATTGTTGACCAATCAGATGGAGGCTTATTATGTTATATGTTTGTCCCCCATGTCGATGAGGGTCATTTGGAGTATAATTTTTGAACTGTTGCAATGAAATGGGAATGATGTTTTTTTCTTTATTTTTCTATTTGTTTATTTATCGCAAATTATATCGTTATCGCAATATTGATCACTAATATCGCATATTGCAAGTTTTCCTCATATCGTGCAGCCCTAACTACAACATAATTAGACGCAAAGGCAGAGTAAAAATAAAAAAATAGACAAATCACACAGGCGCTGAAACTGCAGCTGGATTTCAAAATTCTTCATCATCCTCATCATCATCATCCTCATCATTTCTTTATTTATGAAGCACCTTCCATCACATGTCAAGAAGGACCAAAGTGCTGCACACATGGAGAAAAAAATAAAAGCAAACTAAAACAAAGATTAAGAGCAGCATAATATCACGGCTAGGCTGACGCTAAAGCGCTGAAATGGGGGAACGATCCTTTTTTAAAACTCTAACTGATTTCTTAGTCTAGGAGCCAACAGCCAGGATTTTGCACTAACTTTAGTAAAAAACAATAAAGCAATAAAAAGTTGAGCGACAGACAGACACAATTTAAACTTATTTGACTTTATTAACTTCAGAGAGCCTCCTGACATTCATCAAATCTGTTGATTTTGATCAGTAAATAAAACATAAATACAGAACTACTAGATCAGCAGAAGTCATGTTTTAATGATAAAAATCACGAGGCTACTCATAAAAATGCATAATGAGAAGATTCAAAGCTAACGCTTGTTTTTTATATAGATCTTCTTTTAATAAAAAAAAAGTCTGTTTTTTTCAGTGTTTGAACCTAAATACTTTGATCTATTGTAAAAGAGCCCCCAGTGCTCTTTTGTATATAATTATTTTAGGCTTAATTAAAAAGAAAAGAAAAAAAAGTTGTTTTCAGGGACTACATCTGTGTTAAAACCCCCACCCTAACTACTAAAAAACCATCTAGTGCCCTGGATTGTAAAAGCAATTTGGACACCATGCTCACTACTTTTTTTTTTTTTTTTTTTTTTAAACGACGAATATGATGTCATCGATTTCACGATGTGAGCGTTTCGCAACGATCATTTTTGAATCCACTGAGTTCTGAAGATGAAAACGTTGATGGCTCATTTAAACACTACATCTAAATACAAATTGTTCCGCAAACGCAATGCATTGTGGTCTATATTCGCCAATCTAGTGAGCATAGATGCATACGGGTTTTTCGCAGAGGAAATTTCTCTGTTTTGGAATTGTAGATTTGGACGGCACTAAAAAATGGCAAATGCACTATATAGTGCAGGGGTGGCTAACCATGGTCCTCAAGAGCCTCAACCCTGCCTGTTTTCCAGCTCTCCTTAACCAGCTTGCTGTTGATTGGCTGCCTCAAGTGATTTCACATCCTGATTGACTGAACACACCTGATTTTGGTTATCATTATCGAGCAGTCTAGGGAGAACTGGAAAACAGACAGGGTTGAGGCTCTTGAGGACCAGGGTTAGCCACCCCTGATATAGTGAGTACTGAAGGAATTTGGACACAGCCATAGTTTCTGCAGAGCGGCAGGAGATCATTAACAATTCACCTCTGACTTTTAGGTAGGAATGTTGGCATAGAGCAGTGTTTTTCAACCATGGCACACTTTAACCTTAAAAAAAATCCCACGGCACACCAGCACCCAAAAACAAAAAAAAAAAAAAAGGAGAAACTCAAAGTCTGTATTGATCTACAGCCCCTCCACAATCTCACATGCATTTTTGAGATAATTGTTGCAGAAAAAGCTGGAAACTGCAGCTGTTTTTTTCTAAAAGATGCAATAAAAGTAAAGTTAGAAGATTTAAAATTTGATGTGTGTTCGTTGGTTTCAAGACGTTTAACAACAGATCTCCTTGTGCGCTGTCACTCTCACAACCCAATGCATCATGGGAGATGTAGTGGATAAAACGGCCGGAGATCGCTTTTTCGGAGCTTCATTGTTTTGTTCACTTGTTCCACGGTCTGACACCGGATTCTGTGGAAAGCTACACTGCTAAAGACGAGCTTTAGCTGGTATTTTTGTTAGAACTAAGCGACTTTACGAGCTAAATCGGGACAAGGAAGTGAAGACTTTAACCACTTCTGATTGGTCAGACTGATGACATGTGATTAAGCCCCCCAAGAATGATTGGTGGAGAGAGTTGAAGGGGCGGGACTTTTCCAAAATACAGCCGAAGCTGCAGCTGAATCGCGAGCGACCGTCATTCTTATCAAAATGTCTTTAATAAAATAAAATAAACGCAAAGAAAAAGTATTTTACGATCTTTTACATTCCCAACTCCTCAGTGTTTTATCAGGGCCTGTTTGGATGAACAAAGAGCTGAAATCCTGGAGATGGGAATTGTTTTTAAATCAGTTAATGAGGGCAATTTCCCACGGCACAATTGACCATCTCCCACGGAATCAGAAATGAGCGGAGCTGGGAGCTCCAGGCCTGTCCAGCGGATTTTCTGCGTCACATCTTTTTTCTTAATTTTTTCGCCTGCTCCTGATTCACAACGATTTGAACTAATACACCCTCTCAGAAATGCATCGTCAGGCTTACTTTTCTTGATAAATGTCCTCCATCATCAGGAAAATGCCATAAGAGGATAATAAAAACAGCATTTTCATCAGAGTGGGTCGTGCTGACCGGAGCTTCAGGAGCACCATTTGTTTCTGTAAATTCACCTTTTCTGTTCCCTGCTTTGCAATCGTTTCTCTGCTCTTTTGTATGTTTTGCAGAATCATTTAAAAAGAAAAAAGAAACTAAAAAACAGTCAGTGAGTTTGACAGATGAAAAAAACCACAAACCAACTTCCAAAAATAGAGTCTGTGACTCTAAAAATACCACACCGGACAGCTAAAGCAGTGTCTATCTGAACCAAACATCAAATACAAACATTTTCCCAGATATTTTTGTTTTCCAGCCACATCCCTAGTTCCAGAGCGTGCGCCTTTCCTTCCAGACAGGCTGGTATTTGTCGTGCTGTTGGGGGGGGGGGGGGTATATTTAGAGGAGACACAGACAGCGCAGGATTCCAGCGGGCAGCAGTGTGGCTGAACGAGGAGAGAAGGTCACTGTGTGTCCCCAACGCTGACCCACCCTGCTAATCACAGGGTGCTGTCCGAGCCCAGCCAAGCCCAAATTACTGCCTGTGCAGCGGTTCTGCTAGGTCAACTCTGAACGGCCAAACAGGCCGGGAGAAGCCATTTGCAGAGACCCGCTCCAGAGGCAACGGAACCGCTATGTTCTGCTGGGCTCTTTGGCAGAACTTCAGCGGACTTCTGCAGAGCTGTAATAAACCTCCAGACGTGTCCAGCAGGACAGCAGCCGCTCTGTGAAAGTGCTACAGGCTGAGGGA
This sequence comes from Oryzias sinensis, assembly GCA_037389245.1. Taxonomy (NCBI): domain Eukaryota; kingdom Metazoa; phylum Chordata; class Actinopteri; order Beloniformes; family Adrianichthyidae; genus Oryzias; species Oryzias sinensis. The sequence goes on along the minus strand of CM074489.1, from coordinate 16,042,806 downwards.
GGCTCAGCCCCAGAACCAGCGGTCCACAGGTCCACAAACACCAAAACCCGCAGGATGAGTCCTACTGCCACGGCCCAGAACCAGCAAGCGGACTTTATTTTCACACAAGCAGAGGAACTGAGTTACACCAGTGGCTCAGGAGGTTGAGCAGGTTGTCCCATGATAGAAGGGTCGGCGGTTCGATCCCGGCTCCCCCCAGTCAACTGTCGTTTTGTCCTTGGGCAAGACACTTCACCCCCCCCCTGCCTCCAGTGTGGCTTCACTGGTGTGTGAATGTCCCGGTGATGGCCCGGTAGGCGCGAACTGGCAGCCCCCCCTCTACCATCACCAAGTATACACGAGGAGTGAATGAATAATGGACACATTGTCAGCGCTTTGAGCGTCTGGAAAAGTGTGGATAAATCTAATCCATTATTATTATTATTATTATTAATATTAAAAAGATTTGTTTATCCCTTGTGCTATCTTGTGGGGTCCAGATGACCCCACCCTTAAATTGACGTGTTATTCCTACCATGGCAACGGGTAAAGAGGATTTCGTGTAATCCATGGACACCAGTGTTTCGAAGAAATCACCATCTAGTTTTATAAAACACCAACCCCAAAGACAAGATATTCCTCACAAAATATACAAGATAACCGGCAGATTATCAGTGGGTTAGAAGGACTTCTGTAAACACATTACCGTATTTTCACTACCATAAGGCGCACTTAAAAGTCTTACATTTTCTCCAGACTGTAGGGGGCGCCCTATGAGGCGTTGCGCCTAATATGTAGTTGTGGGACTTGAGCAGAGGAGTAGTAGAAGACGGCATGAGAACCCACTGTGCTTTTTTCCACAGTGAGTAAGTATGTGTGTGCGCTGAGTTCCCGCGTGCCGCGCTCCCCCGTTTGCAAAAGGAGGGGGCAGACACTCCGCTAAGTGAGTGTGTGACTCGCATTTAGTTTGTGTTATTCAGTTAGGGAGAACAGTAATTTAAAAAAAAAGGTTTCCCTCCAAAAAAACAAAAACAGAGACTGGTTCTTTTATTAACCCGCTCTGGAGGCTCTGAGGGTCCGAACGGGGAAGTGAACCCCCGAAGGAAGATCCGCTGTCGGCCCCTGGAGGGGATCTACCCCGCGGTCAGAAACGTCATCGCAGGAAAGGTTCAACACTAGCATGTGTGTTTTACAGGTATGTTGCGTTAACGTGCCCGCGCCTTAACCACCGCCGCAACCTTTGTATGTGTCAAATACTGAAAAATTACCAATAACTGAGACCGCGCCCTGTAACCCGGTGCGCGCTATGGTTGTGGAAATACGGTATATATGATAAATTTATTTGCTTATTACATGTGCAGAGTAGTTGTATTTTCAAAGAAAAAGGTCATTTTATCTCAGTAAACTGGTATCTTAAGCTTAACCTGACCTATAATGACAAGAAATGTGACGAATATTATGGGTAGGACTCTGACTGAATGAGAAAAAAACTCATAATTTTCAAAAAAGTTTCATTTCGATCATAAAAATTCCTGCAATTGAGGAACTTGTGTGACTAAGAAATCGAGAACTCATTCTGGAAACTTCCTGGAGAAATCTTCTTTTGCTAAAGCAACCGTCGAAACCCTGCGAGATGCAAGACAAGTCTAAAACAATAGAGTCTCAAAGGTGAAGACGAGGCGCTCGGAGGAGACACTGACCTGTCGGTTCCTCTCGTCTACAATCCGCGTGATCTGAATCTTCTTCCTCCCCATCGCCACAGACACGCTTCTCTAACAGCTGATGAAGGAGTTGGAGTGGAATCGAGGCAGCAAAAGAGCTGAAGAGACGATCCTTAACACATCGCCCCGCTATCAGCCGCTGCTCCTCTGGCATCAGCTCGCCATGGCGCCCTGAAACGAAGAGAAACCAAATCCCTCCGTGATTATTTAACACATACAGCAGCATCAACACAGAAATCACTGCCTGATGTATTCAAATACAGAGAAAACTGATAAAAAACGTCACAGTGTTTTCCCAAAAATCGTCAAATAAAACGTTTTCTTTCCCCCAAAAGCTGCAAAGTATCCGATAACTGACATCAACTGCTTGTGTTTGTAGGACCATTAAAAAGATTTTAGTAACAATATGGAATAATCTGAACTCAAATCGGTCCTCTTTCACTGACGTGAGTCTGCCAACGTGAAGAAATTGTCCGTCAAATGACAGATTTGAACAGAAACCTGCAAACTGGCCGAAACCATCTGATCTTCTGGCGTCTGCTAAGGTCTCTTGTCAGCGATTCAGGGTCACAGATGTTTCTTTCAACCATAGATCACAAACTGAACTTGACCTATTTCTGGGGCCTCAGCATCTCCTGAAGGCCCCCACATTCCAGCTTGACCCAACTACAAAAACCTTTAGGGTTCCGACAGTTTCTGAAAGAGAAAATAAACTAAAGAAAAGTCTGACCAGTTACATTAGAACAGGAGCCAGTGCAATCCGGAGTTCCTCCTCGTCTGCAGAAGTGCCCACCTGCCCCGCAGCCTCCTCACTACTTCTGCCTCCCCCCCCCTGAGCTCCTTAGCACGATCCTAATCTGGTCTGATCTGAGTGGAGGCAGCGGGTGAGACGGAGCCTGAGTTTATCCCATCCCTCTCTGGATTATTTCCAGCATTTCTCCCCATCAAATGAACATTATTGGCCCCTTCTGCTGATTTACAGGAATTCTATCTTCTTTAAAGCGTAATACAGTTGAGAGTCTGTCGCATAAATAAAATTGAATGGGAGAAAAATAAAATCCTCTTTTGATTTCAAATGCATCTAAAGCCCTTCTGCGTTCACCCCGAGGCTCTCCATCGCTTGTTAAGATCTTGTTCCATTCAAGCGATTATTTAAAAGCCGACATTTCCTATCATCCATTTTGCCCTGCATATAATTAATTCCTGCTTTGCCGTCTTCTGAGCAGGTCTCAGAGGAACATGTCAGGTCAGGTCAGAACTTCCTCCGCCGTGGAGAGAGACTTCTGACATGTGTGGGATTTGGAGTCACAGCGGATTTGGAGTCACGTTCAGCAATGTGAATGATTTGATGGCAAGGCTAAATATTTTAAGGGAGGGGAGGTAAAAAAAAAAAAAAAAGCACTTTCTACCCCTCTGTGATCAAAAACCCAGGCTGTCTAGTGGTTGCCCAGGTGATGACAGATGCTGGTGGTTGCCTAGGTGATGACAGATGCTGTTGGTTGCCTAGGTGATGACAGATGCTGGTTTGGTTGCTTTTTTAATGTGGCGTTTTTCCGATGATCGAAGATGTATACTGGGAAGTTAAGCTTTATATTAATAATTAAACTGTATTCAAATCATTGGGAATCAGGAGCAGACAAAAAAATGCAGTCTGAAAAAGATTGTAGAAAATAGGGCACCCCCCGCTCCGCCCCATTCTGATGCATCTTTGCAGACATATAGGTCTTTGTTTCCCTCTTTCTGAGCGGTTATCTGGCTCCAAACTGTACGGCGTGATAGCTCCAATGTTGCTCGACGTTTTTGTTGCACCGGCAATGTCAGGTTGGGGACAGAAGGGCTCCTGACGACTGAGAAGACTCCAAGGGTGGAGGGAATCAGCCCAACTGTGGGTCTCTCCCAAAAGAAGTGAATATTAATGTCGTGACGTGAGGGTTTTTTTTTGGGGGGGGGGGGGGGTATAATTTTTGGAAAGAGTCTCGGCTGGGGTGTTGGGTGTAGAACCACCACTGAGCGACAGGATGCGGAGTTGGGTTGTCTTCGTGCCAACAGTCCCGACCACAAGTCAAAGGGGGATTTGTAATAAACTCCTGCTACTGTGCAGAAACTATGTCCTAGAAAACCACACAGCTTTTGGCCAAAAAACATCATAATCACGATAAAAAGACCACCAGGAACGGTCTGACAACAGATCAAAAGATGATCCAGGCGGGACTGTAAGATAAGTGGGCGTTAAGGGCAATAACAGCAAGGTTGGTGTCGATGTCACAGGCAGTTATACCAATGGGCATGTGGGCGGCCCCCAAGGGGGGCTGGGGGAGTCCAGTGTTTGGGTCAGGACCGCCTCTGGTCGATATCGATGCAGGAACGCAACAAAACTAACAAGATTTAGCATCAACTGATAGATTAAAAACAATGTTTAAACAGAATTAAAATACTCTACAAACTGTGATGGACCTATTTAGAAATATTCATGGCATCTGACTAATTTGGGGGCAATTTTTAACAGTTTTTTTCTTTTGCAGAAAAGTTAAAAATGTTAAAACAATTGCAGCATACTGTGATTACTGACCAATTCTACTCTAACTCAGGTAAAATGGTGTTGAATTTAGTAAATTTAACTTTTTTTTAAATGGTAACAAAATCAAAATATTTAGTTTCTGAGTTATTGCAGTTCGTTAAGCCTTTACTCCATGGATGAAACAGCAAAAAGTAAACAAAAATTTGCTTTTCCTGATGAGGAACTTCCACACTAAAAAGGATACAAAAAAACACATTTTGCATATTGCTCTCGATGCAAATCCTCCTGCATTTGTGCGAGATCTGTTTCGTCATTTCAACATGCAAAACTGACGGCATGCAAAATCCCTGGCAGAGCTTTTGCACCGTTCAGAATTAAAAAAACAAAAGAAGTGCTGCACATTTGCCATCATTTATCCTGAAAAGTCAAATCAATTATTGGTTTTTGTTTTAGTACGGCAGCATGAAGGAGCCGTCACGAATCCAAAAGCACTTTTTTAGTCATCAAATAAAAAGAGGTTGACATTCATAACATATATCTAGATCCTTTCAGTTTCACCATTTGAACTTTTCTAGATTTCTTAAACCAACATGAAGCTTTGTGAATAAAATGTAAATAGTAATGTATTTTTATTTGACCTTTAATCTTCATCAGTACGCGTAAATACCCCCCGCCTCCCCTCTCATCCATAAAATCCAATTCCTCTGGATTTCTGTGTGCATGCTGGCGGACTCCGATTTCCACGTCTGACTTGATGAAGGCGAAAGTTTTATCACTGTCAGTGATAAACACGGACCGCTTTGTGTCTTCGTGTCGTTGGTGTAACAGCAAAACAAGGTCCATGAAAAAGCTGCTTTGACTTTGGTCGCCTTCGGACCGGCTCAAGGAACTCAAACTTAACCTTTTATAAAAATAGAAATAAATTTCATTTTCTATGAATAAAAAATGTTAATTTGCACGCTGGATGATTAACAACTATTTGTTGTGGTTTGGATCCCACACAAAAATTCTATGAAAAGTATTTTGATCATTTCAGCTGAAATCTCCATCAACAAAAACATCTACCAATAAAATCCTTTATGCAGCCCATAGCGCTTGTTTTAAACTGTATGTAGATGCAGTTATCCAGCTATTTGAATAATTTTATTACAAATTTCATTCATTCAATTTAATTTGAACGTGTTTTGCCGTGTTGAAGGATGAATTTCTGTTTATTAAAAAAAAATAAGTTTATCCATCCATCCATCTAAAGCAGAGCTGGATTTGTCTTCAGGATGAAGAAAACTCTTTCAGCTTCTTCTGTCCAACTGCGAATGAATAAAACAGGCAGACAATAACTCTGCCTTTTAGAGTTCTGTAAATACAATCATGAAAAAACCTGAGCAGCATCCAGCTGAAAGATTAGTGGAAATGTAAAGAATTTATGCCCTGGTTTGATTGTTTGTATGTTTGAAGGATTACAAAAAAAAGATTTGGCAGAAAAGGCAGAAGAAGAAAAAAATTGGTTGTGAAAATGGATTATATTAAGTATTCTAAAGAGGTGAAAACTTCCCAGAGACAAATATTTGTAGGAAAACATCGACATATAGATAAACGATCTCTGCTGTCACCGATTGGATTTGCTCCGCCCACCTTAACAACATACCAAAAATTGCTGAAAGAGTTAGAAAAAGTGAGAGTTTTGGGCCACCAAGATGTAAAATGTACATTTCTTTTCCATTTATTTAAGTAGGATTTGTAAAGCCAAACATCACAACCCGTTTGTCTTAACGAGCTTTACACCGGTAATCTTACAAAAAACATTTTCAGTGCCTTTTAGCGTGGGAGTCAAAGGGAAATGTTTCCATTCCCACACCAGCCCCCGGTGGTCTTTGGAGGAACTGCAATGTTTTCCTTCCTGATTTGTATCAGTTTAAGAAAAAAAGTGTTGGAATTTGCACAAATGAACAAAATGTCACTTAACCCTTGTGCTATCTTGTGGGGTCCAGATGACCCCACCCTTACATTGACGTGTTCTCCCTACCATTACAAAGGTGGATAAAGGTGGAAAGATTTCATGTAATTCATGGACACCAGTGAAGATCACAAATCATTGAAGAAAAAAGGTTCAGAGCACTGTCTAGTGGGGTCCAGATGACCCCAGTCACAATGTTAACGTGCCTAGGATAGCACAAGGGTTAATCTCATTAAATTGATTATTCTCAATTGTGACTGGAGCTCCACATAAATTCATTCAGGGTCACATTCATGGTTTTTGTGACCCTGAAGAAGTCCTTACCCACAGCCCACATTTCTAACATTTTCACCTAAATGAAGCCAAACAGAGAACGCTCTCAGATGAGTATAATTCCGCTGCAATGACGTAAAATTACAAGAAAAGACTGCTGCACAGAAGTTGACTCAGAAACTCATTTGAGGAAACGGAGAGTCATTTAGGAAACTCCCTCCTGGGTTTGCACTGTAAATATCTGGCGGCAGTTGCAGCAAAGAGATAAAACCCTGAAGCTATTTTATTTATTTATTTAGAAAAATGAAACTGTTTTCTCAGCGTCTTCTGTGACTGAACACACGCGTGAAACCAGACATGTTTCCGAAACGCTGCAGAGATCAATTATATCTAAGAAACTATGCAAAAATAAATAAATAAAACCAGTTCACATTAGGGGCAATAAAGCCCCCAAAAAAAACTATTCAAGTTCTTGATTTGTAATCATCAACAGATTCAAGGTTTGGAAATAAATGAAGCAGAATAAAGATCCAATAAAGGCCTGCTCGTGTTGATGATTAACAGCTTTTTCCAGAATAAGAAGCACAAGTTGTGGTCAGAACAGCATCATAATAAACATTTCAGACCAAATATGTGATAACATTGGGTGAAACTTCCGAAACAAAGGGTGTGAGAAGCATTGACTGTAAATGAGAAGTGGACTGAGGGACCCCTCCCTCCTGGCGTTTCAAACAGGAATCACCTGCAAAATACCATAGACTTCTATAGAGAAATGAACAGCTGTTACTCAGTCATTCTATTGGTCAGAATAACCATTATTTCTCTGATACCTTTTTTTTTAAACATGTTCTAGACCAGTGTTTTTCAACCAGTGTGCCGTGGGAGATGGTCAAGTGTGCCGTGAGAAATTGCCCTCATTAACTGATCTAAAAGCAATTACCATCTCCAGGAAATCAACTCTTTGTTCATCCAAACAGGCCCTGATAAAACACTGAGAAGTTAAGAATATGAAATATCATAAAATTATTTTTTCTTTGTGTTTATATGATTCTATTAAAGACATTTTGATAAGAATAACGGGATACCGCGATTTAGCTGCAGCTATAACTGTGTAAGGAAAAGTCCCGCCCCTTTAACTGTCTCCACCAATCATTCTTGAAGGCTTAATCACATGTCATCAGTCTGACCAATCAGAAGTGGTTAAAGTATTCACTTCCTTGTTTCGATTTAGCGCAAAAACGTCTCTCTGTTCTAAGAAAAATACCAGCTAAAGCCTGCTTTAGCGATGTAGCTTTCCACAGAATCTGGTATCAGACCGTGGAACAAGTGAACAAAACCATGAAGCTCAAAGACGCTGGTCTTTCCGCGGTCACCGGATTATCGGCACTACATCTCCCATGATGCATTAAAGTGACTGTTTTAGCGGACAATGAGTCTCTCCTCTTAACGTCTTAAAACAACAAACACACATCAAACAGTTTTTGAATCTTTTGACTTAATTTTTAATACATCTTTTAGAAAAAAAACAGCTAAAGCTTCCAGCTTTTTCTGCAACAATTATCACAAAAATGCATGTGAGATTGCAGAGGGGCTGTAGATCAATACAGACTGAGCTTTTTCTTTTTTTTTTAATCTATTTTTTTTGGATGCTGGTGTGCCACGGGATTTTTGTCAAGGTTAAAGTTTGCCGTGGCTCAAAAAAGGTTGAAAAACACTGTTCTAGATAATCCACATTTTTTTCCACATCTTGCTGGTGCACGTTCAAGTGGTAGGGTGGTAGGGGCGTAGACTTCCACCAAACTCACTCCTGAGTGATGAGAGTGGTTGCCATAGAAATGAGGACTCAGATCGACTTGGTCCAATTACTGCTTATTTTGCGACTGAACTGACTCAATGTCATTGGACCCAGAAGTAAGTCATTTTCTACGGGTGACTTTCATTGACTGTAATTAGGAACTGGAGCGAGTGAGTGTGACATCATCCACTGAAAAAAAGGTGTATTTCTGGCACTTCTGGCCACGCAATACGGATGCCGCCATGTTGAAGCTAGAAGGCTATCATTATGAAGCGATTGGTCCGAGTCGGTCTGAGACGTCGTTTCTATGGCAACAACTCTCGCCAGTCAGGAGTGAGCTTATTGACAGTCCACTTACAAGTGGGAGAATCTGTCAACCAACGTTGTAATGTTGGACATAGGGGACAGCTGGCACCACCTACTTTTATCGAGGCATCTGATTGGCCATTTTATAACTTAAGTAACTACTGATAAAGAAAAAATATGAAAAAAATATGATTAGCACATTACAAAAAGTGGTTTTCTGATAAATGGACTGAGTAAGAGCTGTTTATTTCTCCTAGAAGTCTATGGGAATTTGACTTCTTAGAGACAGCAGGTACTTCCTGTTTGGAACGCCAGGAGGGAGGGGTCACTCCGTCCAGTTTTGACATACGATCACAGATCTACTTTGTTGATGTGACCGGCGTGCCACCCAACCCTCCTCCCATCCATCTGCAGAGTGAGGGCCAGCCTCTCCACTCTTGGTGCCGCCCGCTCCAAAAGCGGGTGAAGTCAGAAGGCCATCTGCATGCACGTCCCCTTTAACGCCGCACCGCCGACCCCAATAAACCCCCAATTAAGAGGCCAACACTTGAAGTGCAAAAACAGCCAATTTTGAAAAAGAGCTCGGACGTCGAGGACAATTGTTCTCAACCTCCCCCCGCTAAGAGTTTTTTCTTCATGGACAGAATGAACAATGGTAGAGTTGTTGAAGGTTAATCAGGCTGGCTCTTTACAGCACCAGGTTGTTATCAGTACAAAGCAGCCCAGAGTAATTGGCAACCCTTTCATCCCCCCCTTCCCCCCCTGCTCATTAAAGACCCCGGCTCCATCTCTAATTGGAGTGACCCCACCACGATCCCAGCGCCAGCCAGCCCAACAGCAAATCAATGAGGCCTCAAGCTGCTGCTGCTGCCGTGCACGGACCACTGGACCACCCGCCCCACCCATCAACCTCGGCCGAATAAAGACACCACTGTCTCCGGTGGGGGGGAGAGAGAACGACGTTTTGATCCCGTCGCCGCAGAAACGGCCATCCTGAAATTGATGATTTCCTGCAAGATGAAAGAGTTTCTGTCTCGCTGCTGAATACGTTCAAAGTGATGACAGACATTAACGCCCCATTTTTGAAGCTCTACCTTCCCTCTAGCTTCACTTTTTCCCTTTTCTGTCTGTTTCCCTCCCTGTGCTGCATCGTCCTCCCTCCTTCCAGCACTTTATTTGCATGGTATCCATCATCAGGGAAAGAGAAGCTCGTTTGCTGCCGGCGCAATTAGGCAGGATGATAGAAGATAGTTTTCCTCCCTTTGGCAAATCTGGACATTCTTTGAAGTTCCTGTAAATAGAGGTTTTGTGAAACTTCTTGGGGGAACATATGCATGGCAAACAGGCAGGCTGTGAGGTGGACCTGCTCCCCGAGGGAGGAGGAGAGCGATCGCGCTTGTTTACTAGTTGAAGTGTTAAATACTTCCCTGTTTATGCTGCCATCCTCCTCACATGCCAGCTCCTGAATCAAGACCTCCTTTGATGCAAGGAGAGGCAATTGGCGAGTTGTGTTCAACGTGGTGGAGCTACATAAAAGAAGCAGCAATTAAAGTGAAAATGTTGTTGTTTTTTAACATCTTATCGTGGCATTTTTCTCATGATGGAGGACATATATTAAGAAAATCAAGCTAAACATTGCATTTCTATTAACTATTAGCAGTAAGGCTGGACAGCTCCGATATTATCGCCATTTTTTTTGCACCTATTATGTTAGCTTGAGGTTGTTAGGGGCTGTAAGCTAGCAGGAGAGCCTGGAAACAGAGGAGTGATGGTAATTGGGGGTGGACTTACTGGCGGCAACAGCTCCGCCCACAGCTGAAGGTTCCAGCACACCGGTTTCATGAACGTTCATCCAGCCGGTGGTGTTTTTTTGCTGTTTACTAGCGCTCGTCCTCTTCCTACAGTGGGATGAGGCTTGATGTAGAAAGCCGAAGCAGTGCAAATACAGCAAATCTGACTCCAATCTTTGTCTTTCGCGGCTCTATTCCCATATATAAACGACTTGGTGTTTTAGAATTCCAGTGGGGCAGAAGAAGTGCAGTTATTAACTTCTCCTTCATGGCCATCCTTACAACGGTTGGCACTTCTGTGTTTTAAAAGGGACGCTAGCGACACGTCACTCCCCAATCTCAGCCCCTCATTGGTCTCGGTTCAGCGATGTCGCGATTTAGCAGCCAAGACGTTCAACTGGTTGACCGTCCAGCGTGCGATCAAAGAACGGCTTTGTACGTAGGGCCTGCGACCGGGCACGAAGCCTGCATTCTGAATGCGGACGCCCGAAATTCGGGCTGACGGGCGTTTACATAGACTTTTCCTCGAAAGTGAATGTAGCTTCTAATAAACTCCTGCCGCTCTGCAGAAGCTATGTCTACAACACAGTTTTGTTTTTATTTGTTAAACAGCATAATCCTAATTGAAAGACCATTAGGAACGCTTTGAACATAGATCATCAGAGTGGGACTTTAATTTGCATCTTCCTGATGTCATGTCGCATTGAGAAACGAGAAGAACGTTGGCGTGAATCTGAAGACCCGACAGCCTGCAGTGCTCTACTTCTCTGATTAAACCACAGAGCAGGGATTTCTGGAGAAGGGAAGTGGTGCTGGTTTCTGCAGGCTCCTGAGGCAGGAACACGCTCTGTGATTAACGCATCACCCAGTCCGACAAACCAGCCTCTAGGACCAGCGGTGCCCTTTGGCGTTTTGACCGAGACGACGACTTTCCTGCCTGAAAAGCAATAATTAAATGCCTTCATCCGGATGGAGCTTCTGCCACATCACGACACTTCCATGGAGACGCAGAGTTTCCCCGTTAACTGAGAGACTGACGACTCCGACCTCCATGCAGTGTTGCTCCCTGCTCCACGGCAGAGGTCTGTTGGTTTAATTAGAGACCCGCTGTGAAGTCATTTCATTATTGTGCTGCTTTTATGGGAGCAGGAGTGGGCTAAGATTTTCCTGTCTCAACGCAGAGACACTGATGTCATTCCTGCAACACAGACTGAAACAAAAGCCGGTCTATAAAATAAACTTCTGCTTCAATTATGTTCAGAAAAGAAGTGAAACAACAAGGAGTTTTCCAAACTAACTGTAAATCCTGAAGCTCTTCTTGCTTTTATTTGTGGTCACCCCTTTTTATTTTGGCAACACTGCACGAAAAGAGCATGTTCTGAACCCTCCAACGGCTATTGATGGAAATATTCATCAAACCACTCATCTTCATTTTAGCATCTCCAGAAAAGCAAAACATTATTGATTATTGATTTTGTTTGGCTGGAAATAAGTTCAGGTGTCAAGGGTGTAAAAACAGAATATGTTAAAAAAAGACACATTTAGAGTTAATTTTGGATAAGAGGTGAAATGTCACCAACTTAAAAAAAAAAATTCTCCTATGGAACCATCCTGAATGAATGACTTTTGACAGATATGTAAAAAAAGGTTTTAATATTAGATATTGATTATTTAAAACAACCAACACTGTTTAATGTAAGATATTGCCAAAAATCCAGTTAATTTCTCAAGATTTTTATTAAGAAACAGTCAGGGTTCTTCATCCCATAACAGGAGTTTCCTGATAATTTCCCCCCAAAAAGCAGATTTTTCCCCCCACTTTTATCTGATGTATTTGACAGATTTTAATTTAAGCATGTGTAGATAACATACTAGTGATGGAAGTCACCGAGTAGAGCTATGTTTCCGAGAAAACCACAGTTTTCTTAACTGTAGAACGTAGAACAGCAGCTACTAGATGTATATTTTAGCAAACATATTCGTTTCCACATTGAAAAAGCTGACACTGCGGCCGTCAGCGTTGCAGTGTTTGCAGGAAACATATGGGGGGGGGGGGGGGGGTCATTCAAGTGGACGGGGTTCCTAAAAGAAATAGGAAGTTCACATTTGAAATTTTTAGTAATGCACAAATGTCAGTGTTTGATATTTTATATGAGCAATATTTGTTAATAAAGTTTATTTAAAAAGCAAAAAACAAATCCAATATTTAGTTCTAAAGCAGACCAGAATCCTCTGTTTTTTTGTTTTTTTTTTAAGAAATTTTGCTTTTCTGATTAATCCAGATTTTTTTCTTGACCTAATGACCTGCTCTCTGCAGTCTCTCAAAAAAACCACTGTGGCGTCATCAAAACATCACGCGCAAGACAAAGCTCCGGATCTACAACCTAGCTGTACTTTCCATTCTGCTTTACGGTTCTGAGACATGGCCCTTAAATAAGAGCTTAGTCGCAAGAATAGATGGCTTCAACAGCCGGGCTCTCAGGACCATTGAGAACATCAAGTGGCCCCAACGTGTCTCTAACAGAGCCTGAAGAGCCCAAACCTACCAGCCCCAAGCCTCCTGCCTTGCTGCGCAACGCCGCATCACATGGTTCGGCCATGTTCTCCGTCTTCCCTTTTACCATCCGACGCGAGCCATCTTGCAGTTTAACCCAGGGGCTGCGGGCTGGAAACGACCTCCAGGCAAACTCGGTGGACAGACGTTATTGCGGGGAGATGTTAAACCTTATGGGGTTGCTATGAAGGATACGGAGCTTCTGGCACAAGACCGGAAAACATGGAAGACCCTTGTTTTTTTTGGTCGGCTCTACGCACCGGGAAGGGGCATCGCCCCCCCCCCGCAAGAGCCTTGATTTATTGTTATTGACCTGCTCATCCTGAGGATATGCAGTGTTTTAGTCGACAGGGATGATAGGAGCATTTTGCAAATGCTTCGTCTTTTAAATAAAGTAATTTGAAGATCTATTGAGGAATTGCTTCTGCTTTTGCCTTCCTGTTCACACAGCAGGAGCGAGAGCTGCAGCTGACTTCCTCTAGTTTTTTTCTCTCCAATCAGTGATGGAAACATCTCCATTGAAAATAAAATTTGTGAGAAAACGGCTGCTAAATGTTACTGTTCACCTGCCAGGCCGACGTCTCGCATGAACCCATCGGAGTCCTATTGCAGATGAAAGTTTTAATAGCATCAAGCGGTTTTACGCAGCGCCGAAAAAAGCACCACAAACTTTTATGAAGCGGCTCAACGAAAAAGTTTCAGAAGCACCAGAACTGAGCATCAAGTCTTTTGCTTTTTTCTTTGTCACTGATCTCTGTGATTTCAGCAAACGCTCCATCCTCCTTTGGGTGAAGAAGACGGCCCTGAATCCTGGAGCTAATCTCCTATTCCCATCACTGTTGCATCCCCCACATACTCCAGCACGAGCATCTCTCTCTTAGAAATTAAAAGATAAACAGAGCTTGTTTTTTGTGATTTTATATAAAGGACAAATGCAGTTTGGAGGCAGACATACACGCATGTTGGATGAATCTGTTAGAGAGTCCGAGGGAATAAACAATCATTTAAAGTTGATTTTTTTTTTCAGTTACACATTTTTTAAAATTAATTTAAAAAGGACCATTTCAACAACAGTTTTCTTACAGCAAATCTTGAAAAAGTTTTTTTTTTTTTTAAAAACAACCCAATACTACGGAGCCCCTAAATGGCCATAGAAAAAAAAAAACTAACTGGTGCTAACCAGTTAATAACTTTTTACTTCAATTGTTTTTTTGTTTTTGTTTTTCAATGGCCCTTTAGGGGGCTCCGTACAATACAATATTTATTCACCGTTTTTGTTGAGGTCACATCAATTTGGGATGCAAACTACATTTGTTTTTCAGAATGGCTAATATAAGGAAGCAGTGCATCTGCTGTTTGTTTTGGTGTTTACTTACTTATTTCTGTATTTGGAAAAAAATAGTTTTTTACAGTAGGTCACATGTTTTGCAGTTGACCAAGTTTTTTACACTTCTTCAGCTGTATTTATTTATTTACTATTTAATATTTATTTAATACAAATCTCATTTTTGATAATAATTTTCATAATAATTTTCATAATAGTTTTTAATAATTTAATATGAATGTCATTTGTGATGCCCTATTTTGATGTAATATTATATAGATTAGGGTTGTGCCGATGGACGATATCATCGTCCATCGTGATGGGTGACTGACATCCCGATGGAGAGACCACCATCGTGATGCCACGCCCCCGCCACGTTGCGCGTCGACGCCATAAGCCGCGGTTACATGTACAAAATATCTTGATGGGATCAATGGTCGGATTAGAATCCAACCGTGTAGATGGGCCCAGAAAAATGTTTTCAGAATATAAAAACGTTCACTAAGGTCACAATTTCGGTCGGAATAAATCATTCGCACATGCGCAGTAGGGTTTGAAAACCGGAAGAGGACACAACTTCCGCCGAGCGGCTTTTTTTCCAAACTTTATTGACTGTAACAATTCAATACAAAACAATGTTAAACAGCACAGAGCAGCTATATACATTGACATGTCAGCTCGGTAATATACGAGACGATCTTCTAAACGTGCTTTTAATAATGTTACGGTTATTATGAAACACCTGTTCGCTCATCATTTGAATTTTAATCCGTGTGGTCAGTGCTTTTTCTGAACGAAGCCAGGATTAGCAGTTTGCTAACACGGGCTAACAACATTAGCTTTGGGTGGCGCTGCACGTAAACATGTGGGAATAACATCAGCCTTTATTTTAGTCTGGACACGACTGGAAACACAAATCCACGCGGTTGTTTGAATGTTTTCTAAGGACTGAGCGACATTTCTGCTTTGAAGCTCAAACCGCTGTGTGTGCTGACGATCCGAGCTGTGCTCAGACACACACTTTTAGACCCGGTTCTGAGTTCGGTAGCTAGTAGTACCCCTAGAGCTGCGGGACGGATCGCAGTCTTAAATCTCCCACACATACCGCTCATGTACACTGGATCATCGCGGATGACTCATTAGTTGGGAAATAAAATAAAAAAAAGCAAAATAACGAATAGCAGTTATATAAGAACGAAAAATGTAAAGATACCCCCCCCCTCGACGATGACATCGTCCATCCCGATGGTTGACAGCAAACATCGTCAACGGCCAATTTAAGGGACATCGCCCAACCCTAATATAGATTACTTCTGAATGTCGTTTTTGCTGCCACAGATAAATGAAATTTCCCCATTGTGGCATTAATAAAGCCATATATCTATCGATCCATCTGATTTTATATAAGAAATAAAGTCAGATATGACTTACAGGGGAGAAAGGCAACAATAACTTTGAGCTTTATATTTGTACAATTGTATATACTGATTATTTAATATTTTATAACGTTATTCCTTGCTATTCTTGCACTGAAATGGTGATGCTTCAATTTCATTGTACACCGGACAATGACAATAAAGCAAATCTAATCTAATCTATTATGATACACTTAAAAGCTCCAAAAGGTTGATTTCGCATGATGTAGGCCCTTTAAAGGGAAAGATGGGACAAGATAAATAAAAAATATAAGAAATATCTCATAAATTCTCACCCCCATGTCCCACTTATGTTCGCTCTCTAATGAGTACACACATACCCATATGCACACAAGTAACTACACAATAGCTAGAAAGAAACACACATGCGACACATTTGTCATATATAAACACTGATATATAAACACACCCCAATGCAATATAAAATTGTATTCCTAAATACCTACAGATACGTCGATGCTAATTACATTGTGCTATTTCCAAATATCAACCCAAGACATCCTGCAGTGGTGTGAACCCGCCTCTGCTCCGCTAGCTGGGTCTTTGCGAGTCCAGATCAGAAAACAGTTCGGGGGCATTCTGGGTCCTGATGGGGGTGTTAATGGTGCCAACACTTCATTAACAGAGCATTAAAACCCAGGACCGGTTTATAACGGCAGCTTCCACGCTCTCCATTCAGGGGTTTGTTGTGTTAGCAGTGCTCATTACTTTTAGGGTTTTTTTTTTTCCACCAGCCGGGGCTGGCTTTCCTCACGTCCCTCACGCTGGGCCGCATTGTGAGAGCCAGCGTTTTGTTTTCGCAGGAGATTTCTGCCCTCATTGCGCAGGAAAATGAACTTTGGTGGGAACGAGAGACCCATCTGTCTTTTATCCATGCTGTTTTCTGTATGTGCTAAAAAGTGAATGTAGCAGGACGGCTGTACTCCAGGCTGAAATGGTGCATTCATTGCATTTAACCGCTCCACCACAGGGCCACACAGAGCTCACACACTCCTGCAGTGGACTTATGGTACAGTCCAAATATACCCCAAAGCTAAAAAAATAGGGGTGCCTTTCACACTATGCTGGTACATCAGAGTTTGATCTCAAACCGCTTTTGTTTGGTAAATGTCAGGTTAAATCTGGTCCAGATTAAAGGAGGGGACTCAAGGGTCTGGTTGGGTCCACGGACTGTATACAGGAACTGGACGGAGTGACTCTGATGTCATATACAGGGGGGGGGGGGGGGGGCGTACTTCCGGCTCCAAAAGAACTCAATGTTTTAACAACATGAATGCCGCCATGTTGGAGCCAGATGTTGTCAGTAAGCAATGTTTGGTCCGATAGTAGTATAAAGATCTCAAAAATCTGCTGGACCGAGTCCACCTGCAGTGGAGTTCTCCCACTTAAAAACGTGAGAGAGGCCTGTAAGATTTTAGGTTAGGATAAACAAAAAGATGGAGAAAAAACAGCTGATGGCTCTTTTAGATGAGTAATAGTTTCTACAAGATGTGTTTTTGTTTTTTTTACAAAGCTGAATCCGGCAACTTACAAGAAAATACATTTTTTTGGTAAAACTGATCAAATATACTGAGCTGAAACAGGGTTTCTTGTGTCGCTCTTTTTATTGTAGACTCTGTGAAAATTGACACTTGTGGTCTTCAGATCTTTTCCAAACATCAACCTCGTGGTTAAAAGGTCAGCGAGGTCAGAGCAAAACATTACATCGTAATGAAAAGATGTTAGTTACCTTGGCTTCAGTTGGGACCATAGAGGCAAAGAAACGGCTCAGATCCTCAAAAGATTCTGGAAAAGAAGAAAAACGCAGACAGACTGCTTTGTTTACAGAGTAAAGAAAAGGACGAGCCGCTGGTAAAATGTCCTGAAATGAACCGAGAGACCCGAGAATTCCTCTGCTTAAGAACTTCTTAAAATGAGTTGAGAACAGTTTGTTGTTCTACCACCATCATTGGAAAGGGTTACCGGGTTCTGGGGGTAAATCAGATCCTTTCTTTTCAGCCGATCTGACTTTGGACATTTAGACAATCAGACTGAGAAGGCTGGAGTCCTCTCTGTGTTCGCTTGAACCCGCTAAAGCGGGAAATTGACCAGAAAAACTCAGTCACTCATGGATGACTGCAAACCGTCCCTCAATAAAAACACACAGAGCCGCCTCTATGTCTCAGCGCAAACAGAAAATGTCAGAGCTGCGGTCACTTTTGTCAAACCACAGTCCGGAACATTCCACCTTAAGAGAAGGTGGGATAAAGGTGGGGATCATGCAGACTCCAGGGATCCACACAGGATTATTTTAACCTCAGAGGAACCACAGCTATTTTTATGGCTGGAAGACTCAGAATGGCATCTTACTTGTAGAAAATGAATGAAAATTATTTTTGAAAAAAAAGAACTGTAAACTTTATATATCCAATCCACTTTATTTACAGAGCACATTTCTCAAACAAACAGTTTCCAAAGTGCTGTGCAGAGATTAAAATTAGATAAAATTATTAAACAAAATAAAAACAAGCAAAATACAACAATAAAATGACAGAAAATAAAATAAAAACACAGAGGACGAAACAATTCACGCGGTGTTAAAAGCCAGAAAATTAAAAATGTAAAATTTAAATTTAAAACTCTTATTTCGCGCTTCTCTACTTTGCTCTAAAGCCCAAAGCGCTGCCCTGGTGGCTCCCTGGAGCATTTTCAAAAATGTTTGAAAATGTAAAAAGATGGGGGAGAGAAATATATTTCATGTTTTAATATGGTTTCTGTAGGAAGAAAGACAAGACACAAACATTCTTAAAGTTTTCCAATGCTGTAAGAATGTGTTGAATAAACATTAAATTTCAACATTTCTGTCAACAAAGATTTATGTCATAGCCTGCGACACACGTTTCTACCAGCAGGGCGGCGTACCGCTTAAGGCAGGTGGCTGATGGAAATGAACCACCGTCAGTTCATTGCTTGATGAAGTTGAAAGCCAATATTCTGATCTCCTGCTACACAGCAAAGTCCGATGGCTGTAGGGGTGACGATTTGTGTCACTTTGTCGTCTGTTTAGAACACGTGAAAACATTCCTGAAAAGCAAAGACCTGAACCACCCGCAAATGGAAGATACTGTGGCTCGAAAAGCTGCACGTTTTGGTGGAAATGACTGTGACAGGCCAGCTAAACGAGCTGAATGAAAATGTCTCCAGGCGCCGCAAATGCTTGAAGATGTTCTGTCATTAGAGCCAAGCGGACTGTCTTTACCAGAGATGTACAGCGAAAGAGAAGAAGATGCTGCTGTTTTACCTTTGCACTGACTTTGCTTGGCATTTGCACAGAAATCAAACTCAACCGTATTAATTTGATTTTGTATATTTGACCTTTTCAAAAGGCTGCTGTTTAATTTTTTTTTATAAACGCAGGCTGCGTTTTATTGCCCTCTGTTTAGTTCTGTTTAGAAGCGGCACGTCGTCACGCACTTTGCATGTTGTTGTTGTTTTTTTGTTCGAATCCTCAAAATAAAAATGACATAAAAAAATCGAATTTCTTTATTGCATTTCTTTAATTTTATGAAAGCAATGAAACATAATTCAGTAATATTGTAATGAAGTTAAACTTGCACAACAGAGAAGTCACGTGACGCGTCGTTCTCCGTAGAATGCACTCCAGGACAAATAAACATTTAATCGTTAATGCTCATCATGTATTTGTAGCAACTTAGTCATTTTGCTAATATAGATACATATTGGATGTGTTGCCTTCATTATGAGGCTTAAATAGGGCTTTTAATACTTTGCGGCTCCAGACATATTTGTTTTTTTGGTCCAAAATGGCTCTTTCAACATTTTGGGTTGCCGACCCCTGCCATGAACAGTCAACGCTCCCGCCACGTATTGGGACACATGCTGACCATTCCACTGACATCTGCACCTGATCACATGACCTCCATTAATGTAATTCTTCACCCCGCATTACTGAGATGAAATCTCCAACAGCAGTTAGAGCAAAAGAAGATCTCAGATGAGAAGAGTCCAGAAAAACCACAATCCTGCGATGACCTGAGAGTTCACCTTCTGACAAAAAAGGGAGAACTCGTGACAAAGTTTCCAAAATGAGTTGAAAACGTCTGATCGCTGCTTTTGCCACACATCAGTACGTCCATGAGCAAGGCACCTAACCCCGGAGGAGTTCACCAGAGTGGGGATCAAGAGACAGGAAGGTTCTGAAAGGAAATGTCATTCTTCAAGCAAAAGGCTCAGAAACAGACATTTCTGCTAAACTGTAGTGACAATTATTTAAAAACAAACTCCATGCAAAAGCAAGTGGATTAAATTAAAGTTTCTGATTGATTCTGCATTCCGGTGCAGTACTGTTTATTTTAATATACATATAAGAGTAAATAGAATTGTTTTTATCAGTTATTCACATGAATATATACTGAACATACATTAGGGCTGCACGATATGAGGAAAACTCACGATTTGTTATATTAGGGATCAATATTGCAATGAGGATATAACTTGGAAAAATAGCAAAACAACCGAAAACATAATTTCCATTTCACTGCAACAATTTCATTTAAAGAGTCAACATAACTTAAATTACACTCCAAATGACCCTCGTCGACATAGAAGGCAAACATCTAACATAAAATAAATAAAAGAGCTCAAATGCATAAATGGACTCATTTGATTCGTTAAATACTTCAAGCTGCCATAAGATTTTTTAAGAATCTGCGTTAACTGACAGTCATTCATATCGAAATCTAATTTAAAAAAAAACCTGAATGCTAAATAAAGCGATTGTTGCAAATAATGTACATTAAGGTCGTTTTTTTCTTTACTGATGACACCCTATAATTATTGATAGCTAACGAAACCGTCAAAACAGAGCAGACTGCACGGGATCCAGGGTTTTTTTGGCCTCAGGGAGAGAAAACTGTCTGAAGACGGGCGAGTTCTTCACGCCATATGCTCCTTGTGGTCTCAGCAGACCGACAGGGTGTCAGTGTAACCATGACCTGATTACCTGTCCCCTGAAGCCTGTAATCACTAAAGCCAGCAGACAGGCAATGTTGGTCCTCTGACAAAGAGGATAATTGAAGCTGATGGTACAAGCTGCAAGCCCCTCTAATGAAATATGAAAACAAAAGGCACGGATGGGGCAGACGAACCGCAAATGCATCCACAACGAAGCCTGGATTTCCTGTAAAACACGGATTTTACTTTAACTTATGGACAGAACAAAAATGAGTAGACGGTTTGATGAGGCAACTCCTGCAACCGAAAGATTTTTAAAAAACACAAGAAAAGTCTGTTTAAAAAAAACATTTGTCTTTCTGTTTTTCTACTTCATTTTAAAGACTAAAGGTTTTTGTGCTGCTGCAGACCCTCTCATCTCTGAAAATACAGTCCAGCCACATAAAACAACACGAAGAACAATTAGATTTATTTCTACAAAACTTCTGATTTTATTTTTATTTTTTTTAAAAAGGATTTAAGAGGGACGGAACCTGCAGTGTCTTCTACAGAATATCCTAGAATCTATTACAAGTAAATTTAAATGAACGTTCATTTAAAATTAACTAAAAATATATATTTTTTAATTTATTGTCGTGACTGATCATGGAGATCAGCTGTAGTCAATGCTCAGGCATCATGCTAGAGAAAAACCCACACAGGATGGTCTTCCAATTCCATTTGTCCTCTCTCTCCCTTGTGCTATCTTGTGGGGTCCAGATGACCCCACTCCCAACGTTAACGTGCCTCCTGGGAGTGGGGTCATCTGGACCCCACTAGACAGTGCTCTGAACCTTTTTTCTTCAATGATTTGTGATCTTCACTGGTGTCCATGGATTACATGAAATCCTCTCCACCTTTATCCACCTTTGTCATGGTTAGAATAACACGTCAATGTAAGGGTTGGGTCATCTGGACCCCACAAGATAGCGCAAGGGTTAGGAGACCTTCAAGACCCACTCTGATGAAAATTCTGTTTTTAACGTGTTCTTGTCGCTTTTTCTGATGATGGAGGACACAAACATGAAAGAAAACACAGGAAGTGCCTTTGTGTTCTAATCAAAAACACGTCACAGATTGTATTTGTGACGTAGAAAATAGATCCGTTAACGTATTTGTTTTTTTCCCTCGTCTGATTTAGCATTTTGCGTGTAACTCTGCAGCTGGACAGCTCCGATATTGTAATGTGAGAGTGTAAACAGACAGCTCTCAGCTGCCAGGAGGGTAAGGGGGGTGGGGTTGCTCCCCCCACAACTTATAGGTACGTTTGTCTACTTTTTAATATCAACTCCTTATATAAATGAGTATTAAAGATCATTGCATGTTTTACTCGCCTCCGGGCTCCTGAGTAACATAAAGATGTTGACATATTTCAGGGAAAACTCTCCAAAAACTTCATAACTTCAGGAAAAAAACGTTGTCTTCAATCTCGGCTGCGTTCACTGTAAAAGTGAAAGTGACGGCGCAGACAGTTCGACTGCAGCCGGTCTCACGCGCGCACACGGACTCACGAGCGCAATAAAAAAAAAAAGAAGAACATAATCAAAGCACGGCGGAGTTAAAACTCTCTGATCCGGCTGTCATGCGCACTGAAGCGACGCACGAGGAGCAGCAGCTGAAACCCAGAAACCTTGCGGACAGAGCCTCCATCCACTCACCTCCTCAATCCGCCGCCTGCTCCACAGATCCGGGCAGCTTGTGTCCCGCAGACTCCACTCTGCTGCTGAGAGGGTCGCTCCGCTGCCTCAAAGAGACCGAGGCTAAGCTCCTCCCACCGGGGTGCGCCTGCGCACTAGCACTCATGACAATCCCATCGTACTCTAACGCTCAATATGGTTGTATTAAAAAAAGAAGAGAATGTCTAGATTATTGTTATTTTAGGTAATTCTATTTATATATATATATATATATATATATATATATATATATAATTGTTAATATTTAAAAATGATCTTATTCTTTTGCACTTCAAAAAAAGCCTAATAAAAAGCTATGAAGCATTTGAATTGGTTATCGGTTTATCCAGATTAATGTCTTTGTTTGTCTTCAAATTTATTTAAAAAATCTTATTTTATTTCTAATTTTAGTTTGGTATTATTATCATCATTAATTTCCTCTTTCCCTCCTTTTCCTCTGCTTAAAGACCTTTTTTAGCCTACTTATTTGTGAGATGTTATATATTGTATTGAATTTATGTTCCATATGTGGAAAAGGTTGTGTTATTTTAAATTTTGTCAGTAAAAGATTTAAAAACAAAATACTCTTCAATGGAGTTCAATATAAAAAAACTAACGCTGTACAGCTTGTTGGCCGTTTTGTAGCAAAGGGTGAAATTTGATGATTTCCAGATTTTTACACAATATTGAAAAACCTCTGAGCAATTGTCACAATAATCTACACATGCGCCATGTGGTTTGGGGCCTGATGAAATACAACCAAAGATTTGTTGACCTGCACTCAAGGGAGTTTTTTACCAGTCACTTAATGAACGCATTAAAGATCACTTATGTACCCAGCTGGAGGAGGTTGCCATCTTAATTTTTGGCCCTAAACAATAAATCACCTTTTAGTACCTTCTAATAAATTCTTCTAATTAAACTCTTTTCCAGAGGTTTCATCAATCGCTCCTAATCCCTAAGCTACTTGGAAATAAAGTTTGTAGATTTTGAATGCCAAACGTGGCGTTTCCCTGTTGCTCACAAAAAAATGAACTAATATAAGGTCGGAAATGAGCATATTAGGGAATGTGGGCGTGGTTAACAAGGAAAACTTCGGTTGCCGAGGAAATCCGAGATATTTATTCCTCTAAAAATGACATTGACCTGTTCGTCAGTGCAGGCGACCAATAAATAAAATGGTTACCATGGAGATAAAACCAACAGAAAAGCCATCAATTTGAAAAAAGTGTAAATAACTCATGTGAGCTCTGACCAGGGTGGCAGGGCCAGAAGGGGGAAGTCAGCCGCTCAGCCAGTGGGGGGGCAAAAATGTGATGGCGAGGATGGGGAGTACCCGAAGCCATTCAACGTCAGTTGTAATGTATTGAGAAATCAATAGTTTTGATCTTTTCACACAATATGGACAATATTTTGGATTGACGGTGTGGACTCAACAAAAGACGGGTGAATGCTTATACAACAGCATACTCAGCTCTGCTACTCATTTACTGTGTCTCTTTCAAATGTGGAAGGTTTAGAAGTCAGGGATAATGCCCGACGAGGTATCCGTCGTCAGGAATTAGCATGAACCCTCCTTCTGACCCACGGCCTCTTTCAGAAGAAATAAATATTCAATCCATTTTTAGTACTTTATCCTCGTTCTTGTTTTGGTTTAAATCGCTTTTTCACAAAAATGCAGCGACTACTAGATGCCTCCTACAGTCCATTCTCATGGGAATGGCATTGCCGGCACCGGCCGCGACTGCAGCGACCAAAGAAAAGCGATATGTGCTGAAAAAGCATCAGAAAGTTCACCTCTGACCCACTTGTTTTTGTCCAGATAATGAAGTTAAGGTTTGTTCTAAAGAAGCCAGCGCAGTGATACAGAACATTTAAGCTTTGTGACCAGAACTTCCTTTTTAGTTGTGCGTTATCCCTGTGGATTATCACTTTTCAGTCCAGCCAATCAGAATCAAGTATTCACTTGGATCAAAGTAAAAGACGCCCAGGACTCTTACCATATTTTTTTTTTGTTAAAAAGTGACAAAAGTAATTAACCAATCACACATTTCCGTATTTTTTGTTCAAAATTTAGATGTTCAGTGTGTTGCCTTCCACTTAGCCAAACCGCAATTAGATTAAAACCAGAACTTCTAAACTTCTTTCAAATTAATCTTTGAAAATGGATTTATTAGTGTTTTCGTTACAAATTCTGAAGAGATTCTGCAAATACGGCTATGGAAACAAAAATACTAATTACTACTTGCATTCTTGCCTACTAAATGTAACATTTCTGTTGACACTTGTCTTGCATGTGTAGAAAAATGCAGAATATTTAAATTTGGTAACTGCTTTACATTAAACTTTTGGGTTAAGCGGCATGAAAGCAAAAGTTTCCACACTTACAACAAAAAAGACTGAAGAAACCAGCAGAGATGCTATTGTAACCCTATATCCTAAGAACTTTAACATTGGTTGTTGGGTCATCTAGACCCCACTAGACAGTGTGCTGAACGTTTTTTCTTCAATGATTTGTGATCTTCACTGGTGTCCATGGATTAAATGAAATCCTCTCCACCTTTAACATGGTAGGGATAACACGCCAATGTAAGGGCAATACAGGATAGCACAAGGTTTAAGGACACACCTCAGTTTAACATGTTTAATTTTAGGAGTTTATCGTCATTGGGCAACAATTTAATGTTCACTGGTGGATTTTTTGCACTTTTGTTATTCTAGTGTCTATTGTGGGTTTATCATTCACCATTTTTCCCACATTAGAATCTGTGATGGTTCTGGGCTCGAACATGATCAGTGATACCAGATGGAGCTCACAGAGCAGAGATTATGTAATGAAGTAAATTAGGTTTTTCAGATGAATTTGCATGAGTTGCCTTCATCCTCGTCATCGACGCAGCATAAATAACTGATCCATTGATGTTCTCCTCAGCCTCTGAGGCAGAGGGGAAAGCTTGTGACTCAGAGGACACTGGTTCAAATCAGCAGAGCAGCTGGGAGGAGTTCTGCTCGAGCGGGTCTCCGCGGCAAACGGAGTTCATCAGTGAAGCCCCCCCCCCCCGGTCTGACACATACATCCTCAACTAAATTTACTTGACACTTAAACATAAGCAAAAAGGTATTTCAAAGCAGCATTAAATCCCCATTGAAAACCATTTGCAATTCCCAGGAAAGATTAATGCCTTAGAAAGATTTCCACTTTAAAAAACAAAAGCTTCGTGAAAACAGATAAACAAAACTTTTATGCTGTTGCTTCTGAATTCAGGAGCTCCTGAAAAAAGGAATACTAGTCACTTTATTAAAAATATTATTGCTTTTGTTTATTCATTAATGTGTTTTTTGTTGTCGTTGGAAATGCTTTCAAATGAAGATTTCATCCATTTTCACTGTTGCAACCACAGGCGGGATGTTTTTGACCCCCTCATGACAGAATTTATATCAAATTATTTTTTAAAAATCGACTAATAATTTCAGATTTTTTTCAAAGTAAATTTCTTGTAGTAGCATTTCAATTTGAAAATTCGTTTTTTCAGAAACCGGGAGATTAAAACAATTGAACGCAACCGTTGTGTCATGATTCAGAATGACCCAAACGCTGGAACCCGGAAAGAGGCTAGGACTCAACGGTAAATTTAAGAGATTTAATGAAGAACAGAGGTTGACGGCTTCTTCAGGCGCGAAGGAGCGCGGCTGGCTGGAGGGATCTTGAAGGAACTCCAGAAAAGGGACTGCGGTGTCCGTGGACTGCGACCAGGTGAGTTTCCAACAGGTTTCTTTCCATAGGAGGAACAACGAACTGGCACCGGCTGATGCTCCAGGAGGAGCTTATGATGGCGGGGGAAGATGAGGTAAGCGGATCCAGCTGGTCGCGCCCAAAACAGGAAGGAGGGGGAGACATGATGAAACACCCCTCAACCACTGCCACCAGGCTGTCCCAGGCGATGATCTCGATGGACGCATATAGAAGTCGCCGATAAGCGGTATGGTCCAGGATAAGCGAACGAAAGATCCATGCTTGATCGTTCCTCTGGACCAGGGGTCGGGAACCTATGGCTCGCGAGCCATATATGGCTCTTTTGATGGTCACATGTGGCTCGCAGACAAATCCTTAATTATACTTCTTTATACTTTTTTTCATTAGACCAGTCCTTCTCGGTGCGATGCGATGCCAGAGGCGCGCAGTAGTAGCGGTGCTTGGAGTGCTTGCAGTTTATTATTATCTATTATTTCACAGTGCTTCTGTACCACCCGGACACCTGTGAATTGTTACGTTTAAACCGCGCCAGCTTCTTCCTCAGAGACGGAGCGCCGTGGTGCTCGGGACTGGATGTGGAGGGAAGAGCCGAGGGCAGGGGCGATCAGGTGAATCGCAAGCAGGATGGTAAAACGAACCCGCTGTCCACTACTGCAGCCGCAGAGTGTGTGTTTGGTTTCATGTCTGTCTCACATCTACAGAACACTCAGACTCACGATCACGCTAATTTTCAACGCTGCATGAAGCAGAAACTCACCACGATCAACCAGACTAGACCATCAGCAAAACTACTTCACGAAATACTCATCATGTATTAGTAACAGCATAACAATGTTACTAAAAATCCACAGACCTACAGGCTCTTAAAAGTGTATTTAGTTTTAAAAATATTGTCGCGACTGAGTTTAATTTGGCTGCACGGTCGCCATAAAAGTTCTGGAGTTCATGGAATCCATCGATCAAGCAGAGATCTGATTGGCCCTCAGTTCTGTCGCTTAGCCTGTTGTTAGGGAGTTTGGACCAATGGGGTTCAGCTATGGGCCGAATAAGGGAAATGGGAGGGCTGGAGCGAGAGCAGGTGAATACAAAGCTGGGAGAAGCGCTCTCGTCTCGGCGGGAGAGAATAAGGAGTTGCTGAATTAATTGTACGTTTGTTGGGTACGGCCTGCAGTAACCAGAATAAAGAACCTTAAAAGAGGTTAAGTCTCCGTGCCTCAGTGTGGGAAAGGGACGCTACATTATTGTATGGCTCTTCTCGAAATTATATTTCACAAAATATGTAGCGTTTATGGCTCTCTTGACTAAAAAGGTTCTGACTCTGCTCTTGACCATACCCTCCCAATCCACCAGGAACTGGACCCCATGACCCCGTCGCAGAACGTCCAAGATCTTGCTGACGTGAAGCGGGGGCCCCATCGATGGTACAGGCGGGTGGCGGAAGTGGCCGGCGGGCACAAAGGGCTCTCGGAAACAGGCTTGATCTGGGACACGTGGAACGTGGGATGAATTTGGAGAGCCGACGGCAGACGACGACGGACACAGGTCGGATTAATGACCCGGTCCATCGTAGGATCCGAGAAACTTGGGAGACAGTTTGCGGGATGAAGCCTGAAGAGGAACGTTACGGGAGAAAAGCCACACCCTCTGACCCGAGTGGTATTCGGGACTCACCCCCCTATGGCGGTTGGCAATCTGGCGGTTGCTCTCCGCGGTGCGGACGAGAGCTGCCCTGGTCTGCAGCCAGATGTCATGACAACGTTGCAGATGGAGCTGGACCGAGGGGACCGCCAGATCCAATCCCTGGGAAGGAAACAATGAGGGTGAGTAACCCAGCGAGGCTTCAAAAGGTGACTTTCCCGTGGCTGTAGAGGTGTGGGTATTATGGGCATATTCTGCCCAAATGAGGTACTTGGACCAGTCCGCATGGTTCTGTGCTGCCAAGCATCTGAGGGCGGCCTCCAGTTCTTGGTTCGCCCGCTCCGCTTGACCGTTACACCCTGAGGATGGCACCCAGATGTTAAACTGACCGTAGCCCTCAGGGCGGAGCACAATGCTTTCCAGACTTGGGACGTAAACTGGGGGCCACGATCAGACACGATGTCACAAGGAATGCCATGATGTCGAAAGACGTGGTTGACGAGGGCGTCAGCGGTCTCAGTGGCAGCAGTTGGAGGGAGTGGAATAAACTGGGCGGCTTTGGAGAACCGGTCAATAACGGTTAGTATGACAATATGGCCCTGTGAAAGTGGGAGTCCTGTGACAAAATCCACAGCTATGTGGGACCAGGGTGAGGTATGACTCCAGGTGAGGACCTCAGACCTAAGGGAGTCTGGAACATAGAGGGTGCCAGGAGGGTGTGATACCGGCGGGATCTCGCCTGGGCCTGCTGGACCTTGTTCTCGATCTCCCACGTGAGATTGCCAATGAAACAGGATGTTGGCAGAATGGTTGAGACAGAGGTATTGTCAGAAACGGAGTATTTGCGCGAGAGGGTATCCGCTTGATGTTACTACCAAACACATATGTGATCGTGAAGTTGAAACGATCAAAAAATAAGCACCATCTGGCTTGACGGGAGTTGAGCCGTTTTGCACTGCGTAAATATGCCAAGTTCTTGTGTCCGGTCCAAAAATTAATTGTTGTTCCGCCCCCTCCAGCCAGTGACGCCATTCTTCCAACGCGAGCTTGATAGCTAGCAACTCATGATTGCCCACATCGTAGTTCCGCTCTGCCGGACTTAATTTGCGGCAGACGCAGACAGGGCCAAGTTTGCCAGTGCTGTCTTTGCGCTGGGACAAAACAGCGCCCACCCTGAGTCAGAGGCGTCGACTTCCGCAATGAATTGTTTTGAAACGTCGGGTTGGATGAGGATGGGTGCAGAAACAAACAAGGTCTTTAAACGCTTGAAGGCGGCATCTGCGGCAGAGTTCCAGATGAAAGGGCGATTGATGGAGGTGAGTTGCGTGAGGAGGGGCTGCTATACTGCTGTAATTCCGAATGAAACGACGATAGAAGAAAACCCAGGAACTGAGTTTACGGGTTTGGGGTGTCTCCCACTGAGCGACCGCCTCGATCTTAGCGGGTCGGGGGACGGATATTGCCTGCTTCGATGATATACCCCAGGAAAGGGACGGAGGACACATGAAACTCACACTTCTCAGCTTTGACAACAGCTGATTAGCGAGAAGCCTTTCTAGGACCAGACGGACATGATGTTCGTGTTGAGATTTGTTGGGGGAGAAAACGAGAATATTGTCCAAATACACGAAGACGAAGTGATTCAAAAGTCCCTGAGGATATCATTCACCAGTCGTTGGAACACTGCGTGGGGTTAGTAAGCCCGAACGGCATGACTAAGTATTCAAAATGACCCAACGGGGTGTTGAAAGCCATTTTCCACTCACCCCCTTCGCGCATGCGTACAAAGTGATAAGCTGCCCAGATCAAGCTTTAGAAAAACCTTAGCGCATGGCGGAGTTGAAAACAGATTCTAATAATGGCAGGGAGTATCCATCCTTGACGGTGATCTGATTTAATTCCCGAAAGTCAATGCACGGCCGCAACGTCTTATCCTTTTTCTCCACAAAAAAAAAATCCAGCACCGACTGGAGAAGAAGACGGACGTATATGACCCAGGGAGAGAGCCTCCTGAATATAGTTCTCCATGGAGCTCTTTCAGGACCTGAAAGATTGAATAATTTACACTTGGGAGGAGCGACATAATTCAATAGAGCAGTCGTATGGCCGATGTGGCGGTAAGGCACAGGCCCTAGATTTACTGAAGACGGAACGTAGGTCATGATAGCAGGTGGGTATGTTAGACAGAACAATATCTTTATCAGGCCCTGAATCCAGTATTTTGGTGGGCGGAACAAGCCGACTGCAGGCAGTTAGCCATACAGAATGTGCTCCAGTTAGATATGCGCGAAGAACTCCAATCAATGCTGATTATGCTGTCAGGTCCAATGAAACCCCAGAATTAGAGGTGTCTGGGGGCATCGAGTGATGAAAAACTGATGGTACTCCCGGTGGTTACCAGAAGTAAGAACGAGGACCGGACCGCGCGAAGTAATACGGGTGACAGCTGTTTACCCCCCAGACCTACAGCATTAACAGCGTTATCAAGAGCTTCGACAGGGAGAGAGGTCATGAGCGAGACTCTGATCCATTAAACTATGCTCAGCCCCAGAATCAACGAGCTTGAATTCATAAACTTGGTTCTGATTACAGATCTTGACAGGAACGAACAAAAACTTGGAAATTTGAAGAGTTTCCGAATCACCCCCTGTGGCCTGTCACTTAACGGGGGGCTCTGGAGTTTAAACGAACACTGCATTGAGAAACCTGATGACCCGCCTGCCCACAGTAAAAACATAACCCTCATCACTGCGTTTCTTTCTTTCCTCAAAAGAAAGCTTAGAATGACCCATTTGCATGGGTTCATCTGGTTTCAAAGTAGGAGCATCAATGTTAACAGGAGCGGCAACCAGAGGATAGCGAACAGGTGTAACAGAGGACGGTGGTGGCTACTTGCTCCTGCTCCCGAGCATGCTCTCGTAGTCGGACATCAGACCAAGGCAAATGCGTGATGTTCTTTCGGCGAGTCCGCTCCAGCTGGGTACATAAGGATCTTTAATGCATCTATTATGACTGGTAAAAAAACTCCTTATGCAGGGTCCGCCATCCAGCTTCACTGCTAAGATCCAGAAGTCAATGAGATGTTCGCTTACCGGGCGGTTACCTTGTTTGAGACTCAGTAACCGCCGGGTGGCTTCTTCCTGCTTTCGAGGTTGGTCGAAGACGAGGCGGAATTCAAAAGGGAGTGTTCAAAAGGGAGATGCGTGATGGGATGGGCGGCCAGGATAGCTTGAGCCCATTGAAGGGCTTTACTGCGGAGAGAGTTTAAGATTAACGAAATGCGACTATGATCGGCTAGATAGTACCTGGTGGCTTGTTGAAAATCAGTTCAGATTAGCAGGAACCTCCGCCGAGGCAGCAACGCCACCAAAAGAAAATTTCTTCAGGAAACAAAGGTGGAGCGGAAGTGGCATTGTTGCCAGAAACAGCGGGGGAAGCTCCGCCGGCAAGGTTAGTAGTTTGGCCGGTCAGTTCCATTAGGGATTGGGCGGATGCCGCGAGGCGGCGTAAATAATTCCTACAGTAGACATCTCAGTTGGAGCGTCAGCTTGGCGATTTAATAAGTTACTTTGGAATGCTATGGCTTGACGAAGCCCTTCCGTGTCAGCTGGGTCAGGCGTCTGGCCAGTTCGTTCTGTCATGATTTGGGTGAGAGTTCAGAATGACCCAAACGCTGGAACCCGGAAAGAGGCTAGACTAAACGGGTAAATTTAAGAGATTTAATGAAGAACAGAGGTTGACGGGCTTCTTCCTAGGTGAGGAGCGGTGGCTGGCTGGAGGGATCTTGAAGCTGATTTCCAGAAAAGGGACTGCGGCGTCCGTGGACTGCGACCAGGTAAGTTTCCAACAGGTTTCTTTCCATAGGAGGAACAACGAACTGGCACCGGCTGATGATCCAGGAGGAGCCATGATGGCAGGGTTTATGTATGGATCCAGCTGGTCGCGTCCAAAACAGGCAGGAGGGGGGGGGGGGGAGTAGCAGCCAGGACATGACACGTTGATCCCGTTCAGACCGGTCTGTAAACATTTTGCCTGACATTATGAATAAATGTGCTTAAAATTGAAAAATAAAATTAGTTTTAAACAACAAATGCATACATTTCTTTCCAGCTTTAAAAAACAAAAAAATTTCACCTATGTTTTAACCTTAATGTGGATACTAAATCAAGGTTTGTTTAAAGCAGAAGTGGTACCGTGTTAATGCCTATTTACATCAATAGGCGTCAAGCATCTAAACAACCATTGCAGAGACACACATTGCATTTATTTGCATCTGCATGGTTGCAATTTTAAGAAATAAAGAAAAAAAGGAGTTAATTAAATATATAAAATGAGAAAAAATATATTGACTTGTTTTTCTAAAGTGCCCTGAACTTGTTTCAGATGAATATGTGATGCCATTTTGACAGAGATGTGCTGAGCCTCTATATTTCTGCAGACCTAAACTGCTGTTAGTCACTTTTTCCTCTACACACATACTGTGCAGAGGTCATTGTTCATTGCAAACTGTCCTAGAAATTTCACATTATACTCATAATCAAAGACAAATATCAAACCAGTTGCTATTTTACATGATCCTAAGTGTTTTTAAATCTGCACACGTCATGCAGTTCTCTCCTACGCCACAGACTGTAATGACATATGGTAAAAATACTTTTAAAATTATAACAAAACCAGTTTTCCTTTTTCTTTTTTTTAAAATAATGTCATCCAATCATCAACTATCCATTTAATATAGCACTACAGATTTTGAGAGAATTGTTAGTCCATTTATTTTGCATGTTCAGTACAAATTAAAATATTCAAAAACAAGAAATAATGAATGTCTTGAATGAAACATCTGAAAAACATCCAGCTAGATACGTTCAAAAGATGAAAACCTAACTGCCAATGACTGTTTACATAATTCTATTTATATTACCATCTAACAATGTAAAAGAAAGTTAACTAAAACAGTAGTGGTGGGATTAAATAAGTATGCTTCTTCCCTTTTAAGGTTAAACTCTATTTGACAAACCTAGTATGCAATATAATATATCTGTATACTGTATGTATAAGTGCAACTATGTCTATTTGTGATCAAATCAATATAGCAATATATCAATATAGGTTTTTTATTTAGTCTCTAAATAATTTATGAATAATTATGTCAAATAGATTAAATATATTCATGTATTTTTATTGTTTTTTTTCCCTTTTGTTTCTAAAACAAACCAATCATTCAATTAATAGCTTAAAAAACGGTTTATAAATGTAGTTTTGGGTAAAAATGAAGAGTTTTGTTTGTGAGCTTTTTAAATAAACATGTAGACGATCTTTGTCATCATTCCAGAGAAATAACTTTTAAATATTTGTTGAAGAAATATGAAGGATCTTTGTTTAAATTTGAGTGAAAACTGGAGTTTTGCTTAAGACGTAACAAACTTTAAGCATAATAGAAACGTTGAAGGGGCTCAATAAGTCAACGTAACTTTCTGTTGTGATGGATCAAAGTAGCAGCTAGACGAAGTTTTGGACAGTTTATTCAGACCAGAAGTCTTAATCAGGTGATTTTATTTACAAAGAAAGTTTCTCACTTTAAGAGTTTAAGGTATTACAAAAACAATTGGGACAGAATATGTTTGAATTTGTATGAAGTTTTTCCATTAGTTTTTTGACTCCAGCTTAGATACAAACATCCAAAAGAAGATTTTTTCTGTGTCTTCAACACTTTTCAAGCTGCTCCAGGTCAAAACCACTGCATGTTTGCTCCTCTCGTAAGATTTTCATGTCATGTGCATGATAGCTTCAGATATTTTAACCAACAAAAAACACGAAACTGTTTACAGTTTCCAAAATTGGCCTTCATCTTCATCCTAAAGCCATTTTTTGTTGTTGCTTCCTCTCCAGCTGAGCTTCTCAGCAACAAAGTGAGGCCTAAAATCCATGAGTTCAGGTCCTAACAGGATTTTTTCTTAAAGCGAGTCATCGCTTCGTCTTTATCCCAATAGACAATAAATATCTGGTTGTGGTTTATCCACGTGATTTAAAATGAGGTGTGACAGGAGAGAACAGAAAGGGCGGAGAGCTGAGATAGGTGGCAGAGGACGGGGCCGCTGACGGTAAGACAATAACACAAGTTTAACGCATTTTCGAAAAAGCTTAGCCTCCAAACAACCTGACGGGGTTTAAACGCATAAAAGATTAACAAGAGACACAACTTCTGCAAATGTTCCTCTCTGATTCCCTACAATCTTATTAGCAAAAAAGGGTTCAGGAAGAAATGTGCCCCAAATCAGCATATTTATTGCTTGCTGCACTTTCCACAAACCCTAAAGTCGGGACATGTTTTAAAATGCAATGAATTCAACATATATTTCTACTGAAAATGCAGTACTGCATGTGTTTTGTCCACAGAATTTTGTGTAAGGTAATCCAGTTGCCTTCTTCAAACGTTTTGCACCTGCCGTCCAGGAAGCCATGCAAAATAAATATTTAAATATGCAATGAAGATCCTGCAGGAGGTGAAAACCCAATAAAAACAAGATTGCTTGCCTGTTTGTCACCACAGATTGTCGATTTGAACCAATCTTTGTGCACAAAGATGGAATAAAATCTGATCCCTTGTATCCGTTTACATCAGAAACAAGATTATCAGTCCAGATTACAGTAACTTTGGTCCCTGATGAAGCCGCAAAGGGTTGGAGGTTTAGGGCTTCTTGGGTCGGAAGATGCATCATGTGTTAACAGTGTTAGCTGCAACCAGGAGTGAGGAGAATAGGGAGTTGGGTCTTTGCCTCAGCACCTCTGGACGGTCCAGTTCTGCTGCCTGTTGACCAGAAGGCGGAGTCATTCCCGGTTCAGGATCGCTCAAACTGTCAGCCTGTATGGAAGTCGTTAATTCGCCTGTCCATGACCAGGATGCGATCCGCAGTGCATGACCGTGTTGATGCGGTGCGCGATGGTGAGCATGGTGCAGTGGTGGAAGGCCTCCTTGATGGTGTTTTGAATCAGAGTATCTGTTTCTCAGCCATTGAGGCTGTTGCCTCATCCAGAAGGATTATCTGATGGATGAAGGAAGCAGCAGAAATGTGTTTGGTAAAAACAGAGGAAAAGTTATTGGATCCACTTAAGGTTTTTCTCACAGAGGCAGTTTTCTTTTTAACTTAAAATGAAAAACATGACATGCTCCTTGATAAAAATATCATACACTGATGTGCAAACATCTGTAAAATAAAAATATTTGAGTGGAAGTAACCATGTCTGTTTCAAGCATGGTGGCGGGGGATTCATGATTTGGGTTTTGTGCAGCCACATGGCTATCAAAAGTTATCTATCTATCTATCTATCTATCTATCTATCTATCTATCTATCTATCTATCTATCTATCTATCTATCTATCTATATCTATCTATCTATTCATTCATTCATCTATTCATCTATCTATCTTATCTATCTATCTATCTATCTATCTATCTATCTATCTATCTATCTATCTATCTATCTATCTATCTATCTATCTATCTATCTATCTATCTATCTGTTGGTGGGCAGACCTTGGAGTTGCGCAGAAGTGCTCTGGCCATGCAGATCAGCTGCCTCTCGCCTACAGAGAAGTTTTCTCCGTTCTCCAACACTTTGGCCTGCAGTTTATCCTCCAGCCTGGAGATCTGAGGGAGCAGTACATCCATCGTTAACACAGAGTTCACTGCTGAACTGTTTTCCAATTAAATTATCTTCACGTAATCCTCAGACAGATTTTAGTAACTAAAGAGTCAAAGAGTATTAAAAATTATTTATAAAAGCAAGTAAAGCAAACCCAATCTGAGAATCACATCGTTGACTTACCGAGTCCTTCATGTAGGTCTTCTCCAGAGCCTTCCAGATCTCCTCATCAGAGTAGTTATCGAAGGGGTCCAGGTTGTATCTGTGAGCAGGTCCAGTTCATGATGGTTCTGCCGTGTTTGTGCGTGTTTGTGTGTCAGCAGTGTTACCTGACTGTGCCAATAAACAGCACAGGGTCCTGTGGGATGATGGACAGTTTGCTGCGCAGGTCTTTCAGGCCGATACTTGAGATGTCCACGCCATCGATCACTATGGTTCCTGCTGCTGGCTCCACCATTCTGAACAGAGCGACGCCTAAAGAGGACTTTCCTGCAGACAGAGCATGGAAAGAGAAGACCATCATCATAGAAGTTTGTGTCCACAATTCTGGAAAAAAGTCTGTCTGGAAGTCTGGAAAATGTTATTCATTTATCAAATGAAGGCAGTCCTAGTGAAACATCTAGTTTTTGTCAAAACTACAAGATGTAAATAAATAAAATAAAAGTCAGTCTATGAATGACATTTGATATTACAGCAGAGTATGAGAATAACAATCAACAACTCACATTTAAGAATATGGTTCTGGTAATTGCTAATATTATGTTGTGTATTGCTAAAAGCTTTATATATTTTAAGTAGGTCTATTTATACACTTTATCCCCCAAACGCACACAGTCCAGCTATGTTATAAATATCATAAAGTAACACATTCTCAAATAAAAGTGTCCCAAAAATTACATGGAAATCTATCTTTACTGTCAAACTTCTGTCTTTTCGATGTCTAATGCATTTGTAATGTGTTGTGATTAAAATAAAATGTTCCAGTTTTCCCCTAAAACAAGTGTGTTTCTAGGGACAAAACTACTTCCTGGTCACTAATAAAACTTCTGCTTAAAAATATTATGTTGATTGACTCACTGAGAAGTCACTAGCAGATCAGTTTTGCCTAATATAAAGTGTAATGTGATTTTTTAAACTAGAATCTAGATTAAAAAGTTGTGTTTTTGCACTGAAGGAGAAAATATGTAAAAAGAAAACGATGTTAAACACTTTGAGTATTGCTTTTTCGTAACCATGTATCAGGACAGAACTGCATTCAAACACAGACACTGAGGCTAAGAAGTCATAATATGGTTTTATTTTATTATCAGATATCGTATTTTCTCTGTTTTGCTATGAAATTATATCTGTTCCGTCATTTTTTTATGTCAAGTGTACAAAGTTAATAAATTTGACAGCACTTTGTAGAGATGTGTTGAGAAATTCCACCTTACCTGACCCTGTTCGCCCCACAATGCCAAGTTTCTCCCCAGGTTGGATGTTGAAATTGAGCCCATTGAGAACAATGGGAGTGTTTTCTCTGTACTTCATCTTGTAGTCTTGGAAGGTGACAGAACCACTTTTGGGCCAATCCTCTGGGATCTGAGCGTCCCGTATGTGCCTGGGAGCCTCAGACTTGCAGTCCTGAAAACACATTGAATAAAACCATGTAGATAAGGAGGTCAGGGGTCATGTGGCTTCAGTGCTATGGGCTGCAGGAAGCCTGACCGTTATGTATTCGAGGAGCCGCTCCACTGAGTTGAACCGGGCTTCCACCTCTGTTGACTGTCTCACAACATACTGAAGCAAACCTGTTAACTGAAGCACAAAAACACACACTTGAGGAAGTGTATTGGGTACGACTGTAACACTCACAAAGCCTCTTAACATGTTTAATTTATTGTACTTTAGTGGTAGTTCCAGAAAAGTCCAAGAGTGAAACACAAAGGGACAAGATATGAGGATTATCCTCACAATCACAACCTGATGGGCTCAACAGTGACGTTCACACTGAAGCTTTAGGCTCATTCATATGCACCAGCAAAGGTGCTGCAGGTTTTCGGGTTGTACGAGACCATGGAGGGTCGTAGAGAGTAGCAGACGCTACGATGTATATCATGAATTACTGGTAAGGTCAATGTAAGCCGCACGCACTTATGATGCTGTTGTACTGTGCCTTTTATGCTACACTCTAGTCATTAGTAAGGTGTGTGTGCTGGACACCCACAGAACACCTGCAGACACAGATTAATTGTCTAATTTCCTCATTTATGACAGCCAAGCGGGATGCAAGGACTGCACACCTATCACATGAATATCACTATAAAAACTAACATTTTTTTATTAGGGGTTGAAAATGAAACATCTGTCTGACAAGCCTGTGTCTCACCTAATTCACTCTTATGCTACGTTCACACCGGGCATGAACATGAACAAGTGGTAGAGTTCATGTTGTTATCATTTGCTCACACATGCAGTTAACACGCTTATATGATTGTGTCTCAGTTCTGTCTTTCAGTGAGAAGAAAGTAATTGTCAAAACCCTGACAACAAGCTTTTAACATACACTGTTCACACTGGACAGTCACTACCTCGTACTAGCGCATGTACTGTACCTACAGTTGGAAGAGGTTGTTGTTCACCTTTCGGCTTATCCCTTCAGGGGTTGCCATAGCAAACGCACAGGTGGTTTAGCAGAGAGTTGTATGCCCACACCGCACCCCCTAGGACTCAAACCCGTATCCCCCTTGTATCTGTCCTGCACGTAACCAACTGTGTCATTCAGCCGCTTAACAGTTGGAAGAGGTTTGGTGTAAATTGTTGAAGTGCTGCAAATCTGGTGAATCTTGCTCCAGGCCTTTTTATTCATAGCTTTATTCTGATTTATGAAAGACTTGGTGTCATAGAATTCAGGCCAGGCACAAACCACAATCAATAATTTCTTCTCCGTGATTAATTTTCATGCAGTTGATTTTTCCGTGAATGAAAAGGACACTGCCAATACATCACTACCAAATCCGAGACCCTGATTGGTCAAAGTTCAACTGGTTTGACTATCAGCGAGCGTTCAATGGCTGCAGAGAGACCAAAAATGGGGTTAAAAACTTGTGTAGCTCCGTGTGAACACGAGTTTTGAACACAGGAGGCCAAAAGCGTATTAAGGCGTGTTTACCAGTATGTAGATATTCAATGCAAGTGGGTGCTTGAATAGGCATTGGCGAGTCAGGTGTAAACATAGCATTACATACACTTGCATGCTGTGGAAGAGTTCGCTAAGACCTGTCGCTTGCAGCATGCTCTTAGAAAAAATGTGTATGATCATTTCTTGGTGTACGGACTCACCGTATAGGTCTACAACCTTGATATTTCATGTGTACCCCACACAGGTTTGCTCATTTTTTGTCCATTGACAGCCCGTATTTACCCATAAGAGCAGCTGTGACTAATATAGTGATGGTCATACATCTTGTCTTCCAACTATAACTCTGCAGTTCATACTAACCCCGGGGTGGGCAAACCTTTTTTTCACTCATGGGCCACAAAACTTTCAAAAATTTGACAGAAGGGCCGGACCAGGATCAGATCCTGGAGTGTTTTGGTAGCTCAACTCATAAGAGACAGAAATAACATGGAATCTGGACAAAAACATGCTTTCATTTTGATTGAAAATTCATTTATGTATTTTGAAACAGCATATTTTGGATTTTTTTTTGTCTTTTACAAACTGCTCCCATTTGCACCGATGGGTTAATGTCCCTCAAGGAAAAATGGAAACTACAGAAATGTGGTGTTGGAATGATCGAAACTGTTCAACTTGGGAAACACACATATTTTAAGACACTACATGGAGGCAGAATAAGTCTTTGCCCATATACAAAGGTCAATGTTTTTGTAAACAGCCCCCAGGCCATAGTTTGCCCATCCCTGTACAAACCTGTATGGTGTAGGAGATTGCCAGGCCTTTTGAGGTGGAATTAATGACTTCGTTGTCAGTAAGGACCACGAACAGAGACACCAATAAGGTCATGATGCAAGCCATGAAGTCCAGCCAGAAGGACAGCCAGCGTGTGCCAGCGTAAAACAGCAGGTAGTGATTTGAGTTGACATCGTTCAGGACTTTGAACCTGCATCACGGCAAAGACAATTCAATGAAACATTCTGGGTAGAAGGCATAGAGACGGATGACACAGTTGCTCAAGCTTTGTGGTTGTACAGTTTGACGTGACTGTCTTTGGTGTTGTAGGCGTGGATGGTGCTGAGGCCCTGCAGGGTGGAGGTGGTGAGGGAGATGCAGGGAGATCGACTGATGTTCTCCATCTTCTTCATTTGGCGAATGCTTTTTTGGAAGATGCTGCAGCGCATGAACAAAAAAAAAAACAGTCAAACGGTTTCAACCCGTGCAAATCTGAAGAAGGAGGTCGAGACACAACTCACAAGAGGATGATGGTGAACAAAACCCCTATAATGACCACGGCCACCAGCATCAGCGGGAAGACAGCTGAGATGATGATGATGGTGAATGTGACAAGCAGACAAAACTGCAAAAATGGATCCATGTGCATGGGAAGGACGGTATCCACCTCTTCCTGGTCTTTGGCAAAGCGGTTCAAAATGCGACCAGTTGGTGTCGTGTCGAAAAAACTCATTGGACTCCCAATAATCTGTGAAATACACCAGCCAGTGGCTCCTTAAACATCTAAGGTTTTTTTTTAAAGAAAAAAAAATGGAAAAGGCTTAAGTGAGGGACGTACCTTCTTGAACATGGAGTTATGAAGTTTGCATGCAGCTCTTAAAGTGACGTGAGTGTAAATGAAGCATTTAAAGATAGCAAGTATCACCATGACAGCAACCATTGCTCCGTAAATAGACTGATAGAAGTGCAGTTTGGGGTTTTTGGAGATGTTGCCCTGGTCTGAAGAGGAGGAGACGTTCTGGTCTGAGGTGGAGTTAAAGGCAGACTAAGAAGATGAAGAAAAAAAATAGAAAAATCATCATCATCATGCATTTGTAAATACTGTCACCAGTAGGGGTGTAACGATTATTCCCCTTAACCGATTGATTGATTGATTTATACCAGGGGTGTCAAACATACGGCCGCGGGCCGTATCCGGCCCTCCAGGTGGTTTAGTCTGGCCCACACATGAAAAGTTAAAATCATAAAGGTATTTAAAAAAAGAAAGCAAGTTTTTAGTCCATTCCTGTGGCGAGTTATGATTTTTTTTAAAGAAATAACCGAAATACGCAATTTCGCAAATAGGGGGAGCAAAGGAAACACAAAACAGGTGAAACAGCATATCTCTGCAAGTACCAAAAGCGAAACATAACAGCTCTGCGTCTGGGTAAGATACACTTTGGTTTCCTATGAGCCTTACCACTGTTATGTTGCTATAAGGATGACCTGTAGTGACACCCTAATGACCAAAATGTCGTAAAAAAGAAGTGGATTGCTGAGCTTTCCAGGAAAAATGGACAAAGTTTAATTTGTTCACAGAGCTGAATGCAAAACCTGCATGCTTGGTATGTCATCAACAGGTCGCACTGTTCAAAGAATATAACATTCAGCACCACTATGAGACTCACCATAAAGAAAAGTTTCACCGTGTCAGATGTAAAATTTTCAGTCTGTATAAAATTGAATAGACTAACTTTTCTTAAGTGAAACTAATTTTATTTGAAATCCATTGGCCCCAAGTGATTAGGCTACTATGTTGGTTGAGGCATTTTTTCCAATTGAGTAAAAAACTAAAACAAAGCTCTTATTTTACTTTTACGCTAGTGGTCCGGCCCACTTGAGGTCAGATGGGTTCAATGTGGCCCCCTACCCAAAATGAGTTTGACACCCCTGATTTATACAATCCAACCAGATTGATCTGTCTGAGACAAGCCATTAATTGAATCGGTAAAATGAAATAAATTAATTATAATTAATATTGAAATATACCATTTGGATTGAGACATGATAGGTTTATTTTACTGACTACGAATCGTATCGTCAACCACTAATCATGAAATTAATTGTTAGTGAATCGTTACACCCCTACAGTCACCAAATATAACTAGAAGCGTCTAAAATCAGCACAAATCTGTTGTCTTCTCTAAAACAAAGGAACAAGCTCCGACATGCACATGGGGATCAAACTCTGATGCGGCTCCTGCTGCAGTTAAAGTAATGGAATCGTGACAAATGGATTAAAAGCGATGAGCTCAGACTGTTATCATTATTATGTGCAAACTCGGTCGTGCTCCTCACCCCGTCGCCCTGTCCCAGCCAGTAGCTCAGCCACCAGTTACTGAAGGCGGTGGAGCCGATCATCAACACGATGATGAGGATGGTCAGGAAGGTCATGAAGTAACCTGCAGCAACCCAGCAACGCCAATCTCAGCTGGTGAGGTGAAATGGAGACAAATGATGGTGTGATACCTCCGGCTGCCTGGCAGTATTGATGGTAGACCCTCCAGGAGACGGATCCTTCTGTGGACGACTCCTGACTGACCAGCTGGTCACCATCCTTCACGGCAGCTTAGCAGGTATTAAAAAAAAGGAACAAGTAAAGGGATTTTAGCTCTAAGCAGGTCCCATTTGACACATTTGCATCCAGTGTTTCGCCCAGTCAAACTAGCCAGGACCGCCTCAGGCTGCAGCTGCTACAAAGTTTGGACCAGAAC
Organism: Oryzias sinensis; assembly: GCA_037389245.1. Lineage (NCBI taxonomy): Eukaryota > Metazoa > Chordata > Actinopteri > Beloniformes > Adrianichthyidae > Oryzias > Oryzias sinensis. The sequence goes on along the minus strand of CM074489.1, from coordinate 16,000,807 downwards.
CAGTGGGACTCATCAGAACACTCCTATTTCCGGGTTCTTACACAATTAGATACAGAATGGATTTGTAAAGTGTGAAGCAGCAAAGTTCAGGGATCAGAAAGTGGAAATGTCAGGCAGGACTTCACTGCGTAAACAGGTCCAAACATCAAGCTTTGGTTTTATGGGGCTTTTCTTTAACCTCATCTGCATTTTAATTGTACTTTACATTTCATTTTTTTTTTCTTAATGTTTTTTGTACTTTTGATGCTGTTATTGCTTTTTATTGCTTTACAACTGCAGTATTCCTGCTTGCATTTCTATTTTTGCCCACTAGATGGCCCGAGTTGACCGTTCCTCTGTTCCTCAGTTCCAGTTTAAACTTGAAATGAGAAGAAGCTTGTTGATGACAACTGTTGGTTTTAAGATTAGTTGTTGAGTAATAAAAAAGTAATAAAATAAAGAATAAGTAATTAGATTAAAAAAAGGTTTCTGTCGTTTACTTTTATAACTTGATAGTGTTTTTTAAAAATACATAATAATAAAAAAAAGCTAAAATAAGAAAAGAAATTTAAAAAAATTAAGAAGCTGTGGTTTATTTTAGAATAAATTGGCTTTTCATATCAATATAAATTATTTTGAACCTTCAATAGCAAATATAATACATGCAAATATTAAAACTTTGGAATTCCATCACTCACAAAAAAAAGAATAATTTTTGAAAATTTGAAAAAGTGAAATTGTAAAGTTCTTCACGGTCTTATTGAACTTTTTTGTGAATTAAAAAGATTTTTTCATCCAGGATGGTTCAAAAAAGTTTGAATAAATGTCATCTGCACTTAGTTTTTAAAGTAAAAAATACATTTTCTTTTAGGTCAGAAAGTCTTTAGCATCAAATAAAACCAAATATTCTAGGTTTTCGTAAATTTACACCAGGAAAATCAAAGCAAAAACAGGGTTTGCACATGTTTAAAGTAATTTATTAAAAATATGTTTATCCCATAAAGGACATCAGTGATTCAGAACACGATGCAGAGAAGCTAAAGCTGTTTAGAAATAAAGGTGGAAAAACACAAATAATGCTGGGGAAATCAAACTTTATTTAAAGTGTACACTTACATTTCTGATCAGCAGCTACGTCCGGATCCGTCTCATCTGACATGTCGAAACCTTAAAGCAGGAAATTCCATTAAATTATGTGTTTAGTCAATCAAATGTTTTGTTTCTAGTCATGTGGTCTTTCTTCGCTCTGCTACAGTTTTTGTACCTGGATTCACGATCCCGCTGTCTGCACACGGCTCAGCCTCCTTCAACGTCTCAGCATCTTCTGACGACTCCTCTTCCTTCTGAGTCTGATGAGAAGGAAGCGAAACGGTTCAGTCTGTTAAAAACGAGCTGATTCCACATCCTGTTTTTAAAGGTAAACCGGGTCATTGGCTTCTAAGAGCCAAGGGAGAGGAGCAGAACTTTTACTTTGGACTTCTCCGTTTGGTAGTTGCTGATCATCTGATTGTAGCGTCCGTTGGCTTTCATCAGGTTCTGGTGGTTCCCCGCCTCCTGGACCTCTCCATCCTCCAGCAGCAGGATGTCGTCGCAGAATTCCAGATACTAGAAGACGAAAGCATCAACAAGAAGAAAGCTGAGTCGACAAAGGACAAGATGCAGAGAAATCTGTGGGGTTTGTCAGGTTCCTCTCATTATGATCCTGCAGGCTCTCAGATAATAATCCCGTGGTCAGCCTATGAATGAAGTGATGTTCTACAGGCCTTCACAAAGGACTTTCTCTGGATTTGCTCTTCTGACCTTAGAGCTCCAACTTGTGCGTCATTAGGGGCGAGATTTTGGATTTGCAGGTAAATTCATTACATCCATCCATCCATCCATCCATCCATCCATCCATCCATCCATCCATCCATCCATCCATCCATCCATCCATCCATCCATCATCCATCCATCCATCCATCCATCCATCCATCGGGGGGACACAGATGCGTTCCCAAGCCAGCCAAATCTCCCCAGCGTGTCCTGTGTCTTCCCCTGGGCCTTCTCCCAGAGGGACATGTCCAGAGGGCATCCGGAAAGATACCTGAGCCACCCCAACTGGCTCCTCCGGATGTGGAGGAGCAGCGGCTCAGCCACCCTAAGGTGGGAGCTCATTTGGCCCTGTCCCATATTGTTCTTGTGTGGAGTATTGGAATGAAATCACTTTTCTTACAAATATAATCCCCTATATTTAAAAAATGCACAACAGTCTTTGCTACCTCTTAAAGAGTTGAAGCCACGTGAGGTGAGAATATGTCTAATTTGTTCCTCAAACACGGAGACTCCACACCCTTACAGGAAATGAAATGATTTCTTGTAAAGATGCAGTTGAATTACTGGGTTTTCAATTCTAAAATGAAAAGGCAACAGAAGTATGACGCCGTTAAAGCTTAAGGGCTAACCAAGATTTGATAGAGATTTGTTTCGGAATAGACAAAGAGATCTTTTGTTCAGAATGAAAGCCTTTTTCCAGCTTGCATCACCTGGAGCTGATGTGTCACAAGTATGACGGATTTTCCTCTGAGCTCTTTTTTGATGCATTCCTCAAAGATGTGCTTCCTGCCATGAGCGCCGACGGGCAGCATTGTGCTGGATTATCCAGAGGTAGATGTCTTTATTGGAGTAGACGGCTCTGGCCAGGCTGATCCTCTGCTTCTGCCCCCTGGACAGGTTCAGCCCCCGCTCCCCAATCTGACAGCAGAACCAGAAGAAAGCTTACACAGAGATCCCACCCACGCTCGCCATTTGGCTGAAGTTTAAACATTCAGTTTGTGTGAAACAAAATAAAAATCATCCTGTGTAGAAGATAATTGTTAACATTTTCTCCAATAAGATAAAACACATTTTATTCATCTTAAAAGAAATAAAATCAGGGATTAAAGTAACATTTTGGGTTTCAGGGTTAAAAAGAAAAAGTGACATTACACAAACCCTATACAAGAGGCTTTAGGAATATTCTAGTTCAGATAAAAAAAATTCAGGACACACCTACACAGCTTTTAAACTCTTTAAATGTTTAAATTAAATTATTCAACATTTTAGGACAAAATTATTAGTATTAATAAATGCTCAAAGGAAACTTTTTTGTCATTAAATAGTAAAATATGAGATGGAAAAAAGAACCTGAAGCTTGTTTTTTACCAAATTACTTTTTTCTTTTTCTTTTTTAAACTTTTTGTGAGTAATATTTAGTTAAAAAGAGTTAATTAAAGATGAAATCTTTAAAGTAAAGTAGTAAAGAGTGCAGCATGAAGAGAAATGAGCTGTTTTTAAAATGTGGAGATGTGGAGAAGCTGGGTGTCTTCTTTATATGTACTGATTGGGTATTTTACCTCATGAAAGAAAAACAAATGTAATAAGAAATCATCATATTTGTGCATTTCTGAGTATTTCTCCTTTTGAAATCGCTTGTCAACTGCAACTTTCCTAAAGATGCTTGAATTAACGAGCTGGTGATATCACAACGGAAATCAAGACAAGCCCACGATCCGCCCCGGTCCAGCGCACATCAGCTTGGGGAGAAGAGAAGCGGCACATTTCCGCCGCCCCCACATGCAAAGGCTGGATTTTAATATCGCATTTATTTAAATCTAAACTTAAGTTTAATTTTAAATACGTGCTCCCTCCAGCTCCATGGGGCCTGCAACAGACAGTCCAGGGTGTTCCCGCCTTAGCCCCACAGTACCCACCCCGGCTACTGTGGGGCGATTCGGCTCAGGCGGGTACCAAACTGCGCCCCACTGCTGATATAGCGCAGCTGCCAGACCTTTGCGCTGCCCCCCTCGCTTCAGATCGCACCTCAGGACCCTGCCAGATCGAGGTCCGCATTTCAGTGAATTAACATCGAACTGGTCGCCTCACGCGACAGATCGCGCTTGCGTCAACGAGCTTAGCCCTAACTTCTAATCCTAAACTCAACCCTTCCTCTCAGTTCAGCAGTGTTCAAAATTTGCACGTTTTTGCAAATTTATGTGCGAATAGTCACTGTTTTTCTGGCATTTGTAGCAGCAAATCAGATCTGCGCCACAGCCAGATCTGCTCGCTGTTCTGCAATGTAGCCTAAATTATAATGTAATTCATTTTTTGTGTGTCATTTTAGTAAACAGCAGGGTCTGGTACACACTTTTGTTTTGTCGTTCCGCACATTGTTCAAAAAAAATGTTTCCATCTAAACCAAAATGTCACTTTTCACTGTTACTTTATTGCCAAAGAGAACTTTTGAGAATAGAGACCGTCAGTCGGTGACGTCTGTGCCCCCCCCATTGTGTCACGCTCTTCACGCAAGACAAAGCTTGCAGGAAGGGGAGATTAAGGGCGGGGCTACTCAGATCAGCACCAACGGCCACGCCCATGTAGAGAAGGTTGGAAAGGAATGCCTAAGATAAACATGAAATATGTAGCTTTTTAAGGACATTTAGGTTGTGGGAATTTGGTTAAAAACGTATTATTCACAATTAAAACACCATTTAAAAAAGAAAATCACAGGAGTGTCAGAGTGTTTCTACCTCGGTCTGATCACCATGAGGCAGAATTTGCAGGTCCGCTCTGAGGCTGCACACATCCAGAACCCGGTCGTACCTGCAGGGAAGAACGCAGAGCCTAATTGGATCTCTGTCAGGAAGTCTGAGGAGATTCGTGGTTGTCAAGTTATTTACTCCCACTTGAAAGGGGGAAAGCATCCACGAGCTTGAGCAGGACTTCACACACTATCCAGACATATTTCTTCCGTTTTTTCTGTTTTATCTAATTTTGAGGTTTCCAAGCAGTATGGTAAGATGCTGGTTATAAATGTGTAGAAACCTAAAACAAGACATAATATTTTCTCAATCTACCATACAGTAAATACAACAATAAACAGGTAACATTAATCAACAGATAAATTCATGACTCCATAATTAGTTAGATTTACACAATTGATAGGTTAAAAGTTAACTTCATAATGTCGGAAATTCATTGAAAATACAACAATGCATATATTTCATAAATAGTAGTAAGTGAATAAATGACAATAAATGGAATTGTCATAGTATTATTAAGTTAAGAGTAACAATGCAAGGAGACAACATAGAAGTTATAGTCAGAGCACTTTGTTATATTCCACCAGGGATGGCAGAGACACCAGATGCTTTATTTACGCCAAGTGTATATTTGTCTATGACTCTCTTTGATCGTTCTGTATTGCCAGTGTGCAATCGATCGCTCTAAGTTGAGAGAATTAAAAGGCTGCTGGTTGATATCAGGTATCCTTATTTTCCCACACCGACATGGTGCCTTTTCTATGGATATTAATTCCGCATAAGGACGCGTTTATTTAAACTGCCGCCTGAAACGTTTTTTGAAACCAGTTTAAAGATACGACGCTAGCTAATTAGCATACGTGGGACAAGACTAATTCCTGATGTATTACACCCACACAGTGAATGCATTTTTTGGGGATTCTGAGATGGCTGGAAAGATTCCAACCTCCATGTATGGACTGGACGAGTCCTGGGGACGCATACAAAAGATCTGCGCTCAAAACAAAAATGTGAACTCATTTTGAGGGTCCACTTCCACAGAAGAAGACAGAAGGTGAGACTACTTTGTTGTGGATTGGAGATGCTGGGCTTGAAATATACAACACAGCTATTTTGCAAGTGAGGATGACAAACTTAACTACCCAGTGTTTGAGAAACTTGAAGGAAAAGCAGGCCACAGAGTAACTACATACTTGCTAGATTTCAACTGAGATGCTTGAAAAACAAGGAGAATTACCATCAAAGGAGTTTTGTAACTAGCCAGACTATTGATTGATGAAGGAGGATACGCACACAAGAAACAAAAAGAGGAAACATTGAGGGACACACTCTTGTTTGGCCTCAAATCCCACTAAGTCAGAAGTGATGCAACTGGGTTGGCAATGCTTTAACTTTTAAACAAGTGTATGACCTAGCCAAAGTGGAAGAGAGCACCAGAGCTCAGATGGACATCATAAGTAGAGGCAGCAGACAACCAACAGATGTTCATGCAGGAGAAGCAAGCAAAAGACGCTGGTAAGCCAAACAAGCAGCTGAAACCTCACATGAAGGAAAGTCACTCTGTAGAAAGGGTGAGAACCTAACAGACAACTCAACACAAGAAAATTCAGACGATAATCAAAAATGGTTGCTGTACAGATGTGGGAGGAAACATCAGAGGTCAGATCCAGCCCAGCAAAATCAGCACAATGTAGATATCAAGTGGAAAGACTGGACATTTCTGAAAGTATGTATAAAAAGAAACAAACAGTTGCATGAAATAAACAGTCCAGATGATATACACCACTGTGACTATGACACAGACAACACACGATCTTCAGCTGCTGAATCGGGTTCACACCTCAGTTTGTGCAGCTGACACTGCATGCAAGTTTCCAGATAAACTGTTCACAAAAGTTGCTTAAAATGACAGCTACACCATGAACATGAAGATTGACACAGGAGCAGACACTTGTATTCTAACAACAGATGACCTGCAGACTCTACCATTTGAGCCACGCATTACATCAAGTGATACCATTATGGGTTGGTGGTATGTTATTAACTCAAAAATGTTGGTGTTGCCGTAGATCAAAAGTGTCCTATAAGCAAAAGTCTATGCAGTGACAAAGTTCAACATTGTTAATGCCCCATCAGGAGTCCATCAATGCTAGGACGCTGCCACAGAACTTGCTGATACCAGTCAACATTGACCACTTGAAATCACGTCAACTCTCACCAGAGAAAAAGTGACAAAAATATAAGGAATGTTTGACAAGATAGGGAAGTTCCTAGAAAAAATACCACATTGAGCTTGTGGATGATCCTAAACCAGTCATTCACCCACCAAGAGCTGTGCCTGTACACATCATGCCATTGTACAAAGCTGAACTGGAGAAGATGAGCAGATGACATCACATTGAAGTCACAGAACCTACGGAATGGGTCAACTTAATCACAGGCAACAATTACAAAAGGGGAAAACGACCAGCAGAAAATCAGGTTGTGCCTCGATCCAAAGGACCTTAATAGCATTAAGAGAAATGAGACTACCCTACACGGACAATCGGCGAGCTTCTACCACTCCAGCACGGGAAAATATTTCAGTGTCATAGATACTCAAAAAAGGCTACTGGTATGAAGAGCTAGACTATGAGTCGAGTCTGTTGTGCACTTTCAACACGCCGTTTGGCAGATACAGGTTCAAGCGCCTGCCCTTCGGATTGGTGGTTTCTACAGGATATTTTTCAGGAGGAAGCTTGACTCTCCATCTTCAGCAACATTACAACGTATCAGGCAGATGACCTGATCATATCTTGGAGCTACTCTGGAAGAAGAGTATGACGGCTTTCATAAAAGTCATGGAGGCAGCAAAGAAGAACAATATTGGTTTTAACTCAGAGAAACTGCAGTTTAAGCAGAACAAAGTCAGCTTCTATGGACATACACTCACCATCCATCCATCCAACCATCCATTCATCCAACCATCCATCCATCCATCCATCCATCCATCCATCCATCCATCCATCCATCCATCCATCCATCCATCCAACCATCCATCCATCCATCCATCCATCCATCCATCCATCTTCTTCCACACATCCTGGACCGGGTCGCGGGGGCAGCAGTCTAAGCAGAGATGCCCAGACTTCCCTCTCCCCAGCCACTTCCTCCAGCTCTTCTGGGGGGACACAGAGGCGTTCCCAAGCCAGCCAAATTTCCCCAGCGTGTCCTGTGTCTTTCCCTGGGCCTTCTCCCAGAGGGACATGTCCAGAGGGCATCCGGAAAGATACCTGAGCCACCCTAACTGGCTCCTCCGGATGTGGAGGAGCAGCGGCTCAGCCACCCTAAGGTGGGAGCTCATTTTGGTCTCTGGTATCCGGCATATTGTTCTTGTGGGTGAGTATTGGAATGAAATCGACTTTTCTTATAAATATAATCCCTCATATTTAAAAAATGCACAACAGTCTGCATACCTCAAAGAGTTGAAGCCACGTTGGTGAGAATATGTCTAATTTGTCCCTCAAACACGGGGAGACCTAATGTCTTTACAGGAAATGAAATGATTTCTTGTAAAGATGCAGTTGAATTACTGGGTTTTCAATTCTAAAATGAAAAGGCAACAGAAGTATGACGCTGTCGTGTTTTCAAACAACTAAGATTTGCTAGAGATTTGTTTTTGAATAGACAAAAGCAGATCTTTTGTTCAGAATGAAAGCCTTTTTCCAGCTTGCATCACCTGGAGCTGATGTGTCACAAGTATGACGGATTTTCCTCTGAGCTCTTTTTTGATGCATTCCTCAAAGATGTGCTTCCCCACATGAGCGTCGACGGCAGACAGCGGATCATCAAGGAGATAGATGTCTTTATTGGAGTAGACGGCTCTGGCCAGGCTGATCCTCTGCTTCTGCCCCCCTGACAGGTTCAGCCCCCGCTCCCCAATCTGACAGCAGAACCAGAAAAAAGCTTTCACAGAGATCCCACCCACGCTCGCCGTTTGGCTGAAGTTTAAACATTCAGTTTGTGTGAAACAAAATAAAAATCATCCTGTGTAGAAGATAATTGTTAACATTTTTTCCAATAAGATAAAACACATTTTATTCATCTTAAAAGAAATAAAACCAGGGATTAAAGTAACATTTTGGGTTTCAGGGTTAAAAAGAAAAAGTGACATTACACAAACCCTATACAAGAGGCTTTAGGAATATTCTAGTTCAGATAAAAAAAATTCAGGACACACCTACACAGCTTTTAAACTCTTTAAATGTTTAAATTAAATTATTCAACATTTTAGGACAAAATTATTAGTATTAATTAATAAACGCTCAAAGGAAACTTTTTTTGTCATTAAAGAAATACATGAGATGGAAAAAGAACTGAAGCTTGTTTTTACCAAATTACTTTTCTTTCTTTTTTAAACTTTTTGTGAGTAATATTTAGTTAAAAAGAGTTAATTAAAGATGAAATCTTTAAAGTAAAGTAGTAAAGAGTGCAGCATGAAGAGAAATGAGCTGTTTTTAAAATGTGGAGATGTGGAGAAGCTGGGTGTCTTCTTTATATGTACTGATTGCATTTTACCTCATGAAAGAAAACAAATGTAATAAGAAATCATCATATTTGTGCATTTTTGAGTATGTCTCCTTTGAAATCGCTGTCAATCAAACTGTCCCAAAGACGCTTGAATTAACGAGTTTTTGTGATGTCACAACGGGAAACCGCACAAGCTCCACGATCCGCCCCGTCCAGCGTGCACATCAGCTCGGGAGAAGGGAAGATGGCACATTTCCGCGTTCCCCACATGCAAAGGCTGGATTTTGTCATTGGCCGCACGTATTTAAAATTAAACTTTAAGTTTAATTTTAAATACGTGCTCCATCCAGCTCCATGGGGCCTGCAACAGACAGTCCAGGGTGTTCCCGCCTTAGCCCCACAGTACCCACCCCGGCTACTGTGGGGCGATTGGGTTCAGGCGGGTACCAAACTGCGCCCCACTGCTGATATAGCGCAGCTGCCAGACCTTTGCGCTGCCCCCCTCGCTCAGATCGCACCCCAGGACCTCAGATCGAGTCCGTACCAGTGAATTAACATCGAAACTGGTCGTCTCCGCCGCGCAGATCGCGTTTGGTGTCAACGCAGCTTAGCCCTAACTTCTAATCCTAAACTCAACCCTTCCTCTCAGTTCAGCAGTGTTCAAAATTTGCACGTTTTTGCAAATTTATGTGCGAATAGTCACTGTTTTTCTGGCATTTGTAGCAGCAAATCAGATCTGCGCCACAGCCAGATCTGCTCGCTGTTCTGCAATGTAGCCTAAATTATAATGTAATTCATTTTTTGTGTGTCATTTTAGTAAACAGCAGGGTCTGGTACACACTTTTGTTTTGTCGTTCCGCACATTGTTCAAAAAGTGTCGATCTGGAACCAAAAAATGTCACTTTTCACTGTTACTTTATTGCCAAAGAGAACTTTTGAGAATAGAGACCGTCAGTCGGTGTCGTCTGTGCCCCCCCCCCCCCCCCCCATTGTGTCACGCTCTTCACGCAAGACAAAGCTTGCAGGAAGGGGAGATTAAGGGCGGGGCTACTCAGATCAGCACCAACGGCCACGCCCATGTAGAGAAGGTTTTGGAAACCGAAGCTTCAGATACACATAAAATGTGGCTTTTTAAGACATTTAGGTTGTGGGAATTTGGTTAAAAACGTATTATTCACAATTAAAACACCATTTAAAAAAGAAAATCACAGGAGTGTCAGAGTGCTTCTACCTCGGTCTGATCACCATGAGGCAGAATTTGCAGGTCCGCTCTGAGGCTGCACACATCCAGAACCCGGTCGTACCTGCAGGGAAGAACGCAGAGCCTAATTGGATCTCTGTCAGGAAGTCTGAGGAGATTCGTGGTCCCGCTGCCTCCAATTCATGCAAGAAACAGAGAGCAGCTATAGAAAACAAAGGAAAAGTAAAGACACAACGCATTCTCTTTGTGGATTGGTGCCTCGTTAGGTAAAAAGACACAAAAACATGAACAATGTTTTGACTGAATTCAACATGCAAAGGTTTGAATCTGTAATAATAATCTTAGAAATCTTCTGGAATTCACCAAACTAGAGAAAATGTTGTCAGTTTGTGCGTTTTATCACAAAGTAGCAGAAACTCCATAATCATAAAATCCATAAAAAACACTTTTCATAACTATTTTTTAATGAAATAAAGAATTTAAATACCTGTTGTTGTTTTTTGTAAAACATAATGATTAAAAATTATTTTAAACATGCATTTATCATTTTTTCGGTTTTTTTTTTTGGGAATGAGTTCATTCAAACTATTTCAGGATGATATTTGATGCTTTGTGTGATATCCTTAAGGTTAATTCGTTTTTCAGTTTAAAACATGAACCGTCAGGTGATTTAAGGTCACTTTTAGGGTCAACTTTAAAGTGAGAACTACAGACTTTTGAAGTCACATTCTCACTATTATAATTAACTCTCAGATAATTCTCATGTGCTTCAAACTTTGTAAATGAAAGTCTCAAATAAATATAAATTGTTTTGCTGTGGATTAGCCTTTAAATGAAATTAACAAATTAACAAATAAAATGAATCGATTACATCAATAAATCAAAGGCAAAAATATGTTTTAGTACCTGAATAATCTATAAGGAGATTATTTTTTTCAGGCAATCGTTTGCTTGTTTAGTTCAACATGTTATTAGCAGCACACCGACAAAAAGCCTTGAGAAAGTGTCGACTCTGCAGAACAGCTCCTCTGTTACACTTAATTGAAAGAAAACTATGTTTTTCACGTAAAAATTAGGTCAAACATCAAATAGTCTAAACATTAAAATGAACGGAGAACAAGTAAAGCAACAAAAACACTAGACTTTCAGTTTAAAAATCAAGAAAAGCACAACCAGGAGCTGTCAAACATGTGAGCATGCTGGGTTTTTTTGTTTTTTTAAAACAATTCGACCAATTGAACCACCTTAAAGCTGATGGAAAGGCTGTATTATCAGGCCTTATTAATGTTTAAAAAAAAACCTGCTTCATTTCGTCACCGAGAGGTGAATATAAGGCTTTTAATTTGATCATCTATTGCAGCCGTTTAAAGCTGCGTTTTAAATATTTGACTGCACCTTAGCTGCTCTCTCAGTTTGTTAATAGACTGGAAACGACAAGAGCAACTACAAGTGGAGACTGTAAAGTCCAGTTTCTTTTTGCTCCAATACCTTTTTCTGTGAAAGCGGCCAGTGTTCATATTAATATAAAAATATTTAACACAACTGTCCACATTTAAAAAAACAAATTAAATCTTGGTTCATAGAGCATCAGCAGTGCAGCCACAATGCATACATTTAATTAACAAAACCCATTCGTTTTTTTTATTAGTGGTATTCTCTTTTTATTGTTTGTTTAGGATTTCTGGTGATGTGAATGAGCCGTGGTAATAAAAGCTGTGAAACAGGCACCTCACTGTTTCCATATATTTTTTGTGGAAAATGTGAGTGTTTACCTTATTCTATAATAGCTATCATTTGTTGCAAACAAAACATTTATTAGTAGATTGATGTGTTTCTGCTTTTACATATTTGTGTTTTCTTGTCAAATTAAGTTGAAAACAACTGTGTTAAGATAATAAGGATGGAGGAAACTATAAAATGAAAGTTTAAAAAAAGAAAATATTTATAAATGAATCAGTCATAAACTTGGATGCAGGCTCTTATGTTATGTTTCCCTGTTTTATTCCTGTTTTGTTTCTCACGGATGAACGTTTTTGAGGGTTTATTCCAGCTAATCGGAGTTAAAAATTAAAGGTTGTTAACTCAGAGAGCAGCTGCAGCAGTTTTCCCTTTCTGTGTTTCCTGAGTCTCCACCTGCAGGTGAATGAACTCGTAAAAACTTGAACTTTCCAGATTGTGTCCCTAGACGTCCGATAAAAATATGTGTTTTATGGACACGCTGGGATCAGATTTTATGATTCCAATGGCGTTTAAATCCTTTCGTTCTGATCTGCAAGCCTGGAGGTTTTATGAGAGGTCAGCAGTCAGTCTGAGTGACTTCCGAGGATGAAGCTGTGAGATAACAAAGATAACACGGACGACCTCTGACCCCGTTTGACTGCTGAGTTAATATGAGTGCGCAGATGTCAGACACTGTCTCACGGTTGAACCCTCTTGACGTGGGACCTGCAGAAACGAGGGAAAACTTGTACTTCCTGTTTCTTTTTTCGGTGATTCAAAATCAGCAAGTCAAGAATTTTTTTGTCTGGTGTAAGTCCCACTCCAATCATCTTTTGACCTATTAATCAGATTAAAATAAATCTTTTAATTATGATTATGCTGATTTTAGCCTAAAAAAAAGTATTTTTCTAGAAAATAGTTTCTGCAGAGCAGCTGGAGCTCCTTAGAAATTTGTCTCTAAGTTGTCGGCAGGAGCTTTGGCACGGTGTAAGCCTGCCGTCATTTCCCATTATCCCTATATTTACCCTCTCCCACTAGCCTACAGCCCCTCACAGCCCCAACCTAACATTAGCGGTGCAACAAAAACGGCGAGCAATATTGAAGCTATCCAGCCGTACAGTTTTGAGCCAGATTCCAGTTCGGACTAGAAAAATAAACACAAACATGGAACTATTTGTCTGCAAGTGGATGCATCGGAGCAGGGAGCCTGTGGCCCCGCCCAGCGTATTTTCTACATCACAACTACAATCTTTCTCAAACTGCATTTTTTTGTCTGCTCCTGATTCACAATGATTTAAATAAAGAAACACTCAGAAATGCAATTCTAAGCTTCATTTTGTGCATATATATATATATGTGTGTGTGTGTGTGTGTGTGTGTGTGTGTGTGTGTGTGTGTGTGTGTACTCAGTACTCAGACATCAGAAAAAGGCCACATGAAGATGTTAAAAACACCCAAAACAAGGATGTTTTTCAAAAGTTTGGTAAATGTTGACAAGTAAGACTGGCATTTGTCATTATTTTGGATTAAAAGTTTAGATTTATGTTATAAGAATGTAAGAATAAGTACTCATTTTAGATTTTACGAGGATTTATTAGGATGTACTAAAAACCTATTCTAATATGAGTCATTTCCATTTATTCTTATTTTTTTATCACTGTATTCAAATAGAACTACAATTAGGTACGCCAAAACTAAAAAAAACAGAACCACCAAAAAAACACTTCTTATTGGGCTGTGTAACATTCAGTTTAAAGTAATTCTATCTAAAAATTATCTTTTTTAGTTTATTTTTCCCTTTTTGAATTCTCATGTGGAACGCCTTTGTGTCTAGTTTTTGATTTCTTGTTACGTAAAATGGTTGCTAGGCTGCCTAGTTTTGCAATGTCCATAATGCTTTAATTACTTGGTCTGGTCCATAGCCTCCCCCATCAGGATATTTTCTTGAACTGTTCCGTGGAAAATCCAGGCCTGCTGGGAAACGTAGGCGAACTTCCCGTCGACTGAGATGGATCCCTGAAGGAGATGCATCTGGAAGATGCAACGACAAGCAGACGATGTAAAGAACAGAGAAAGGTGGGCTGCAGATAAGATGTGAACCTGAGAATGGAGAGAAGAAGAAACCTGCTCCAGAATGCTGGAGATCAGGGACGTCTTTCCGCTCCCGACGTTCCCGCAGACGCCGAGCAGGTTTCCCTGCAGGAGACAGATCATCTGTTAGACTCCGGCAGTGAACTCTGACGGAATCAGGGGAAGCAGACCTTCGGCAGCGTGAAGGAGATGTTCCTCAGGGTTGGTGAGGCGTCCATCCTTTCCTCTTTGCTCGTCTGCTCCGCCCCCTCAGCCTGGCTGTCCGGTTTGGTCCAGGACAGTGTGGCGTTCTTCATCACAACAGCCGAGTCGCTGTTCCTCTGCTGCATCAGATAAGGCTCCGGGTTCTGGATCAGGAGGATTTTCTGGAAGACGAGAAGGACGCGCGGGGGTGACTGACGTGGACCAGCAGGAGGAGGAGAGCATCTGGGTGAGGATGTACCCTCAGGCGTGAGATGGACACGGCCGCCTCAGCCAGGGCCTTCACCGACAAGGGCATCAGAGCCAGGCAGAACCTCATGGAGTTAAAGATGGCGATGGTGGTGAAGGCCTGAGAATGGAGAGAAGCTTCTGTCATCTGAGTTCCAGCTTGCCCGGTGCGGCGGCCTCTGTCACTCACGTCAGAGGCTTTGAGCTCCAGGCCGATCAGCGTGTGCACCAGGAAGGTGGCGACGGTGGCGAGCGTGGGGACGATGCTGGTGAGGCTGGTGTTTGTGTTCTGAACGCAGCTGAAAAGCCAAATCTGCTTCTTTTCAGTTTTCCTCAAGTCTAGAGGACAGAGGAGAAACTTTCTGAAACCGGTTTGAGCCCAGAAAATAAACTTTCGGATGTTTTCTAAAGTGGAGTTACCTCCCCTGCTGCAAACATGGAGACCACTTCTGTGAGGATTGTCACATGGCTAATTTGGATTTTATTTTTGCTGATACTTCCTCAGTTCTTGTCATGTTCTGTTTTAGGGTTGTCCCTGTCAGTCACACACAGCGTTTATTTAAACATTTAAATGATCACGTTTTAGGTTTGGGTGATGCTTTCAATCGGCTGCACGCCTTTTAACTGTAAAACCAGAAAGAAGGAGCACGTTACTCCAATTTTAAAATCTTTGAAATGGCTCCCAGTCAGCGTCAGCATCGATTTTTAAGGTTCTTTTATTAGTTTATAAAGGTTTAAATGGAACTGGCCCCTCATTTTGATCAGATTTCCTTTTAGTTTAGGACCCTCCCAGAGCCCTCAGGTCTGCTGGGGGTCACAGAGGTCAGAACAAAAACCCACATTGAGGCCTCATTTCAGCACTTTGGGCTTCGCCTGAAGACGTGAGGGCTTCAGCCACTGTGAACTCATCTTAATAGTAAAAGTAAAGCCTTTATGTGATTTTTACTACATGTTTTCATTTGATTTTATACATTTTATTAACAATTAGTTTGGTTTGATTTAATTTGCTTGTACTTGATTTATATGTGTTGGGTTTTTATGAGTTTTTATTTATTTTATTATTGGTATTGTTTTTTACTAAGTTTATTACTTTTACTACTATTTTTTGTGTTACTAATATCTATTTTAAATTGGGAAGTACTTTGGGATACTTTGTAGCAGGAAAAGTACAAATAAAGTTTTTACCGGTCTCTTGCATAGTTACGGTCCAGTTCCTGTTCATTCCAAAACCTCCTTATACCAGATTCATTAGGGTCTAATTTACAATAAGGATTTTATTTTTATTTTTATCTGCATTTACTGTTTTTAGCCTAAATAAATGTTTTATTTTTCAGTGCTCTTCTGAAATTCTTTTGGGGGTCTGATCATCCCTTTCCTCTATTCTACAAGCGTTCCCGGTGGTTCTTTTCAATTAGGATGATGGCGTTTTTAGGTTAAATCAAACTGCATTTCTTTTACCATCTGGTCCTAAATCACAGTGATTTATATAAAAGAAATAATCCAAAATGCAATTTTAAGCTTGATTTTCTTTATAAATGTCCTCTATCAACAGAACATGTTAAAAACACAATTTTGATCAGAGTGGGGCTTTAAACACACAACTGTAAAATAGACTTTTTTTAATGTGCATACTTTTAGAATAATACAGTTTTTACATTTTGTGTCAATTTATTTATTATAAACTTTTGGAGTCGTGGGCCACAAAGGCATCTAAGACTGGATAGAAGGGCCGGACGAGGAGCAGATTCGTGCTTTGGTATTCCACCTCATTAGAGACAGAAATAACACAGAATCTGGACAAAAGCATTCTTTCATTTTGATTGAAAATAAATAAACTCATATATATATATTAAAACAAAAATTTTTGATTTTTCTCTGTCAAAGCTGTTCTAATTCTAGAGCACTGCATCAATGGGTTGTTACCCCTCAAAGAAATCGTACATTTAGAGAAATGCTGCGTTCGTGTGGTGTTTGAATAATAGGAAAAACTATAAAATCTTCCATGAATGAAAAGTAACTTAGGGCACTTAAACAAAAGGTCAATTTTCTGTAGTGGTTAAATGTTTGTTCCGTACTTCTGTGTTGGACTGTCAATGTAATTTATTCCAGTTTGGGGGGCCAAATTAAAAAGTTTAGCCTGATTTAGCCTCTTTGATCTATGGTCAAGGATGATCCATAACCTGATTGCCTTCATTGAAACTCATCGTTCTCTAACTTTGGTTCTAACCGAAGGTTTCTTGAAAATTCCAACTTCTTTTAGGATTATAATTACTTTTTTTCAAATGCATTTTGTAGATTATCAGGTAAATATTTACGATGCTTTTTATACATTAATTTTAAAATACCATATTTGTGTGATGTTAAAAAGAAAAAATGGGTTTGTAAACATCTTGATGTTCTATTTTTCATGATTGACATTGTTTTTACTACCCAAAAAATAAAAACATATTTGGGAATTCTAATATCTTTAATTAAAAAAATAAGGGAGTATTTCTTCCTGTGAAGATTCTTATTGTTTTTATTTGTTTTTATCTTGAGCATTTATGAAAATAATCTGGTAGATTCTGCTAACATAAAAATAATTTGGATGCCCTAAAATACAATAAAGTTGTATTTCTCAGATCGTGTTTCGGATTCGAGCGGTCAGAGGTGAATCAGGTTTTTTCTGGGGATTAACTATAATATTTAGTGATAGATCCCGACAGGGAAGAACTAAAACAATCAAGAAATGCAGCATTCTAGATGTTGTCATGGGGTTTTCATTTACATTCAGCAGCACAAATTTTCTAAGTTAAAAGAGTAAAAAAAATTTCAGCTTTAAGAAATATCAAAAAATGTAAGCAGTTTTTCTGCTATTTAGAAATAAAAAGTCAAAATTCTGTTTTTTTTCTCACCTGCGATCTTCTCCTCGAAGGACTCCTCCCAGGCGTACATCTTGATGAGCTTGATGCTGTTGAGAATCTCGTTCATTGTGCGAACGCGGTTGTCTGTGATGAGGATGGCTTTCCAGCGAAACTTATTAATAAGTTTGGCCAACATGAACTGCAATGAGAGCAAAACAAACCGTTGTGTTTCAACTAAATGTACACATTTAAATGTGTTTAAAGCCATAGAACTTGACTAATTCAAATGCTTAGCTGACAGACTGATGGAAAATGTAACAAAACGTTTTATTATAATTTTTACTTACAAAAAAACAACATTAATGATTTGTTGTAAACCAACATTTTGATTTTGATTAGTGTTAGTAAAAAAAGTCTTTTATTTTGATACCAGTTTTGTGACCATCAAGCCATGTGACTGAAGCTCCTCCCTTTCACATGTGATCAATTTTCCTTCTTTTTTATGTTTCCTTTCTTTTCACACAACAAAAAGTCGCAAGTTTGTAGAAGCGATTTGGAAGTTATACTTAAAAAAGCATCCCCTCCTGGTGTGTTTGTTCTGTACTTCTGTGTTGGTTTAGTCAAAACTTTAGAAACTGCTTTTAGGAGGCGGAGTCAGCCACTTCCTACAGCCCCACCTCCTCATTCACAGGTTTTGCCTTTTCAAAATAAGTCTCACAGCTTTGTGCAGCAAATTTTCCGCTTAAGATACATTTTTTGAAAACAGGAGGACATCTAAATAGCTGAACTTCTGTTTTGTTCTGGGTTTTTTTTGTCGCCGTTGCCCCAAAACTGCAAATCCAAACCTGTCCAAAAATAAAATAAAAAAGACCCATTATCTAAGATTTAGTGATAATTATGATTCCCTCTCTTAAATGGGAGTAATATTGATTATCTCAGCCATGGGTGCCCTAATCAATGCCTGGAGCGCCGATGTCCTACATGTTTTCCAACCAGGCTGCCATCAAGATCCTGATTGGCTGAATACACCTGATCCAGGTAATCAGAAGCAGGTGAGACTGGATTTCTGGAAAAAAAAAGGAGGCCGGTCCTCAAAGCCTGGATTCATGCACCCCCGATTTAAGCGAACACAATATATAAAAAACAGGTCTAAAATATTTATTTATTCACAATATGACCAAAGGACTAACAGGATCAAATGCTTACTTCTAATCTCAGATTTATTTTCTTTTTTTATCAAAGCGAGAACCTTTTTTTTTAAAATATTCTCATCTGACAACTTTGAGTTTAAACTGATTTCATAAATATTACAGTGTGTGGGAAGGTTTTAATAAAAAGAAGGGTCAAATTTCTATTGATGAGTGTCCTCAGCATTTATGACCCTCAGATAAACAAAAGTAGAGACTTATCTGTAATTTTAGGAGCTTTTTCAGAAAAGCTTGTTGTGGGGCTGTTTTTTTCTTTTTAGAAATCCAATTTATCAGTCTGCTGGTTGTTCTTGTGGAGTGCCTCACAGCTCAGTTGTGGGCCTCTTTATGTTTGTCTTAAGGCTCATTATAGACTGATGTGTTATCATCCGAAAATCATGTTTTCAATTATTTTTCATACTTATGCCTAATCATTTACCTTTATAGATAAATGTTTATGTTCTTCTATCTGTATATTATGTGAAGACCTCCTCTGGTTTCTGCTATAATAACTACACATATCATTGCTGTAGCCTGTTCTATAAAATCTGCACTGATGACAGTCAAATGTAAAATTTTGGCAGAAATATTGACAGTAAAAATATGAAAAAGAAATTCAAAAAGCAAAATCAAAACTATATTTAAGAGGCAAAAAGAAAAAGTAGTGAGTGGGATTCCACATCGTTAATATGTCTTTTTTTTTTAATCACAAATACTTTACATGTATATTATTTTTTATTGAATAAATGTTGTGCTCCCTGTCGTATTCCTCTGTGTCTCCTTTTGTCTTGTTTTGATCCTCCAAACTTTATTCATAATAACAGTTGGTCAAATGTTCGCTTTCTGTATTCTACTGTGGCTCAAATTGTGATTTTAATCTGATGAAACCCAACAAAACCCAAGTGTAGTTGTCTGAACTCACCTGGACGGGCACAAAGATGAGGTAGATGCACACTCCGGTCAGGGCGGTGAAGCCGAGGATGTAGCAGGCGTAGATGATGCACGCGACGAAGAGCACTGGCGCGGACAGAGTGAAGCTGCCAAACAGTACCGCCTCAAACAGCCTGTGGCCGTCATTGGTTAAGACGTTTATCATCTAAAGAGAGAGTGAGAGGAAGAAAAGAATCGTGGGTATTGACAGAGACTATGCTGAAATGCAACCATGAGGGGACGCGATCCTGGGCTTTTACGTGCTGGTTACAAGTCCGGGTAAATACAGAGGGTTGTAGGAAGGGAACCTGCCGTGAAACCAAAAGAACAATCAATAATACAAATAAACATCATTTATCATTTCCGAATCAGATAAGCCGTAGTCCGGGTCAACACCAGCCACTGCTGACCTACGGGGTGGAAATAGGACTACTGTTGGTGGAAAAAGAAAAGGAAAGAGGAGTTTTGGCGATGTGGTGTTTAATTGGATTCTTTATCAAGATCTTGGAGAGTGAGAAGAAAAGTGTCTGTAAGAATGAAAGGACAGGTGAAGATGACTGTGGTGAGAGCAGCCATGTTGAAGGTTTAGACTGTGAGAAAGAGACAGGTGGCAGTAAGGATGTTGAGGTCCGGAGGAGGACCAAAGAGGAGGTTCATGGATGTAGAGAAGGAGGACATGAAGGTGTTAGTCCCTTCAGGGACCAGCAGAGAGCGCAGTGTGTGGAGTTTACCTCCCCCATGGAAACGCCGCTGTGAACCCGCAGAGAGATGGCTTTCTGAAAGGCCATGGTGGAGAACGCCCCTTTGAGCCGGACTGCAGTCCGCAGGTTGAGCGCCCACAGCAGAGAAATGAAGAAAGCTTTGGAGAACTCTGAGGTGAACAGGGCGACGGCCAAACCAACGCTGTACGCCACAGAGGAGCTGCTCGGATTCTCGATGTACTTCAAGATCTCATTGACCAGAATGGCCTGAAGAGCAGAGAAGACAGGTGAGCCGGACCGATGATCAAATACCAACTCAGACCCGTTTCTGTGTTTCATGCTCACAGACCTCTGACAAATGAAACTTCTAGGTTGTTTTGGAAAACTATGTTGAGGATTAGCAGAAACAAAACTTTGATTTGTGGTTCTAAAGCTACCTTCACACCGGCCTCAGTTACACTTTCAAAGAAAAGTTGATGTAGACGTGTGTCTTGGACATCCACGATCCCAACTCTCACATTCTCGTGTAGCTACTCACATCCTGAAATCCCTTTTTGTGCAGCAAGTACAAAACGTGCGGCCAATTGAACGCATGTTAAAAGTTAAACCATGGAGTCCTGGACCGACCATGGAGATGGAGTCCTTTAATTTCATGGAACGGTTTGTAAATTGATCATGAAATGAATAATTATGGTTTGTGCCCAACTGGAATTCTATGACACCAAGTCCTTTATGTATCGGAGGAGAGCCGGGGGGGGGGGGGGGGGGGAGCCAGGAGCAAGATTAGGGAGTTTTGCACCGCTCTGACATTTTACCCCAAGCCTCTTTTAACTGTAGGGGGCAAACATGTCCAGTAAGCAGTAGAAAAAGAAGAGGAAGCCCCTCCCTGCTTGTCCAGTGTGAGCCCCATGAGCTAAATGCAGGTTTAGCCAATGGGTATAATGCGTTCTTGAACGTGCGTCACATCAAAATCAATCAAAACTTTATTTGTAAAGCACTTTAACATCCAATAGAGATCCAAAGTGCTGCAGAGGTAGGTTAAAATACAATTACAAGTAAAAATAATAAAATATAACAATGACAGTAAAATAAACGTTAATAGAAACACTAATAGAGGTGGACTAATTGTCATCTACTCTGGTGTTAAAAGCCAATGAAAAAAGATGAGTTTTTAGCAATGATTTAAAATCATACGAGGACCTGGCAGACCTCACAGACAATGGGAGACAGTTCCAGAGTTTAGGGGCAGCCACTGAAAAGGCTCTGTCACCCTTAGTCACAAGTCGGGTCCTGGGGCCGTAGCTTAAGAGTTTTTCCTGAGAAACATCAACCCATTGGTGAAATTGATGCTAAATTGAGAACAAAAGCCACAGTTTGGAGATAAAAACTCCCAAATCTTTTGGTTAAAATACATATATCTATATTTAATCCAAATGAGAGCATGTGTTTGTCCAGGTTCCATGTTATATATTCCTTTTATGAGGTGGAATACTAAAAAACGCCTCTTATCTGCTCCTGATCCGGCCCTTCAGGCAAATTTTGGATCCCTTTGCATGGATGGATGGATGGATGCATGGATGGAGATACACATTTCTACAGTTTGTCTTCTTTAGTATCTTTTGTTTTTATTGTTTGATATAAACCAATTCCAAATCCAAACATTCGGTTTAGACTGGATTGACATTATAATAATCTACCTTAACATCAAAACCCAGTTTGTGGGAGGAAAGTAGCCCTGGACTCAGTTCTGACTCTGTTCAGAGGGAAAGAAGCTAAATTTTAGATAAAAATTTAAGAAAACAAATTGAAACTGTGTCCAAACTATGAAATCTTTTTAAATAATAGCAGAAACTGTTTAGATTAAAATCTCTCCTCGCCTGTGTGGTCAGGACTTTGTTTTTGTATTCAGGAATAATCTGTGGTTATATGTTACCACTTCAGGATTTTACATTGAAGATTAACTCTACAGTTTCTGATTTTGATTATGTAATCCGACCTTTTACCTTTACAACAACATGAGCATTTATGACGGTTGCTTTTGTTCTTCCAAAATAATAGTCAAAGACGATTAAAATGTGGTTTTCATGCTTGAGTTTGCTATATTTGGGTGTTAATAGTCTACATTCAGATATACCAGTAGGTGAAAGATTTATAAAAGGATAACTCACGGGGCCGACAAAAGCTGCAGCCATGGCCAGGATCCCCACGAAGACCGACAGGATCAGCCTGGTTCTTTGAAAACGAAGGGCCGTCGAAACCAGGGAGGCTTTCTGCAGGCCCTTCTTCTCCACCTCCTGCTCCCACAGCCTCCACAGTCTGC
Source organism: Oryzias sinensis (assembly GCA_037389245.1). NCBI lineage: Eukaryota > Metazoa > Chordata > Actinopteri > Beloniformes > Adrianichthyidae > Oryzias > Oryzias sinensis. The sequence continues at coordinate 15,978,342 of CM074489.1, read as the reverse complement.
ACAGCAGTCATTTCACCACTCTTTAACATTATTTTCTCATATGGAAGCCAACAGAAACTCAGCTGCCATTCAAGAAAACCAATTTTCCCCCGCAAACAATACCATCTTGAGGATAAGGGCAGAAAAACCAGCAGCCATGAACACTTTAGTGCAAGGAGAAGCGGTGGAAACCAGATTGTGGCACCTTTCTCCGCTGGTGTCCGCGACGTCAAACTGAGACAAACCAAGCGAGGAGAAGTCCAGCTTGTTCCTGAACATGGCCCACATCATGGGGGTCATCCAGGCAAAGGTCACAAAGGACAGGAAGCCAGCGTTGTCCACCGGGTTTGATCTGGACACAGGACGTGATGATCACCAACACAGAAATGCTTGGTGAGGTTTTTCCAAATGTCATGAGCATCACTGACCGTGAGGAGGACCAGCGGAACGGCTTCAGAGTCTGTAGGCTTTGGTGGTATTTCCCAAACAAAGAGTGGCGAGGTCTCCCATTGTCTGCATGCTGGGTCTCTTCAGGGTGGGAGATCTCAGATCCACTTCTCCACCGGAAACCGTCGTCTGTCTGGAGGGTTCAAACGGGGGTCAAAGAGCAGAAGACCACAGGATGGAGGTGAAACAATGGCAAAGGGAAAGACACGCCGAACTCCCGTCCGGAGCGTTCTCCTCACGGCTTGTGCTTTCTGGATTTACTTACAAATGAAGCTCGTCGGCCGCTAATCTTCTCTAAGGCGTATTCTGTCTTCATTTTGGCCTGTGGGGGGAAAAAATAAATACAAAAAATCACCTGAAGTCATTCATTAGAACACAAAGGCTTCAGTCAGCAGCTAAAAATGCGATGAACGTGACGCACCCGTGCACAGAGATCATGTAAAGTTCCTCACGTGTCTTGCATCATAACAAACACTCTGAAAATTCAAAGTCAATGAGTTACAGTACCCCCCCCATCCCTGTTTACACTGTGCCAAAGTTCCTTCAGCCCGACTGAACGCAGAGTCACTATGATGAGTCGGCAGAATCCATGATGAAGATGCTTATTTTTATGTTCATGTTTTATAGGGAACCTCTGACACAGTACCAAGTGTCCCACAGATAACAAGATTTACGACAAAAAGATGGAATTTATGTGACCACTGTACTCCTGAAGGGAACGATCTGTCCTAACCTGAACAGATTACCGTCAAACCTGTTAGAGAGGAAACATCTGAATGAAATTTAAGGAGAAGCGACATTTTTTTGTATGATGGATCTAAAAGACATATTTGAAAATATTCAAAGACCCACTCCAATGAAAATCGTGATTTTGGTGTTTGAGATTCTTCTTTTTTAGGACATCGACACTCACTGGCCGCTTAATTAGGTACACCTGTTCAACTGCTCGTTAATGCAAATTTTATTATCAGCCAATCACATGGCAGCAGCTCAAAGCATGTAGACATGTGGACATGATGAAGATTATCTGCTGCAGCTCAAATCAAGCATCAGAATGAGGAGGAAAGGTGATTGAAGTGACTCTGAACGTGGCATGGTTGTTGGTGCCAGCCGGGCTGGTCTGAGTGTTTCACAAACTGCCGATCTACTAGGATTTTCACCCACAACCATCTCTAGGGTTTGGTCAGAAAAAGAGAAAATATCCAGGGAGCGGCAGTTCTGTGGGAGAAAATGCCTTGTTGATGCCAGAGGTCAGAGGAGAATGACCCGACTGGTTCCAGTTGATAGAAAGACAACAGGAACTCAAAGAATCACTGGTTCCAACCGAGGTCTGCAGAAGAGCATCTCTGAACGCACAACATATCCAACCATGATGCAGATGGACTACAGCAGCAGAAGACCACGCTGTCAGCTAAGAGCAGGAAACCGAGGCTACAATTCACACAGGTTCACTAATAGAAGATCATAAAAATGTTGTCTGGTCTGATGAGTCTCTATTTCTGCTGCAACATTCAGATGGTAGAGTCAGAATTTGGCATCAACAACATGAAAGCACTGATCCATCCTGGCTTGTATCAAGGGTTAAGACTAGTGGTGGTGTCATGGTGTAGGAGATATTTTCTTGGCACACTTTGGGTCCCTTAGTACCAACTGAGCAAGGTTCCAATGCAACAGCCTACCCGGGTATTGCTACTGGCCGTGTCCATCCCTTTATGACCACGGTGTATCATCTTCTGATGGCTACTTCCAGCAGGATAAGGAACCATGTCATAAAGCTGGAATCGTCTCAGACTGGTTCTAGAACGTGACAATAGCTGGACTCTAGTGGCCTCCACAGTCACCAGATCTAAACCCAGTACCCAAAGGGATTGGGTTTAGATCAGGAGATCGGCATCATGGATGTGCAGCCGACAAATCTAAAATCAACTGTTCGATGCTAAAAAAGGGTATAATCATGATGAAAAGAACATTAGGGATGCTTTTCAAATAAAATGATGATTGGAGTGGGTCTTTAAAATCTAGAGAACCAAACTGAGAGCCATCATCCATAAAAAAAAAAATAAAAATAAAAACACTTCAGTTGAGAATCTCCCCTGAAGCGACAAAATTACTCCAAATACACAAGAACTGTTGCAGGAATTCCTGAAATTAGCAGCGGAAGATTTTAGTTCACGTGACCCACGAGCGAAGTTCAGAGTTCGTGTTTCAACAGTCAGAAGGAGACTTTTGGACAATAAATTATCCATAGGAGAGATCCAGGAGAAGAAGACTATTGAGCAACAACAACATAAAGACTCAGAAACATCTGGATTATTGCTCAAAATCAAAGGAGCAACGTTCTGGAAGACGTGTGTCCCACAAAATCTGACCTCAAACTTCAGATTTCTCAAAACTTCACTGCAAAATTCAAGCATGCTGGCGGTAGTATCATCATATGGGCTTGAACCGCGATTTCTGTGCCAAGCTCCAAAAAGAGAGGGAAAATCCTCAATCCGTGACAACGATAAAAACCCAGAAAATCAGAAAATTTCTGAATCAACGAGAAGAAGGAAACTCAGGTCTGCAGGTGCAGGTGGTCCCAAAAGTCAGAGCTAAAGCCCTTTTCAGCACCGGGGACCTCGCCTGGGGAACAACTGCCTGAGGATGTGAGGGCTTCATCCACTGTGAAGGTTTTTAGGAAAAACTCATCTTTTTAGTAGAGCTTTTACATAATTTTTACATGTTTTAATTTAATTTTATGCTTTTTATTAGTAATTCATTCCAACTAATTTGGTTGCAGTTGTGAAATGTGTAAGTGTGTTGGGTTTTTCATGATTCTTTTTCTCTCACTAGAATCTATTTTATTACGTAAAGCACTGTGAGACGCAAGAAAAGTGGTATAGAAATATAGCCGAATTTGAAATAAAATTCATCCAAATGTAAATAATCCCCACAGTTATCCAGAGTATTTAGGTCAGACGGTGTTTTCTGGAACGGGCAAACAGTCGCTCTGCTGCAGAGCAACCCTGACACGACAGGTCAAGAGTTAGGAAGTTCATCACAAACCTGCACTGATGCCTCTCTGGGTCATCTAAACAGCCTGAACTCAAGGCTGCTGGGATGTGTGGAGCAATAACACAAGTGAACCCGCAAAAAACTTTGAAAAACGCTCATCTGTACACAATCTAAATGTATGGACCAGTATTTATCTATTCGTATTTAAAATGAACGAATGAATGAAGCCTTAATTCTATAGCACTTTACAACTCCTTTAGGAGTACTAAAGTGCTTCCCAGTATTCCCAATCAGGCAAATTAAGAACAAAATTAAAAATCGCATAAATACAAAAAGCAGTCAGCAATAAAATACATAAAAAATAAATAAGAATGCAATAAAAAAATAAAATAAAAACACCACAAACTACTGAGCTTTAAAAGCCATTCCAAAAAGGTACGTTTTTAATAGAGGTTTAAAGCGGTTAAGGTCAGATAACATGCGCAGTTCTGCAGGAATGTCACTCCATAAGGGAGGGGAAAAGCGCGGTCACCCCAGTGTTTCTGTCGTGACCTGCAGGCACACGAGGCAGATATTGATCATCAGACCTTGAGACACTAGAACGGCTGCGATCAGTTAAAACCTCAGTTGAGTAAACTGGTGCAAGACCATGGAGAGCTCTAAAAACAAACGGTAAAAGTTTAAACTGAATTCTAAAATGAACAGGGAGCCAGTGAAGTGAACCGAGTACCGGAGTGATGTGTTCTGGGTCTGGGTGTTCCAGTTCACAGTCATTCTGCTGCGATCTGGACCAACCGGAGACGCTTCAGTGATCGCTGGGTGACACCAAAGTACAGAGAGTTACAGCCAGAGGTAATCATGGTGTGAACGGCTGATTCTAGATAACATAACAGTTTGGTTTGGCAGCTGCACAGTCGCGGATAAGGAGAGACTGCAGAGAGTTGTAGACACGGCTCAGAAGATCATTAGGTGCCCCCTCCCCACCCTGACGCCATCTACTCCGCACGCTGCATCACTGGGGCCCAGAACAGCATTAAGGACGGCTCACACCCCGGCTCAGACCTGTTCAACTTGCTGCCTTCTAGGAGGATGGATAGGAGGTATCAGAAGCAACACGAACAGACTCAAAAACACCTTTATCCCCAAGGCAATAACCATCCTCAATCCCAAAATGCACAGAAAAAAATCTGCAATAGCACATTCATATGTACATGTTTATATATATATATATATGTATGTATACTTATCCACACTATGTCCTCTTAAGTATCTACCCAACGTCAACACTCTAGCTCATTGCACATCTGACATGTTTGCACACAAATTTTGGACATTCTATATTACAGTTTATATTTGTACATGCGTACATGTTGTACGTACTGATTTCTTTAATTTCACATTTATTATATTTGTTGTTTTTGCACTGAAATGGCGATGCTTCAATTTCATTGTACAATGGACAATGACAATAAAAGATAATCTAATCTAATCTAATGACTAATCGACTCAGGGAAGGCTTAGCTTTCGCTAAAGTGATAAAAGCTCATTTTGACAACCTTGTTCATTTATTTGTCAAATTACCCCCAGATTTCTAACAGCAGTGGAGTCAGCTGTAGAGGTGTCACCAAAAACAATTCTCTCAGTTTTTGACTGAGATTCTGGCTCAACCACTGCTTTACGTCGTCAAAATACTTTGTTAGAATGTTTTCTGAGCTGTTGTTTTTCTCAAACTGAGGGGTAGATACATCTGCATATCATCGGCGTAGATGAGACCCGCCAATGACAGAACCAAGAACCAAGTGTCTGTTCAAATCAAAAACTGGTAAAAACAGCTATGAAGGTCATCGGTACACGTGAAAATCCATCTTTACAGCCAATCTACTAGATTTCTGTGACACGTCTAGCTCATAAAATCATCAGTGTTTGTTTTCTCATGGTTTCTTTTCTGACTTTGAATTATTACCATCCGGACGACCCTTCAGAGCAGCAAATACAAAACCAACAGAACTCGTTCGTTCCATCAGCCATAAGACTGCTGAACAAACTGTAAATAGTCTAGAGCAGGGGTCGGCAACCCATGGCTCCGGAGCCACATGTGGCTCTTTCATCCATCTGTTGTGGCTCCCTGTGACTTTGGGAAATAATGAGTATTTTATAATAATCAAATTTTATTTTAGTTTGTTCATTTTTCATGGCATTTCAAAGGCGCTGATGGCTCCGCACGAAGCGCGAGCCACGTAAAAAACAGCTTCGTAATGAGCTCGTATTTATCGTGCGAGACCTGCAGAGCTGTTAGCAGGAGGAGACACGCGGGGCGGCTTCAATAAACACTCCGATCTTCTGCCGGGAACTTGACGTGCCGCGGGCAGAGACCAACTCGCTGATGACAGACTGAGAGTTCGTGCCAGCGTTGCCAGATAGAGTCCCAGTTTTCCAGCCGAAAAGTCATCTGAAAACCGCCAGACCCAGCCAAAAACCGCCCAAAACAGATTTGTTGATGATTTTTTCCATACTGGACTGATAAAATAAAAGATTTTTCTAAATAAAAGATAGTTCAGACTAATAATAAAATGTGTACAATATTGAATATTTCTTCAGCAGGCCGCCTTCTTCCATTCATTTGCTTAACCCTCTCTATCCCCGCTATAACCTGCGTCCGGCTCTTTCATCCTTGTGCTGCGCTGGAGCGCCCCGACTATCGTATTTTGTGCCCTCTGTGTAGAATACACTGGGAGCGCGGGGAAACCAACTCTCAGCTGCAGAGGATGTGAACAGGTGAACAGGTAGAGAGGAAAAGCAGGTAAAGAGGCGGAGGAGGGGCTTTGGCTTCAAACTCTGTCAGAGAGATGAAATACGGGCGTCAGATTGAGACGCAGCTTTCCCTGCGGGAGTTGAAGCAGAGACTTTCTCTGGGATGATTTTATGAACTCAAACATGGAAACATTTTTTCATCTTTTCTGGCCCGCGATCTACACTCATGTCATTGAAGATCGACCGGTCGATCGCGATCGACGTAATGAGCTCCATCCATCCATCTTCTTCCGCTTATCCGGGACCGGGTCGCGGGGGCAGCAGACTGAGCAGAGATGCCCAGACTTCCCTCGCCCCAGCCACTTCCTCCAGCTCCTCTGGGGGGACCCAGAGGCGTTCCCAGGCCAGCCAAGAGACGTAGTCTCTCCAGCGTGTCCTGGGTCTTCCGCGGGGCCTCCGCCCAGTGGGACATGCCCGGAACACCTCTCCAGGGATGCGTCCAGGGGGCATCCGGACTAGATGCCCGAGCCACCTCAACTGGCTCCTTTCAATGTGGAGGAGAAGCAGTTCTACTCCGAGCTCTCCGCGGGTGACCGAGCTTCTCACCCTATCTCTAAGGGAGTGCCCAGCCCCCCTACGGAGGAAGCTCATTTCAGCCGCTTGTATTCGGGACCTCGTTCTTTCGGTCATGACCCATAGCTCATGACCATAGGTGAGTACTGGAACGTAGATCGACCGGTAAATTGAGAGCTTTGCTTTTTGGCTCAGCTCTCTCTTCACCACGACGGACCGATAGAGCGACCGCATAACTACGGACGCCGCTCCGATCCGCCTGTCAATCTCACGCTCCGATCTTCACTCACTCGTGAACAAGACCCCAAGGTATTTAAACTCCTCCACCTGGGGCAAGGACACTCCACCCACCGAGAGATGGCAAACTACCTTACTCCGGTCAAGGACCGTAATGAGCACCTTTGAATAATATATACATGCATAATATATATAAAATGATGTCAAAACGGGTTGTGGCTCCAGGTGCTTTCTTTTTTATTAGGGGCGGTCCCAAATGGCTCTTTGAGTAAAAAGGTTGCCGACCCCTGCTCTAGAGCATATGCCTCTGGTTGTTATTTTTTTGGGTCTTGTCTAATTGTGAATGTTTCTTCTTTCTTTCTTTGTTTCTTCTGTTGAGTTCTTTATGTTGTAGCTGAGGGGTCCTAAGGCCAAGACAAATTTCCCTCACGGGACAATAAAGTATTTTTTGATTGATCGAAGAGTCAGCAGACATAACGAAAAAAAAAGAGCAGGACCACGGATAGAACCTTGTGGTACCCCACAGGCTAGAGGAGCCACAGACAAGGTGGCTGACTGAAAAACAAATAAGATTTGAACCAGTCAGTGATGTCACAATCGAGACAGGAGGACAAAGCTGCCGTCAGGTCCAATAGCACCAGAGCAACGGGCTGTTTGGCGATGTCATTGTAGTAGGGCGGGTTCTGTGCCGTGTCCAGACCTAAAACCTGACATCTCAACAATAAATTTTTAGTTCTAAAAAAAAAAAATACTTTTTCTAATGGCAAACGAAAAACAGGTCTAAAATGAGATAAAACAGACGTGTCAAGTTTTCTTTTTATAGAAGCATGTTTAACGGCAGATGGGACACGTTAATAAAAATTAAAATTTCAGAAGCTTCCTTTAGACTATTGGCAGAAATCACATCAAGACAGCAGTTTGAGGGTTTGAGAAAGCGCTGGAAGATAAATCGACTCAAAATGATCAAACACACCAGAAACAACAAATACTATTATTAACATAAAGCACTTTCTCAATAAAGAGAGTAAGAAAATTTTCTTACTCTCTTTATTTATGGACGGTGATTGTTTCTGAAGATGAAGTCTGAAAAACACTCTTTGGCTTCCTTAGCACAGCTCTCATCATCTTAAAAAAAAGGAATAAAAAAATTCACAAACTCGATTGAAATGATCTGATTTACACCAAACAAATGAAAGGAAGGAGAAGCTGGAAGCAGAGATGGGTACCTCAGTGTGGAGGACAGCAACGGCGCTCCTCAGACTCACCGCCGACTCCTCTGGAACGGCTCTGGACTCTGCCTGGCTTTTTATAGAGATCAAAGGTCGTCCTGCATGCGCAGAGGTGAGCGCTGACTCAGTGTGGCCGAAACCACAACCGGATGGTGCAGGCAGGCAGGCAGGCAGGCGCTCTTCCACTGAAAGACGTCCCACATAGGGGAAAAACCCAGCACGTAATCCACGACTGATGGGATCGGGAAGAATCAAACTAGTCGGTTCAGATCTGGAGCCTTTGCCTTTTTTCATAAAACAGAACCTTTTGTGGATTCAGGAGGGAAATGGGCGAAGAGGCTTTCCGTCTTGCAGCATCTTCATCACCAAGCTGAATCTGAACACACTGACCAGAGTGGAAAGTTTTCTTAGAGGACGGGTCACCTGGCTGCAGATCACCTGAAATATTTGAAATTCATGTTTTCTTGGTTTATTAAAATGTTTTTCCCCCTGACCAGCGTCCTGCCGGTTACTTCCAAACTGTAATACATCTCAGATTATGGGTTAAATGCTAAAAAAAAAAAACATTCAAGCAATTCTTTTCCTGTTCCTCTTTCTTCATTAGTATCTTCCACCACTTTTTGCAGCTTAACTTCTACAATTTTTTAAAATATATTTTAACCTTTTAATTATTAAAATGTTCGGCTATTTTAGGTTTTTCCAGCTATGACTTTTGGTATTTTAAATCCTTGAACCTTGTAACCCTTGTACTATCCTAGGCACTTTGACATTGGGAATTGGGTCATCTAGACCCACTAGACAGTGCACTGAACCTTTTTTCTTCAATGATTTGTGATCTTCACTGGTGTCCATGGATTACATGAAATCTGTCCACCTTTATCCACCTTTGTCACGGTAGGGAGAACACGTCAATGTAAGGGTGGGGTCAACTAAGATAGCACAAGGGTTAAAATGTTAAATGCATTTTGCCTCCATTGAAATATATGGGGAATACTTGGTGCAGAAGCTAGCGGGTTTGATGCCCGGCGCTGGCATTTTATGGTCAACTTTGATCATTTCTTTATTTAATTTGGCTAATTATTACCCTTTAAGTTTCATTTTCATTCAGCATTTAACTCTGCATTTTCTTCTGGAAATGCAGCTCCTCCTAGTTAGTTCATGTTGTTTAACCTGATCAATGTCAGTACCTCAGCATTGCCATGCCTTACATGACTTTCTGCATTACTTCTTTCTTGGAAAACCTGCAGAAGTAGAAGATAAAACCGGAGGAAACGACGGTACCAACACAGCATTATACATTCAAACGAGGTTTTATGATGATTAATGGTAAAAAAATGAAGATAATTAAAAATAAGTTTAAATACAGTTTGTTTGTGATTTAAAAAATAATAATTTAACCACAGTGGTAAAATGTGTGTAATGTAAAATAGGATTTATTGGGGGATTTGCTTCACTTTGCTACAAAAATCCCATAAATAAAGACAAAATTAAGACAGAAATCTACCAATGAGGTGATATAAGGGTAAAAAGATTCTCTAAAGCAGGAAATGTTGACATTATTTTAATTCCAGCAAACAGGAGGTCTGTGATATGAAGTAATACTGTGTTTGTTTCAATGCACAGACTTGCAGAAAAGCCTCACCCTTTTCCCCACAGAACAGTCAAGAACAAACATCTGAAATGTCACTTATGTCCTGATGTCTCAGGAAGTTTCCTGCTCAGTCTTTGAAAAACCTTTTTAGATTTTGGAACCGATTGGAACGTTTCGTAAACATCAAATTTAATTGTAACATTATAAATTTCAAAAAAATCCTGACATATTTCAATTCTGATGATAAAGTAGACAATAGTATTCATTTGTAACGTTTCCAATCTAAATTTTACATACATATGTGCAAAATAAAAAAAAACACCTCCAAATTTTACTGTATTTAAGATAGAGATGTTTCAATTTTATGACTACATTAAAAAGATTAACACACCCAAGGCAAGTAACCCTGGAACAATTTGTACTTTTTAGTTTAATAATTAATCCCCTCCGCTAAGAAAATTTTGTTTTGTAAATATAATTCTTTTTGTAATCTTTTTTTAAATATATTTTAAGCTATTTTAATCCTTGATGTTGTCTTTTGTACTTTAATATTTTATTCAAGCTGGGGGGAAAAAATGTGAATGAAAAGGAAAATAGAGCAGCGGTCCCTTACACCCAAAAGAAAAAAAAAAAGATCTCCACCTGCCGGACGCTCCTTGGTACTGCAAGTCAATGTGCGCATGCGCAGTGAAGGTAGTGTTTTTTTTAGTTTAAACTCTTTTCCTCCGTTTGTTTTTACACAAGAACGTGCCCCACGATCTGTAAAATCTCGCACTGATTTGCACATCATTATTCTAAAAATAAACATTTTAAAACTTTTTAAATACAGAAAAAAAGCGTCTTTTTTTCTTTTTAGTTTAGACAAAGGTATTTACTCACGCGCGTCTTCCTTTTCAGAAAAGGGAAGTGGAGTGATGAAGGTTTGCATAAAAACAAACTTTAAGTCATGAGGTTTGTAGATTTCACAAGTGAACCAACGTTTGAGGAGCGTGTTTAGTTGCAGTCAGAAGCTTCTGGTTGCCACAGAAATTCAACATAGAAGCACTGAAGAAACAAAAATGAGTCACGTGGCAACAAATAATTCAGTTTTTAACACGTCTGTGTGTAAACTACAAAGCAAAAATATTTAATTCATTTTTCAAAATCAACATTGCAATATTGTTAAATTATTTGGCAAAACTAAAGTGCATCAATAGTCAATGCTTAATTGAGTGCATACCACAAGTGTCCAGTAGATGGCACTATTTCCTCATCAGGACAATTGTCTGATTAAACGTTACATTTCCTCATAGTTCTAACTACATGTGGATCAAATTTATACAAACTCAAAGCTAATGATTTTACCAAAGTTTTAATGTAGGAACCAAGTTCTTCCTCACAGAACGGAAACATTTTGAGGCGGAGCGACTGTCAGCAGTAATAGTCCAGACCGTGCTTGGGTGGATGCTGGGAGGATGGAGGCGCCTCGTCCGGAGCAGGGGAGGTGCAGCCAGGAGAGGCGCCGTCCCCACTCGTCCAGCCCTGAAGGTCCCTGGTGGTTTCTGACTCCACCAGAGTCTCCCTCATCACCCGGTTCTCCCTTGTTGCCGCCTGCCACAGCATCTCCAGCTCCTCCTCCACCTCCCTGGAGGAAAAAAAAAAAGAAGAGGGTGGAGAGGAAAAGATGACTGATTATTAATCACTTTTGAGAGTCTCACTCAGTCGTCTGGCTGCTATTTTAGGAGAGGTGTGTGGCCTTCAGGTGGAGGTCATCTAGACCCACTAGACAGTGCTCTGAACCTTTTATCTTCACTGATTTGTGATCTTCACTGGTGTCCATGGATTTCATGAAATCTTTCCACCTTTATCCACCTTTGTCATGGTAGGGAGAACACATCAATGTAAGGGTGGGGTCATCTAAGATAGCACAAGGGTTAAATGAAAAAGACCTATAGCATTTTTAATGGAAAGTAATTGTGCTGAAAATATTAAATCAATTCACTTTCAGTAAAAAAAAAAAACTAGAGGGTTACATTACATTTAAATAACAATAAAAACTTGGGCAATATTTAAAAACGTTTAATAAAATGAAGTTAACACAGTCTATTTAAACAAAGACTTTGGGTCAACAAGCTTTCCGTTCATCTGACGCAATAAAATTTAGCAAGAATTTTACAATTACTTTGTTTAGTATTGATAACTTTAGGGGATTTTAGTAAAGGTGTTCAACATGATTCAAAAATTCAACATAACTAAAAAAAGAACAACTGCACGGTGGTGCAGTGGTTGGCACTCTTGCCTCACAGCAAGAAAGGTTCAGGTCCCGGCTGGGGGACCCGACACAGAACATCAATGGAGGACCTTTCTGTGTGGAGTTAGCATGTTCTCTGCGTGTATGCGTGGCTTCCTCCCACTGTCCAAAAACATGCTTCATAGGTTCATTGGTTCCCTATAGGTGTGAGATTGTGGCCCTGTGATAGATAAGAAAAAATCAACACAATGTTGTTTTTAAATTTAACGCAGTAATGAGTAAATTCAACATAATGATTAATAAATTAAATGCAAGAATGTTGAGTACATTTTACATAATAGCACTATGTAAACCTACTATAACTGTGTACTGTAGTACTTATTCAGGATAGTTTGTTCAATTTTAGTCATCCCCTCTTTCTCCAATTTAAACAAAACAGTCTTGTGGGACCGGTTGACGAAACTTTTTGATTTAAATCTAATGTTTCCTTTCTTTGAGATGAGGGAGGAGCCGCTGCAGGGCGGCTTGTCAGCAGCATCCAAAACAAAACCAGGAGAGAAACTTCAGTGATACCTTTATCTCTGAAAGTCACGGTTACTCCCACTGAGGTAACTATTCTGGAGGTTCACATTTTAAAAGAAACAAACAGAACCTTCCTTCCTCTGACACAGTTTTCACGCACCTATTGCTTCAAAACCCAGCAGATTGACCACAAACAGGAAGGATTCAAAACAACTCAGTCTGATGGTTCTTTGAAATGAAATGAGGAAGTATTTGGATTCCTGCGAATAATCATCAAATACCTGAAATGTTTGATCAAAATTCCACAAGTAAATGATTAAAACAGCCTTGAAAATATACATTTCTCCCTGGATGCACCTTTTCTCCCAGTACCACAGAATAAACAGACAGGGTGGAGATATTTTAAAGTTTCTTCAAACATAGAAGATAGTTTCCTCATAAATTGTTGTTTAAATATCTTCCTTCTTTCTGCTGCTTGTTGGATTGGCCAACAAAAGTCTACAACTCATCTGAATTTCCCTGCGGGGAGTTATAAAATTGATCCTAATCTTAATTTAATCTGTTGAAATTTAAAATCCTGACAAAAAAAAAAAGAAAATTCAGCATTTTTAAAAATGCATCACCGTAAATCTGAAGTGAGTTTCACATGTTTTGCTCTTCCTTGATTAAATAACATTTAAAGTTTTATTGCAAAAAAAATCTCAGCTGATTGTGTTGCTTGTTCTAGAGATCTTATAGATCATAAAAACCACTTTTTTTTAAATCCACATTTTCTATAAAGGGATTAAATAAATCCCGCAAATAAAGCTTAGTAATATTTCTTTAAAGAAGGAGGATTCCTAGAGATGAGAAACAGCTACTAGTGTGAGAAAAGATGATGCATCAAAACTTCCTTATCAAAGTGGCGATGCGTTTAAGTGCAATGCATCATAAAGTCAGCAGATTGTGCTGAACTGTCTGTTGGTCTGATCTCTTATTCTCCGTTTCCTGCAGGCTCATCTGAACCTTTTCAGCAGCAAAAGTTGATTTTAGACTGTGAGGAAGAGGATTACGGCCATGGAGAAATAAAAAAATTCTTTCTTCTAAAGAATTTTCTATGCTTTTTTTTCTTCTTTCTCCTTGGCCCTAATCCTCTTTCTTAAGACTGAAATCTCCCAAATGTCACTTAAATTAAGAGCTTTTTCTTTCCGCTGAATTGGATGCGATGAACTCTGCAGAAACACAATCACTAACGTTCTCATTCCTAACCAAATGTGTCTTTTTTGTGTGTGACTGAAGCCACACTTTGTCCCTCGTCCTCCTGGAGGAACAACCTGAACCGTAACCCGTGGCAACCGCTCTCGCCGCTGCATCCTGAAGCAGGATGCGACCATTAACAACTGCTGCTGTGAAAGATGAAATATTCAATAGACGAGGGCACACGTGTGTTTCTGTGGGGATGAACACAAAGCCACACAGACGCACACACGTGTGGAACGATCGAACGGACGCATCGACTCCGCCGTGGTTCCGCTCTTCCCGCAGGACTTTCCAGAAACATGCAGCCGTCACGTGAAACTCCTCTCTCTCTCTCTCTTCTCTGCCTCATCATTTAAATGCAGATATTATTAATTATTGATCAATTATTGCCTTCTAACTGCACCAACACTTCATTATTAGTTCTAACCTCTTGGAGCCTCTAACGTTTCACCTGTGACCAATTTACAAAAGAAAATCAGAAAATTGAGCATAGACTTAAGGTTTGTTGGTAGAAATGCTAAAACAGAAAAATATATCAAACCAAAAAGGACGTTTTAGTCATAAAAAACATATGAACTTTAAAAGTAGCTTCATTTAAATGTTTAGTTATCATTTTAACCGTCCTTTATGGTCTAAAACCAGCAAAGGAAGTTTCCTAACAGCGTCTGTCAGAAGTTACAGTACAGAAAAATTTCCAAAAGATCTGTGAACATCCTGGTCGTTTTGGGTCTCAGTCATGAATTTCAATAAGACTGATGATCTCATTCTCTTTCAGAGACCTGAAAATGTCACTGAGGTTAAAGAATGCGCAATAGGCAGTCGAAAAGCTCAATACATTATGGGATGCAACAGGGCTCTGCAAAATAAATGATGTCCCGAAACGCTATGACAAAATGAAACTTCATAACAGACAAAAATCTGGATTCACAAGCACAATTTTTTGGCTTCTATTAAATAAAAAACATAAGAATAAAGGATTAAGCATTAAATTCTTTGATAAAAGCTGAGGGGAGAAGCCTCACCAATGAATCCCCACAGAGAGGAGTATTGCTGATAATGGGACTTTGTTCAATTCATCATTTTGTGAATTTATTATTGTGTCTTTGGATGTCATCCATCATGCTGACATTTTGTGAATCATAGCAATTATGTCTTTTTAATTCCATTCTGTGGGAGCGTGATTGTCTGTGGAGTCTTTCACAGATTTGTTTTTCTCTGCTGATGAAGGTGACGTGCTGGAACGTGAACCTGGTGGGTGGATGGGGTCTCGCTTTCAGACATTTTTCCCTTTTGGATTTGTGTCCTGTTGTTGTTCCTCTCGATTTTTCTGTTTACTTGAAAAACCAACTCCAACGGAAATGATGTTTTGTGTGTTCTTAGTGGCTCTTGTAGCATGTTCCTCAAGATAGATGACTTATGAAGAAAACTAAGCTCAAATTTGTATTTCTGAGTTTTTGTTTAATTAAATCCTGGCAGATAAAAAATGCAGTTTGAAGTTGTTACGTTCAAATTACAATCAGTTGGCCACAAGCTCCCTGCTCTGCTCCATTCTGATGCAAATATAGATCCAAATATAGATCCATGCACGTCTTTGTTTCCCTCGTCTGAGCTGGAATCTGCCTCCAAACTGTACAGCTGGACTGCTCCAATGTTGCTCGCCATTTCTGTGTCCCCGCTAACGTTAGGTTGGGGGTATGAAGGATTTTGAGCGTGATAGAGCGTAGACAAAGGAATGATGCGAAATGAACGCAGGCTTACTCCTTGCCAACAGTCCGGCCTACGATCAGAGGTGTACTTTTAGTGAACGGCTGCCGCTCTGCAGAAAATGTCCAAGAAAACGGCACCGATCTTTCGATTTTGGCTAAAACTGCATGATCGTAACTAAAAGACCACTGGGAACGCTTTTGAAAACAGATGAAAAGATTGGAGAGGAACTTTAAGCATGATGATTAAAGCTCTTTTCACTCACCTTTAGCATTTTAGGGGCCTTTCTTTAGAGTGGTCTGGGTGAATACTCGATTCTGATTGGCTGCAGGGTGTCCATTAAAAACTGATAATGCACACCTTAAAAACAGCTTCCAGTCGAATAGCCTGAATATTCTTAATTACTGAGCTGGCCTAAATGCCAATTTGTAAGTGAAACAAGAGAAATTGGTAACAAAGGTGGACCTTCGTTATTTCACAGTTAGGTGTGTGTCAGCTGTCCGCATTTGACCCACCGCCTGGGGGGGAGAATTTCACACGTCCCCTGGGGGAGCGGCAGGCTGCAGAGACAGCTCAGGGAACCATTTGGTGGTTTAAGCCTCCAATTTAATGCTGAGTGTCAAGCAGGGAGGCGTTGGATTTGGATTAGAATGACTCAACTGTGGATTAGAACTCACCACCTTCATGTCTCAGGACAGACACTCTACCACAAGGCCACTGAGCTGGTCAAACAACAAAGAAAGAAGCCAGGCAGCTTCCTCCGTCTCTGTTCACCTCTTTTTTTCTAAAGTTTCTTTGCGTCTCTGCAGAGTCGTGTGATTTATGGCAGGTTTGTTTAACTGCGTGGCCTCCACAGACAGTTCTCTCTGGGAAAAAGCAGAAACACAACCTCACTGAAAAGCAGACATAAACCCACTTAAATGTGTTCATTTGCTTTCTTAGCTTTAACATCTATTATGTATGAGCTCCATTAAAATAAAGGCCCGTCAGCGTTTTATGCTCGTGTGAAAACGGCAGAGATCAAGGCGGAAGCAGCTGGACAGCAGCAATAACCAGATCTGGATCCGTTCTCTTCTCTAGAATGCTTTGAGAACGCAGGAAGAAAGAAAAGTTGGGTTATGAGAACGGATCACAGGAATCAGAAGACTGGCTACAATGCAGCTGCTTTTTGGGAGTAATGGGGAAAGTATTTAGAGAGCACTCCGAGTTCAGAGCTCCTGAAAGTCTCAGGCTGTGCTGCTTCCCTGGAGGCTGGGCAGAACTCAGCTGGCAGGCGGCGATCAGAACCGATCAGCATCTTTGCTGCAGCGGCGTGACTGGAATTCAAAGCAGCAGATCAGAGGGGAAACCGAATGACTCGGAGAGAATTTTTCTGCAGTTTGAAGGCGCCGAGTTCGTCTTCGGATGAGTGGATTGCTTTTGAATCTCCACCTGTGAACAAGCTAAACTGTTCTCACCAAACCATTTCCCATTTTCGCCCACAGTCGAGCCGGCTGTCAGAACAGCACAGACATGCCGGGTGTTAAAAAGCTTGTTAAAAACCAAAAACTGTCTCGGATGTCCTTCTATGAACAGAACCTATGCTTGCTTCTTGAATGACAGAATAATGAGAAGGTGAAACAGTGAGAACACAGATAAAGACCGGAAGGAGATGTTGGAAAAGCAACAGGCCAGCTCTGAAATTCTGCATCAATCTCTGCTGGAGTTACAGCAAAAAATCAACTTCCTCTGAAAAAAGAAATATTTCTGAAGACAGGAGAATGTCTGCAGAGATGTTTTCACTTCTTTCTGTTTCATGTTAAGTTATATTTTCATTTAATGTAAATGTTGATTTGATTTGAAATAAATCTTGAATATCAGTGGCGTTTTCCAACTGGACATATTTGGTTCGCTTAAAGTGAACCGCAGTTTGTTTCCTCCAATAATCCGGAACAAATTTTCACCCAATACACCCAAGTGGACCAGGAACCGCTCTGCGACACATCTTTCCAGGAGGTATCGGTTCTTTTCCAATCGGACTGAGCTTCGGTTTGCTCTGAGATTCCTCCTCAATTCTGAACTGAACCAAAATGGCCACCGTAGCTGACGTAAACAGAGTAGGAAAGTAGCAACAGATAAGCCGCGGGCAAATGTAAATGTTTGTGTTATCGAATAGAAAAAAGGGTCCAACTGTTTGTCTGTTAGAACTTTTATTTTAACACCTTAAAAGGCTTCTTTAATGATTTTCTGTGTCTTGTTGTGAAAAACCAGTGTGCATTGATGCTCACTAGATAGGCGAATATAGACCACAATGCATTGGGTTGGAACCATTTTTACCCAAAAATGTATTTAAATGTTTATTTTTTAATAAACCATCAATGCTCTCTCTTCAGAAGACAGTGTTCGTGATCGTAAATGATTGTTGCAAAGCGTTCAGATCAATTAGATTTTAACTCATATCCGCCTTTGACAAACAAAAAAGTAGTAAGCATTGTGCTTTAAAATTCAGGGCACTAAGTAGTGCCGCACTTTTTAGTAGCTAGCGGTTAGGATGGGAATTCGGACATAGCATAAACACTTATCAGTATACCTTCTTAGCTGTCTTCTTGCCAGTAACCGGCCTGTAGCATGACTCCACCAGACCAGAAAGACGTTTGGAAAAAATATATATAAAGTTTGAATGAATTAAACGCGCAGGACTTCCATAATTTCTGCCTCTAGTTGCTTTGCCCCGCCCTCATAATTCCTAACCAATGAGTGAAGAGATTTTCAGCCAGGTGGTTTTGTTTACAAGCTTTAGTCCGGAACAGGAAAGTCCGCTTGACTGAATACAGGCCAAACGCAAGGTTCAGGACTGGGCCCGGAACAAATGCTTTTCCCAGTCTGAAGACACTCTTTAATACCTCATTTAAACATTTGAATAAAAAAGGCTTCATTTAAGGAAAATTATTTATCTTTTAGGTAAAAAGAAGTAATTTTCCACTGCTTAGCAGAGAAAACAACGGGATTATCCCCATGATTGATATTTTATCATGAGGATAAAAACGTTTGGATGCAGTCGTTTCAGGGGAAGCTGGTCTTTTTCCTCACTGGTAGCCCTTTCCTGCTCTGGATGCTGTCTTTCATTACTGCATTGAAGTTTATGAAGCTAGATCTACCTCACCTTTAGCTACGCTGGGTTGTGACATCACTCTACTCGCCACTCATCAATCAGGCCTTTACTCTGAACCAATGGCTAAACAGCACGCCTTTTCTTCTCAGCCAATCACAATCATATTTTTCCTTTTAAAAGGACCTATATCATAATTTTCTTAATCCTGTCAGAGTACACTATATCTATATCCAACGTGAAGCATGGAGAAGGAGGTGTGATGGTGTGGGGGGGGCTTTGCTGGTGACGCTGTTGGGGATTTATTCCAAATTGAAGGCATACTGAACCAGCATGGCTACCACAGCATCTTGCAGCAACATGCTATTCCATCCGGTTTGCGTTTAGTTGGACCATCATTTATTTTTCAACAGGACAATGACCCCAAACACACCTCCAGGTTGTGTAAGGGCTATTTGACCAAGAAGGAGAGTGATGGGGGGCTGCATCAGATGACCTGGCCCCCACAGTCACCGGACCTGAACCCAATGGAGATGGTTTGGGGTGAGCTGGACCGCAGAGTGAAGGCAAAAGGGCCAACAAGTGCTAAGCATTCTGGGAGCTCATTCAAGACTGTTGGAGGACCATTTCAGGCGACTACCTCTTGAAGTTCATCAAGAGAATGCCAAGAGTGCAAAGCAGTAATTAAACCAAAAGGTGACTACTATGATGAACCTAGAATGACATATTTTTAGTCATTTCACACTTTTTTTGTTATGTATATAATTCCACGTGTTAATTTATAGTTTTGATGCCTTCAGTGTGAATCTACAGTTTTCATAGTCATGAAAATAAAGAAAACTCTTTGAATGAGAAGGTGTGTCCACACTTCTGGTCCGTACTGTAACTTTGTCAAGTTTTTCAGCAATTCATGCTATTGAACTTCAACAATTGCCTTCCTTTTTGGCCTTGAGTGACAATCATTTACAAGCATTGGGCAAAATAAAAAATCACGGATATTTAGAAGCTGTTAATTTGAAAGCAATTTTTTATCTACAACGCTAGAAGGTCCAGTTATTGAAAAACACACCACAAGACTTTAGTGATTGATGGCGCGCACGTCACTCTGCACAGCAGCAAATAGGCAAAGGCCAATCCAGTAATGTATATCAATATGACCTTACTGCTGTTTTGCTTTAGGTCACCGGAAAAGAAAAGGCATAATAGATTATTTTCTACATTTATGGATCGATTAGTGATATATTAAGATGGTTTAATTGATTAAAATCGATTATTGGATTTTATCAACTCAGCTCTAGTTTTAGTAGAGGCTAATCTTATTAGTGCTGGAAAAAAACCATAAAAGATTGCCGCTTGGTGCAGAACTGACCCTGAACAGTCAAAAACTTTGTTTTCTGTGATGTTTGACAGGCTAACAGTCTATTTGAAGCATCAGACAGGGAAATGTAACCAGAGATTACTCAAAAAAATCCCATTCTGTATGTAAGGACGTTCTCGGATGGTTACATCTTTACAGGCTCATTTGTTTAACAAAGTTCTTTTATGTGTAATTTAAAAGTCTGGCAGACATGTACCAATTAAATGGCTCATACCGCAATAGAATAAATTAAAAATGATCAAATTAAATCTAGCCAGAAGCATGAAGGACCTCGGTGGGATCAGGTAAAGCCAGAAGGGCGGTGATTTTTGCTGCAATATGTGTGACTCGTCACTTAGCTGCCCTCCAGTCAGAGCAGGACAGGATCTTCCAACAATTTGATTAGCTGGCTTTCATTTGATAGCAGCAGGCAGCAGGCCCAGAGATTGAGCTAAAAACAGACTGGCAGGGGAGCAGGGGAAGGTTTTTTTGGTGGTTCAAGGAGCCAGACTCCTTGTTCCCCAGCTCAAAATAGCAGGTTTGAAACTAAAAATATGGTACCTTTAGCATTAGAACTGATGAAAATGAACTCAGGTTTGAGCAGGATTAAAGCATTAATAGATGGGAAAGGAAATGAAAAGTATTTCAGTTGTATTTTGGAAAAATGCATTTTACCATCGGATGGGCTTGTTTATGTGAAAAACTGTGTTGGCAGTTTCAAGCTAAAGCTTATTGTTCTGCTGTAATAGATTTTTTTATAACATATATTCTTTAGAATCTGATCATTCCTGATAGTTTTAATGTCTCTCCATTAAAAGAGTGTGGCTCTGCCAGAGGCAAGGCTCCGCCCTTCGTTCCTGAACAACAAAACCCAGGCGGACCACAAGCTGCACTCAGAAAAGCTCAAGAAGCAATTTTTTATTGAATATCTTTATAAAAAAGACTGATTTTACACCAAAAATAAGCCTAGTTTATAGTTTCTAGATTCTAAGTATGTAGAATCTAGAAAGTTTTGAGTTATAATTTTGATTTGAATTAAAGACCATTTATTTATGAATATTTTTTATTTATTTATGTTCATTTTTATGGACCTGCCTTAGTGCCTATGGCGACTGGTTAGCCCTTACAGACCATGGACCTGCTTTAGCGTCTATGGCGACTGGTTAGCTCTTACAGACCATGAACCTGCTTTAGCGTCTATGGCGACTGGTTAGCTCTTACAGACCATGGACCTGCTTTAGCGTCTATGGCGACTGGTTAGCCATTACAGACTATGGACCTGCCTAAGTGTCTATGGCAACTCGTTAACCCTTACAGACCATGGACCTGCTTAGCGTCTATGGCGACTGGTTAACCCTTACAGACTATGGACCTGCTTTAGCGTCTATGGCGACTCGTTAACCCTTACAGTTTAACCCTTAACTGGTTAACCCTGTGAACAACATATGAACGTTGCATATCAGTGCAAAGCTGATATGAAAAGCCACTTTTCTTCCCCGCAGAATCATCAGATTTATGTCAACTGTGTTACATATCAGCTTAAAAATGCTTTTCTTTGTTTTGAATCAGTAAGAAATAAGTTAATTACGTTAACAGTTGAAGAGTTGGATGTAAATTTTGAAATGAAATCAAAGTAGAAATAATTCAAAAACTTTTGTTTTGCTTTGTTGTTCCTTGCATGTGAGGCTCTTAGGGCTCTTCTTGACCTTTTTCTTGTCAGTTTGTTTCTCTTTAAGGTAAATGCAGTCGTCATTTAAAGCATGTCGACTTAACAACAGCAATTTTATTTTTAAACAGTCAGAGAAAAAGAAGCCAATACATCAGCAAAAACAAGAAACATTCATCTTCTTTTATGTATCCCTTTCGGGGTCACGGGGCTGCCAGAGCCTATCCCGGCCACTGATGGGCGAAGGCAAGGGACAGGACAGGTCGCCAGTCTGTCGCAGGGCCACACATAGCATACACCCGTGCACACTCACATTCACACCTGGACAATTTAGATTAACCAATTAACCTATTAAGCATGTTTTTTGGGCGGTGGTCCCCGGAGAAAACCCACGCATGCACGGGGAGAACATGCAAACTCCACACAGAAAGGCCCCCCATTGTTTTTCTGTCCAAAAAAAAAAGAAACATCACGTAAAACTGCCTGCAGAATTTCAAAATAAAATAGTGTCTAACTATATTTTTTTTATTACAAAGGCACAAGCAGGTTCAGAACTTCCTGTTATTTTTCCTTAAAAAACTGCATTAAACTGCATTTAAAGTTATCTTTAAGAGGAAAACATGTTTAGATGTGAAAACTTTACATGATTTGTGAATAAAAAAGGGGCAAACTCTCCCCCAGCTCTGTCTGATTCCCAGAGCATCCTCACTTGTAGGTGTTTTGTGTAATTGTTTTGTTCCTCCTTCACTCGCACACAGACCGCAACTCCTCCTCCTCCTCCCATTATCTCCCTATCCTCCTCGCTCTCCCTGCATGGCTGCTTCTTCCTCTCTGTTCCCTCCCTCCGTCCCCCCCTCCTACCGTTTGGACTGCAGCAGTTTCTCCTCAGCCTCCTGTCTTCCGCTCAGCAGCCTCTGCAGGTGAAGGATCTCCCTCCGGTGCGAGGCTTTCGTCCCCTCCAGTGACTCCTCCAGCTGTGCCAGCCTGGACGCCGCGTGCCTCCGGTACACCTGCACGTGCGCGTTCACACACAAGCGCACAGGGACGAATGAGACAACAAGGAGCGTTGCTATGAGGAGGGAAGTGGATTTAAATGAAGGGCAGTGCAGCAGAGGCGGGTGCGGTGGAGGAGGGGGAGTCACACGCGCCGGGACAAGGTGAGGAGCAACAGCACACGCCGACACGCTCCCCTGCAGACCCTCGGCCGCCGTGACACGCCGGCGTTTGAATGCATGTGGCGGGGAAGGGGGGGGGGGGTGTCATCGGAAGACTTCCACAGGCATGAGCGCAGCTGCAGCTGCAGAAGTGCTGCACTCACTCACTCACTCACTCACTCACTCACTCACTCACTCACTCACTCACCACTCACTCATCACCACCACCACCACTTCACTCACTCACTCACCACTCACCACCACTCACGGGCGGAGATTCAAATGAAATGTCAGGAGGAGGCTAGACGGAGAGGATGCAGGCGGAGTGCTGTGTGTGTGTGTGTGTGTGTGTGTGTGTGTGTGTGTGTGTGTGTGTGTGTGTGCAGTTGGAGACAGAACAACAAGGTGTGAACACGCACAGATGGTGAGTTTGCCGTCCTTCAGTCAGCCTGAGCCTCTGTGTGTGACTTTATCTCCATAAAGCGTAAAGCAAACCGGTTGTTTCGACTCTTTCACTCCCAATGGTGGGTGTCAAACTCATTTTTCACCAGAGGGCCACATCAGCATAAAGCTGTCCTCAAAGGGCCAGATATAACTTAGACATGTAACTAAATGTAATGAAAAATAAATGTAACTACTCCTTTATGTGAAATAACTCATTATTTATTAATTTTAACTTTTTAAAGTGACAATTAAAGTTGCATAGAAAACATATGTTTGCTTGTTACTCTAGCATAAATCCTTTACATTTGATTCTGTTGTAATAGGTTAAATGACAGTGTTTAAGTCTTAATGTATAGCTGCATTATCCAATATTTCAAGTCCGATTCCACTAGATATGAATAAATACACATATTTATTTTTTATTTTAAGAAATTAAAAACCTTTATGCACTTTTAAGTAAGTGTTACATAAATTTACCGCGGGCCTTATTTGACACATGTTCCTTTAATGGATCACCAGTTGTTGGCTTTCATAGATGAGTTGTTCACCGCTGTAGTAAATAGTTCTTCATTATCATCCTTGGTTGAATACTATAAAGTATTCAACTCATTGTTTTCCTCTTTCTCTTTCTTTATTGTAGTATTTTCCGCCTTTTTTCCGCTTATACAATTTTTCAGCTATTTTAACCATTCAACTATTCAGATGTTCAGCTCTTTCAGCTTTTTCCAGCTGTGATCTTTGGTCTCTGGAATCTTAGAATCGCTAAGATATTCGAATTTCCAGGATTTACCATTGAAATACATGGGGGATCCTTGGTGCAGAGGCACGCTGGTTCGATACCCAGCATTTGTATTTTTCCAAAAAAATACTTTTTGATTTTGTGCTGTTTTCACTTTATTTATGGTCAACTTTGATCATTTATTTATTTTGTGTGTTTGCCAATCAATATCCTTTACGTTTCATTTTCATTCAGCATTCTAGCATTCAACTCTGTGATTTCTTCTGGTAATGCAGCTCCTTCTAGTTTCCTTTAGCTCACTTGACTTTTTCCCCCCCTGACGTTATTAAAACTACAGAAGCTAAAAACTGCTTTGTTGAAAGGATCCAGACGAGTCACCATGGGGAGACGATCCCCCCCGCTGCTCCACGGACTGAAGTCGGAAAGCAACAGGAAGCTGCACAAGTCCTCCAACTACAGACAGAATTCCTGCTCTTCCCAATACCTTTACATGGACCCGCATCCTTTCTGGTTACAGTCAAATGCTTTTAAGTCCCATTCCACCATATATTTTTGATCTATTTTAAAGCCTGAGATGAGAAATAAAATCAAAGAACCTAATTTACCGGTGCAACAAAAGGTGAAGTTGCCATTGAGCTATCCAGATGTACAGTTTGATCCAGATTCACCTCAGACGAGAAAAAACAAAGACGACATGGATCAATGGTTCGTGGGCGATGCATCATCGAGCTGAGCGGGAGCTGGTGGCTCACCAGCGGCATTTTTCATCGCCAACCAAATACGCTTTTTTTATCTTCTCTGATTCACAACATTGATCCAGAAGAAGAAATACTTAAAAAATTCACTTATA
Organism: Oryzias sinensis; assembly: GCA_037389245.1. Lineage (NCBI taxonomy): Eukaryota > Metazoa > Chordata > Actinopteri > Beloniformes > Adrianichthyidae > Oryzias > Oryzias sinensis. Next base: position 15,953,548 of record CM074489.1, on the reverse strand, counting down.
TAAGATCATCAGAAAAATGCTACAAAAATATGTTTTAAACAACAAAAATCACAATTGTCTTTGGAGTTGATCTTTAAGACGGATGAGCCAACTTAAAAGTCAAAACTGATTCACATTTGCTTATTTTAGTAACCATCCCTTTGGTTTTAATGAGAACAAACCAGAAAGAGGAAATCCTTCAAAAAGTCAACAATGTGCTCAGAAATGGAGGATTAAGGGAACCAAAAACAGAAAAGAATCAACTGAGAGCTGGTAAATTATGTTTTTTTTCCCCCAAAAAAACAACATAAATGACAAAAGAATTTTCTGAAAAGTAATTTTTCTGTTAAAGGAAATTAAATTAAATAGATTTTGTTAATAGTATAATAAACTTGCTTGGAAAATTTAAGGCTAAAAGTCTTGAATTGATCGTTCAGTTTTAGAAAAGGAAAAAAAAAACAGGTTTAATCACCACGTGATGTTTTCCCCAAAACAATTTGTAACACTTAACTTCAATGTCACCTCACACTTCCTAAACACACATTCAATTGACAGCATTTCTGCTCTCTCTGTCATTATCATTTATAATCCTCCTAAATCTATGTTTGAAAACATCAAGGGCCACGTCGGGGAAAAAATACTCTTATTTTTAGATCAAAAGCAAATGATCTTCAAATGGCAAGATAATAAGGGCTGTTTTGAATAGGATTAATCTAGGCTGCTTTCTCTGCATAATGAGAAAGACATTCATACTTTTATGCAAGTCAAGTGAATTTAGTTTTCCAAAAAAATCTTTGAATATAAGCTGCAACCAAAAGTAAGGTACTCAGCTTTCACATCTTCTGCAGATTTGTCGAGTTTATTTGATTTTAATTACAAAATGTCGAAAATAACAAGTAGGTTTATGTTCTTCAAAATAAAAGCATCTTAGTCGCTCTAGGAATGTACCACCATTGATTAAAACATCAGACGTGACTTCAGTTGAAGAAACGTGCGGTTCTTATTTTGAGTAAAGAAAAGAAAAGTTCAAATTAGGGTTAAGTGATAAAGTTATACAAATAAAATCTCAGATTTCTTTCTTCAAACAAACATAGCAAATGACAGGAACATTTTTAACAAAATCTCTTATTTTAACATCTCCTGTGAGAGTTGACCTGAAATCAAATTACAGAGACGCACTGGCAGAGAGAACACAGTGAATTCACAAATGATCGTCCCAAAACGCTCTTATCAATTAGATTTTATCTTGGTCAAATCGACGATGTCACATTCAGCATTAAAAAAATAAATAAAAAAGGAGTGAGCAATAGCTCCAAATTTGAAGTTGCAAAACCAAACCAGTTCCCAAGAACCAAAGAAACTCTTCCCTCTATGGGAACAAGATCCTCTTTGCTAGTCGGCATTTTAACGTCTGCGCTTTGTGAGAGTTGGGCACGCTGACTTTTCTGGAGTTAATCCATAGACTTTACCCCAAACAATGGAAGCCCAAGAGAGCAGGGTGCTGGGGAAAAAAAAAAATTCAGATGTGCTAAAAAAAATAAAAATAAAAAACTACTGAAAAACCCTCTCCAATCATCTTTTGATCCATTCTAAAAGCATTCTCAGTGATCTTTTAATTATGATTATGCCAAGTAGTTCATTAGACTCACTTCTGAGTTGTGCGCGAGACCAATGACAGGGAGCAACCCCGCCCCCATTTCCCTTCCCTTTCCCAGCATATTTTCTACGTCCCTTTTTCAAACTGCTTTTGTCTGCTCCTATTTTCACAACAAATTGAATAAAGAAACACACAGAAATACCATTTTAAGCTTAATTTTCTTTATATTTGTCCTTCTCGTTGACTGCATATAAGAACTGGACTGAGTGACCAAGAATCCAAAAGCCCATACATTTTTATGGCGAGATAAACAGTCGCTCTATTGGTCAGAATAATTATTCTTGCTCTGCTACCGCTTATTATTTATTAACATTTTATTGGTAATCCAAATTTTTTCTTGATATTTTTTATTTATTGCATGGTATTGAAGTTATAAACTCATCCACCAGATTCCTCAATTAAAGCACGTAGTGCCCACTAGCCCACCTCAGACATTCAAAATGTTTGACAGATTCTCCCGAGCCCGCTTCCAGGGTTAGGGGTGTAGAATTAGGAACGAGCTCACTCCTGGTTGGTGATAGTTGTTGTACTCGCTCAGTCCAGTTCTTTCTTACAGTCAAAAGTCCATAATCAGAACAACGCCACAAGAAAATGGTTAAAAAAAAAAACAACGTTTTTATCATATTGGGTTGAAGTGGTGGAGTGGGCGGGGTCTGATCAAATCTAAAAGGTCATGATCCATCACAAATATATTTTAACTTTTTAAAAAACTCCTTTCTCCGTCTGGATTTCCATTTGCATATTTTTCCTACTTGTGTCACATTTTTATCTTCCATCTGACATTTACATCGTTTGTGGCTGCAAGTCGAGGCTCGTGTGTCCAAACATTCAACATTTCACCAGCTGTGATTTTTCTCTAAAAAGCCTCCAGAGCAGCAGTTAGTCTCACTAATGGTGAGCCATGCTGGTCAGGCTGTTGTGTTTTTGGTTTTTTACAAACCTTATCAGAGCAGCGAGACAAATAAGCATGCAAACGGGGAACAGAACAATCAATAAAGTCACAAGTGATGTGTTTGATTGATTAAATTCTGACTTGAGTTTTATTATCTTGTGGCCTGAAATCAGCTAGTACATTTGAGTGATGGGAGAAATCCAAAGCCAGTAATGATTCACAGTTTGAATTGATTTTTTTCTTTATTCAGGCAGAAAAAACATGAAAATAAGAAAAATGTAATTCCAAGTGTGAAGCACAGTGGTGGGAGTTTCGTGGTCTGGTTAGCCACATAGATAGGAAACAATTAAATGTATTTTTTCCAAACTTGTGCCCCCAGACAGCATTTTGGGGGTCATTGACAGTATACCAGAACTGGACTGAGTGACCCAACGGTGTTCCAAACAGGAAGTACCAGCTGGTTCAAGAAGCGAAACCCCCATAGATAGAAATAAACAACTATTCCTCAGTCATTCTATTTATCAGAGTAACCATGTTTGCTCTGATACATTATTTTCTTAACTTGTTATTAAAGGGCCTATATCACGCTTTTGAGTAAACTATATACATGATCACATATTACCTTTAGTACACTAAAGAACAATTTTTAAATTAATTATTAGTTATTTCTCAAGATTATTTTCCAACCCAGAAGCAAGACAACGATCTCTGAGGCTCCGCCTTTCTTTGTGGCTGCCGCCCATTTTATGACATCAACCCAAAGCCGACCTCAGTAGCGCGTCCTAAGGGGGGGGGGTGCCTGCTAGCCTGGGGGCGGTGCTGGCAGAGTTGACTCTTCCTGGAAGAGGGAGGTTCCTCACTTATGTACGAGACAATGTAAGAACCCACTCATTTTCATGGATTGGGAGGGGCTGGTGGTGTAGCCCACTTTGAAGTTGTAGGGGTGAGGAGGTCTAACAAGCTCACTCCCTATTGGTGAAAGTGGTTGCCATAGAAATGATGAATCAGACTAAGGTCATGTCCGTTCGCCATTTTGTAGATCTGTCCGAATCTACAATTCCAAAACCAAGTGCCCCTAAAAATGTCCCACAAGTCTCTGCGAAAAACCAGTGTGCATCGATGCTCACTATATTGGTGAATATAGACCACAATGCATTGCGTCAGAACAAGTTTTGCCAAAGAAATGTATTCAAATGTATTTTTTAAATAAACCATTAACATTTTCATCTTCAGAACACAGTGGCTTCATAAATGATCGTCCCAAAACACTCATCAATTAGATTTTATCTTGATGAAAATGACGACGTCATATATAAAAAAAAAAAAAGGTGAGCATGTGGTTTCTGAATAACTTTTAAAATCCAGGGCCTTACATAGTCCCGCACTATATAGTGTTTTAGTAGTTAGGGATTAGGGTGGGAATTTGGACCAATCACTGCTTAGTGATGCCATTTGGCTCCAACATGAAGGTGTCTGTATTGCGAAAAATGGAGCCTGAATTGACTTCATTTTCCAAACCATTTTCTATGGGTGACATCACACTCCCTCGGTCCAGTTCTCATGTACCGTCGATGGTCGCGCATTGAGAAAAACCTGCGTCTCTGTCACATTTCGATTGGCGAGCGCAGTCGCATCAAGAAAGACTCAGGGGTCCCAAATGCTTTCCAGGGAGTCGGGAGAGGGTCGCCATCATCCCAGCTGAAACTGTGACATTTAGCCTTTACAACATGTTGTGCTGAGTGCCGCAACCCCCCCCCCCCCCACCACCACCACCACCACACACACACACCATCACCTATCTTCCCCTTTGCAGCTGCAGCCCAGTGACTGTTGACCTTCTCCTCACAGCATCAAAAGCAAAGACCAACACTTTTGGCCATTTGGCTGGAAGCCTATAGAAAACACAGTCTACATTAATCTCTACTCTTTTCCATCATTATGCAACTTCAGTTGTTAAAGACTGCAGAACGTCTACAAAGCTAACATCTCAATCTCCAACAAGAAACTGAAAAACAAATTTTTAAAATACATTTTCAAAACGTGAAAAAAGCAGCTGAGAGCAAGAGAAACACAAACCATTTATCTTTTTTTAATAAGAAAAATGATTTTTGACAGCTCTGGCGTGAAGTTTGACAAAAGCTAGGTGCTGTAGCTGTAGCTGCAGCGTGCTAGGAGCACGATTCATTACCAGCAGGTCTGGTGATGCTCTGACATGAAGAAGGCATTTTCAGCTCCAGCACTGCTGCTGTCAGACATCAGAGAGGCTGCTGCATAAAATGCAGACTCTGTTGATCATAGTTTCTGTGTGTCTCTAAAAGGCTTGAGCTTTGTCTTTTCTATAACATTTTTTATATTCAGATCTTTTTTTTAATGAATAATCTCAGTTTTATATTTGTGAGAGCTGTTAGAAAGAGAGTATAATCAAGAAGTGTGGTCTTTCCACAAGTTTAGGCTCAAAAAAGGACTGAATGAATTCGGATCGAAGCCAATTTAGTCTGGGAAACTGACAGGAAACCTAAAGTCTCTCAACACAAACGTAACTCAGAGAGCTGCAGACTTCAGTTCTAACACGAACAGAAAATGGAAATCCAGAGCTGTGCAGGAGGACAAACACAGGAGTGTGTGCAGACCTGTGGAACACCCACGACCAGAGGAACCTCCACCATGTCAAAGATAAAAATAAACGACAGAAAAGGACAAAAGATAGATGAGTTCACGGTCTCCTGATGGGGACAATAAGGACACGAAACAATCCAGTGGTAAAAGTCTCAGAAGGCAAAGAGTGGAATTTCCTCAGATCATCTTGACAAACTGACCCGACTGACCCCAGAAGGTCTGCTGTATGTTTTTATAGGCAAAGTACAAATAGACAAAATGTTTGTTTTCAGATAGAATCAAATTTTTAAGGACTAGTGTAGGACCCTGCGATGGACTGGCAAACCATCCAAGGTTGACCCCGCCTTTGCCCAACAGTGGCTGGGATGGACTCCAACAACCCCCAAAAGGGATCATGCAGGTTAAAACAATGAATGAATTGCTGAAAGTTTTTTTTTTTCAGTTTGCGATTGGATTGTTTGAGGGACTGTTCTGTTTCTGCTCAGCAGTGGGGGCCACCAGAGGTTACTGTTCTCTGTTTCTGTAGTTTGGTAGTGAAGATGGTAAAGTACTGCAGTTTCTGGTGGGATTAAAAAAAGTATGTTTGCAATCCTTATTTTGCAGTTCACCTTTCACTGTTTTGCAGATGTTTTTTTTTTTAGCTCCGTGTTCTGCATCCTGATTGGCTGTCCTGATAGACATCGTCAATCAATCTCCTCTGTGTCATGTCTCCTATTTGTTTGAATATTTTAAGACAGGGACAGCGAATACTAATGTGACGTTTAAAAATGCAAAGATACAAGATTCTACAGCCTTTTAGGCTAATTTCCACCTTAAGTCCCTATAAACAGGTTGATGGTCCCTAATCAAAAAGACGATTTCAATCAACAAAGACAGGAAAACAGAGAGCAGATCACAGCAGATAGAGAAACACCGACGGGGTTGTCAGTATAAAAACACAACAGCACATTCATGAACAACGAAGCAACAAGTAAGGAAAACGCAGACAAAATAAATAGATAAATAGAATAGGTGGAATAAAACAGGTCATAGAAAAAAAAACAAATAAACATACATTTTTAATGGCGATCAGATCTATTTTCATTCTATGATATTGGATTTAATTTCTAAGATTTGAACTTTGAGATTTTAATAGGAGAGAAAAATGTGAAAATGTTCATGTCTGTCTGAAAAAAGTGTATTAAGTGTGTAGTGAGGATTTTTGTAGCCTTTTTGTGTATTTTGACAGATACATCATTTACTTTAGAAAAGAAACATGAGTACAAGAAATGAAATGACCTTATCGAATGGCCACAACATTTGTGTACCTTTATTTGACCGCAATAGTTTGTCAGTGAGATTTTCAGTCTTTGTGCAGAATTATTAGAATTCTGCCCCATTGGAGGTTTTTCCAGGATGAACGATGGTTTCAAGTCATGAAACAGCACCTTGGTCACATTTTTAAAAACATATCCGATCTGTTTAGAGGGGGACAAAACCCAACTGATGGAGGACGTCCTTCTTTAAGGTTTTTTGGTAGAACTTGGAATTCAAGGCTCCGACAGTTTTACAAACTGTAAACAATCCGGGCTTGAAAGTTGCAAATCAGCTGCAGACCATCACACTACCACCACCGCTGCCATGATGTGCCTTTTATTAGTGATTCATTGCAATTGTAATGCGACGCACACTTTCCACCCAAAAAAATATATATGTTCTTTCTCCTTTTTACACTGAATATCTTTACGGGTGGATAATCTGGATGTTTCTGTCAAGTGTGAGATGACTTTTGCTTCTGCTCAGCAGAGTCTTTGTCCTTGAGCTGTCCTGTTTTGTGTCTCACTGTGGTTCTCTGGAGTCTGACAGTCCTAGAAATGTCTTTTTAAGCGGTTTAGACTGACATGTGCCTTTATTTCCTCATCTGTTCTTGGATTTTTTTTATGTGGCAGCGTGGTGTCTTTCTGATTGAAATCTTTCAGGGCGCTTTTATTTTGACAGGCAAGTGATTCTTCAGTTGAAAAGCTCTGAAAGCAGGCAGATCAGAGGATGTGGACCTCAGCGGTTAAATGTGGTTATATATCCTTTATTATTTAGCCAAGAAGGAATCGCACGTCACACAGGACCGCGCAGCCTTTTCTCTTTAATAAATAGATCAAACAGAAACTGTATTTTGTATTTATTCCTATTTTTGTGACATTGAATATCGACAAAAGGGTTAGAAGGGCCTAAAAAACTTGTTCACAGCATCAACTGAACTTTAATTTCCTCTTTTTTTCCCTAAATCTTTGCTCTAAATCCTAACAAAAGTATGGTTTTAAGCCAGCTTGCAGGTGCTATCTTACTTTTCTTAACATAATTTGTGCTGCGAGCAGCAACTTCCTTCGTCTTTGAAAGCAGAGCAAAGCTGCAGCTGAAGTTGGAGGCTGCAGTGTAAACATCTTCCTCTCTCCTCTAGCCTGTCAGCTCGCTGCTGCTGGATTTACCATAAAGCTTGCAAGCTCAGCAGCAACATCTTGTCCCTTAACCGCAATTCATTTACCAAATCAAATTCTTCTTAAATTCTCTGCAGCAATAATTGTGCGCAACAGGCTGTGAACATTAGTGGGTCGATAGAGAATGGGTTTTTTTCGGTTTAACGGCCACATCAGACCCAGAACGGGAATTAAGCAGCAGGAAAAACGGTTTCATCCTCTGCAGACAGGCGGAGAAGGTGATATTGGTGTAGTAGGTCATTTCCAGTAATAGACTATGAATGACTCCAGTCCCATTTGTGCCGTTAACAGAGGCTGGTACCGCTTTTGTCTGCTTGTATTGGTTGGTTTAATGTGACAACACGTTCTCCATCTCCCAAAGGATGCGAGTTGATTTCAGAGACCAACTTCAAGGTGAACCAAAAAAAAAAAACCCCAACAACCTAGGAAGTAGAGTTTGATTAGAAAACTGCCTGTTTTTAACCCCTTGACGCAATCTGATGCAAAGTCGCATCAAACCCGTCGGCTTAAGCATTGATTTTAAGATTCTCCTAGTTTTTGAACGTTTTTATGGGTTGGGACCTTCTTTTTCATCAGATCTCCATAGTCCTGACAAATCCTCTAGGCCTCTTAGATCCTCAGGTTCTGTTCTCTTATCTAAACCCACTATGGGAGCCTCTTTTCATTACATCAGTGGAAAACTCTACCTGAGGATCTGACAATCTCTGCATCTGTGGGGATTTTTAAATGCAACTTTTTAACTTAGCATTCAGATCATTTATTTACTTGGCTTTTAAGTTTTATGACTTTTATGATTTATCATTAGCCAAAACGTTTCCTACCATCTTGTGTTCCTCTCCTCTGATTGTTGTTGTTTTTAGTCTATTGTGCTTTAAGACTTCTTTTTGTTTAGCCTTAGTCACTAATGCCCCCTTCTGGTACACATGCAGGCGGTCCGCAGGAAATATGGAGGTTGTAGACCAGGTCGGTGAACCCGTAGAGTGAAGGGCCGTACACACGGTATGAAATTCGTGCGCGATATTCGCTGACGTTTAACGCCTCGTGACTAAACAAAGGGCACCAATGTGAGAGTGCACACCGACGCGAAAAAACGCCACGTGTAAAAGCGTCATTTCTTAAAAAACGCCTCGGGTTCGTTTTTTCCGACCAATGACAATGGCGCTTTTGCACACGTGTCTGGAGCTTCTGACATTACAGTAAAACACAACTTGGGGGCACTCAAACACAAAACTGTCTTGCTGAGCACACATACGTCACGGCGAAGAAGATATACGCCAAGTAGCGTCTACACTGCTGCGAAGGAATAAGACGAAGAAGATGCACTCACTGACGGACATTCTAAAATATCACCGAAAACGCCCATGATACATTTTCAGCTCTTGTACCAGTCGATAAAACTCCCCATGTTCTTCTCTTCTCGTAACTATGAGATGTACCCAAAATCAACGTCTTTTCCGGCGTCTTTTATCATTCAACAGAACAATCATTTCTTCATCGCTGGAACTGGAGCTGAAGCTACTGGTGCTGGAAATATTCATGTTTTCTTTGTTTGATTCTGACAAGCGCGTAAATACTTTCTCTCTTCTTCTGAGTGAAAAGCAACTTTAAGAAGCATAAAGTTGCGCAGCGCCACCTTGTGTACAGGGGTATTTCTGTTTTACATTAAGCGCCATCTAATGTCAGGGAATGAAATTGCAGCGAAGAACGCCTGGGTGTGAACACAAAAAACGTGTTGAAAAACGCTGGTGAATAACGGCTGGCGAATATTCGTCCCGGTGTGTACGGGCCTTGAAAATGTTCACGTTAATTTTTTCTGTGGGCATGCTGTGGACAGGTCGTAGCAAACACTGAAACTCCTGAACTCTGTGCACTATGCAGGGACCCTGTTACTGCTGTTCAAAAAATAAGTGCATTTTCCTTTCAAGCCTGGCTGCTAGAAATGAGGAAATTAGACAATCAGAGAGTAGTTTGTGCGGCACTTTCCTATTGCCTTCACACCCATGGGTGCAGCATTTGTGCACGGTCAATAAGGGACCAGTACCGACCATGCCAACGACTAGCGCAGCATAAGGGCGCCGGGCTACAGCATCGCCCGTACGGCATAAGTGGATGTAACTTCCTTAAAAAAAACTTTACGATACACTGACCACACACAATAATCCATTTTTATGACGTCCCTTGAGGTGATTGTACGAGTCTCAAAGGGACTGCATTTACAGCTGCTCTTCTCTACGACTATCCTTGGCCCGGACAAGCCCAAAAACCATCAGCACCCGTACCGGTCACAGTATGGGTGCATGTGAATAAGACTATGTTCACGTCTTTTATGTCAAGCCCCTTCTGTTTTAAGCATGTTGATGAGATGTGCTGCTGTATAAATCAATTTATTAATTGATTAAAGCCGCTTCTGTTCCAAACTTAATTTAGCAAATACTTGAAAGCAACTTCAGGCGTCACAGGGTTAAGAGAACAAAATACTTGATTTAAAACCTAAAATTTCATTTAACCTTTTTTAAGGAATACATATTTATTGCTTACACCCTGCATCTGCCTGAGCTTCACTTCCAGAATCTTAACATTGTTTTTCCAAAAACAAGGTTGCCTTGTCCTTTGTCTGAACGCCGTCCTCCAGAAACCATAAATCACCCGACAACAGGCGCATCCATGCAGAACAAAACTTTTGAATGTCACACAAATGCATTTGTTTCACCCATTTTCAGACAAATTGATGAGCAAAAACCTCCCCCGGGAGTTCTCAATTACACATCTTGCGAACTGGAGAACACACTTGAGGTTTTAAAAACAAGGTTCATTGTAGGAATCATCAGGATTCCTGCTTAAATCTGCAGAGCAGAAAGCCTCAGAGCGGAAAAAGGTCAAACAACCCGTGTGCTGTTCGGGTCTCATTTACAGCTTGGTGTGTCCACGAGTTTCACCAGAAGCTAGAAGACCCTTAAAGTGCTGACAGAATCCTGTGTCGCCGTTTAAACAACAGCATGACTGACAGAAACCTCTCTATTCCTGTAGAACGGCGTCTTCATCACAGCAGCTTCAAAAGAGTCAATATTTCTATTTGTTTTAGCCGGGAGCTGCAGGCCGTCCTAGGGGTTAGTTGCATCACAAATGTGACGTTTTGATCTAGAAATGACCGATGTTTCAAACATCAACAATGACACACTAAACATGCAGAACTGTGAGAACTGTGCGGCATCTTTAGAGACCGAAGGGGGGGAAAAAAAGTGATGAGCTTCAGGTAAAAGTAGGAGAGTTTACAGCAGGTCAATGCGTCCTTGAAATTCTTTCCGCAGAAAAGTTCAGGTTTTCAGAACCGCTGGGACGCCAAACAATTAAATCAATACTCCGACGACTTAAACGAAGGTGAATTTAGATTTCTATGACATTCAGTAGATTTTGCCCCTTCATTAAAATAGGTCACATTCTGACAAACGTTATTTAAAAACACATGGACACTAAAATAGGTTTTTATATAGTAGATAAATATTTTTCAATCATATTAAGGCAAGGGTTTTAATTTAACATGTTAAACATTTGGTGTTTGAATTTATAAAAGGATAAAAATAATGAAGTAATAGTAACTTTTTGCAGAGAATTCCTACTTTTTTTTAGATCATTTGGTTATCTGAATTCACAAATGTTTTCATGAGAGGCTGAACTCAAGTCTTTTAAATAAGACTGTTTCTAATGTTTCATCAAAACAACCTGAAAAACGTTCTTGTAAAAGTGGTTTAATAATTAAACTTATGGGGTTTAAAGAAGTAAAAGTAGGAAAGCATTTTTTAAAATATTAAAAAGAACATTTAAGTCTTAAATTTTTTTTATAAATTCCCATTGATTTGTTGGCATTCTTATTAGCTTCTTTAATTTTTTTTACTCTTCTTAATAAATTCTTTTTTTCACACAATATTTTTTTTGTTATGTTTTATTTTGAAAGTCTTATGAATCACTCTCCCTTGTTTCCTGCCATTTGTCATCAACCCACAGTGAAAGGTTTTTGAGAGCTTTGTGACGGGGTAGAAATCAGTCAAATTGTTGAAGAAAAACATAAAAAATAAAAATCGGACAGTTTTGGGATTGTAGTCTGTAGTTTGGCTGTCCTAACTCCAAAGTGATTGTATATAATAATGTGTTCATTTGGCTGTGTGTTGATGCAGCTCAGCGCTCTTTGGGTTTACTGTCTTTAGTTATGGAGGCGGTGATCAGCTCCTGTCTTCCTGTCTACGTTTCCTTTTCACTTTAGTTAAAACAGGGTCTGATTTTGGCTTTGTGTTTTCAAGAGATCCTGCCGCTGCAGAATTTTTTCCTGATGTTTTTTTTAATTACCTTTAGGAATATTTACAATGGGAATATTGTTTCCTTTTTATTAAAATAATCGGAATGATTCCTAATCGATGGAATATTTGTGTATCAAAGACCAAAATCAAATCAATCTTTATTTATGGAGCACTTTTCATATAAAAGTATAACACAAAGTGCTTTACATTAAAACTAAATAAAGAATATAAAAACAAGCATGAAAATTAAAATAAACAAGCACAAAAATAAAAAAATGTAAAAATAGGGCCCCCCTCCCCGTTTTTTTTTTTTTTTTTTTTTCACACACCCACTTCTTTCACACCTCCCAACCCCCTAACTGATGGGGAAAGACAATGAGAAATAGGCTGAGCACAAAAACAAGATGTTGGACACGCTGATAATTGGAACCTCCCTCTCTGTGAACAGCCGTATAACCAGCCAAATGCAGCATCACAGGCAGGGACCGCTCCACCACAGCTAAGCTGTGATGCAGGTCGGAATGGTTAACAGACCAGTGCCAGAGGATCTCAGGGTCTGCGAGGGTTCATACTTTACTAAAAGATCGGATAAATAAGAAGGCGCAAGAACGTTAAGATCACAAAACCACAAAAAAACTTTTGCCACAAAGTTATTTCAAACAGATGTTCAAAATTTATATCAGTCCGGATTTTATTGAAAGTTTAAACAAATGTGTCTATGTCAGGTTACTAGGAACTAACAAAAATGTGTTTTTACTCTGATCATATTTTGATCAATTGGTGGTCTTTTCATGATGATTAAGCCGTTTTAAGCTAAACTCAAACACCCTGTGGGATTTTCTAGGACATAGTTTCTGGAAAGCGGCAGGAGTTCATTAAAAAGAGTTGTGGGCGGGAACCTTGCATTCCCCGTTCCTGAGAGCTCACAGCAAGGAGGTTGTGGCCCCACCAGCGAATTTTCTACGTCCCAAATAAACTCCATTTCAAACGTCAATTTTTCATCTGCACCTGATTCTCAACAGTAGAATAAATAAAACACTCAGAACTGCAATTTTGAACTTAATTGTCTTGTCATATAACCTCCATCATCAGAAAAATAGGACAAGAACATTTCAAAAACAGCAAAAACACCATTTTAAACCAAATATCTTTAGTTTGGTAACCTAGCCTTAAATGCAAAGAATTAAATCCTATTTTTATTGTAAAAAAAGGCCAAATATTAAGGAAAGTGGTTGCAAGAATGTAAGTGGAAATGCAAAAGATGAATAAAATAAAAAACCAAGGATGCACATAATTATAGCATGCAGTAAATCTGCTTTTTCACATTTTGAAACACTTCTAAATAGCGGACCTTTAAAGCATTAAAAATGATTCTGGGGGCTGACAAAGGCAGAACAAGCTTAACCTTTTGGATCAATTTAGAGAAGACACACGGCGCCGACACTCTAACAGCAAAGTTCAACGCCGTCATTAACGGTCCTCACAGAGAGAGAGCAACGGCGCTCTCAAACTGCCAAAGCCTTTCTCACACTGAAAACGCCGCGTTTATGATCACGTTAGTCGGTTAAAAACATGGCAGGCAGTCAAACTGATCGATCAGAGGCTTCACCTCAGCCGAACACACTGCACGTCTGTGCAGTGAATGCGGGTCAATCTGCTAAATGCTGCCAGAATCTGTCAGGAGCATTGACCCGTTTGATTCTGTTCGTGACGATAAACCGCAGGAATCGCTTAAATCTTGCAGATTAAACAGTGTTTACTTCAAGACGCATAACTGTGACTGGCTCTGATGTGGGAAACAGGAGCTTCAGATGATATTTTTCGATGGAAGAGACTTCAATGTTGGAATGAAAAAGACACAGGCACGTCTTCTCGACAGACGAACCTGAACGTAAGCGTGTCTTCCAAAACGTTGACTATAAAATCTGTTCAATTCTGGAAGAGGTCGTTGGAAAACAGAGTTTCCCCAAAATCCCCAGCACTAGTATACACCTGGTTTGATGTTTACAAGGGCTGCGCGATATGAAGAAAACTCGACATTTGCGATATTTTTCATCAATATTGCGATGACGAAATGACTTACGATACATGAACAAATAGCAAAACAACCCAAAAAAATCATTTACATCTCACTGCAACAGTTTAATTGAAATAAGAGTAACTTAAATGCCACTGAAAATGACCCTCGTCTACATAGGAGTCGAGCATCTCACATAAAAGGGCTCCATCTCATTGGTAAAATGCAGAAATGCACATTTAAAGTTGCCATTTATCAGAATTTTTGCTGGTTTTTGCGATGCGCCATTGCACAGCTCGGACGGTTGTGCAGGTCGTCCAACGATCAAAGGGCCGCCGGTTTGATCAATACCTTCTCCTTTGCAGAACAACTTCCATTAAATCAAACATCACCTCACATGAGAAGTGGAATGCCCCGTGGGGCGTTTTGATGGACTGTTAATTTATTCCTATTTTTTACCAAACAAAAAAAACAAAAAAAAGAAGTTTTTATGATGATAAGATTTTCATAGAAAGACAAAGAAAAGTGTGTTACATTAAAATAACCCGACATTTTGGAGAAAATTGGATTTAAGTTGTACTTATTCACAAAGAAAACAACACAAAACCCGTGTAAGTAGAGTTAAATATCTGATAACTAGCATTAGCTGTGGCTCTCTTTGTTTGTCTATTTCTTTTGCTTTTTAAAGAATAAAATACTTGACAAACAGCCGACTTTTGGTAGTTTGATGAGATTTACCATCTTGGACCACAGTTTTGGCCTCCAGGTCAAATTCAAAATCACATTACTGATATTTTGTTTTTACATTTTCTTCTTCCTTTGAGAATTTATTCTTTGATTTAAAGTCAGCGTTATCCTTGACTGAATTTATCCCCCACCTGTCGTGTTTTTGTTAAAAGCTCCGCCCCCTTTTTTTTTTTTTTTTTTTAGGATTTGAAAGCCCAGTGGAGAGGAAATATATGACAATTGGATTTTTAAATCAGTCCAAAGGAAGGAGGTGCTAATTCACCTAAAAGGGAGTGCCATGTCTCAAACAGGTTTCATCAATTGTAAATTGGTTTTATTGCATCTACTGTTTAAGGAGTGAAAGTCACAAAAAGGTTATTTTTTAGAACTAAGATCATAGAACAGCGTGTTAACCCATACATTAAAAAAACTAAGTGATAAATTGTCGATGTAAATGTTGTGTGATAGGATGAGATTTGATTAAAACAACAGAAGTTTATTCTATAGCATTATCTCACATATATTTCTTCTTTAAACAAAAGAGTCATTCAAAACTAAAACTTTGTATTTTTTGTCCCATTTATCTCATCTTTTGCAGTTTCATTCCTGCTTTTCTTATTCTTGTTATCTTTGTTTTCATGGATCTAATTTCTGGAGAAATCCTTGAATAATTGAATGAACTCAAAAATGTTTTCTTATTTTTGCAAACCTGCAGTGGCTGTCCATGATTTCCAAATGTAAACCGTCTGTCTTTTCACTTTTTTGAGCATTTCAATTACTTTAACTTTTACTTCCTGAGTGTTTTTTGTAATCTATTTTTTACTTCTTAAACTGTGACTTTCACCAGATTGATTCTGTGTACAGAATGTGTTTTTTTAAATAAAAGAATCAAATATTTTGAGTGCTTGAAGAAATTCTGAAAGTCTCTTGTTTGTATTTAAACTGATGTTAATGAGAAACTTCGGAGGCAACATCTTCCTGAAAGAGCTTCAGTTCTTCCTCCGTGCTCAGTCACAGGACCATGATCTTTATCTTTTAATCTATTTTACATGTTTTTTTATGATTGCTTTATTTTTTTTCCCCCTGTGTCCCTTTGTCTGAGGCTGATCCTCTTTGCGACACCTCCCTGTCATCTTTTGAAGAGATTTTGACTGCAGACCTGTTGCTGAAATATTCAACAGTCAGCAAGTCACTGAGAGGCCTGCTGGGCATTTGCCAAAGCAACACCCACCTATCTGATATATATTTGATGATGGAGGGCTTTCATTTTCAAAGATGGATGTGAAATGGGAGGCAGGAGGAGGACTTTCTGCTGCTTCTGCTTATGAAAAACATAATTCCTAATCTTTTTTAATTCAAGTTATGATTGACTATTAAAGGAAAGAAAAACACAGAAGAGAAAGTGACGCTAGAAATCCATTTACACGCTTTCTGGTAGCAATAAACAAAGTGCAAAAATATGTGAAAAAGGTTTATAAATTTCATAAGAGTCAAGAAGCTGCAATTTTTGTTTTTTCTAAAATTTGATTTTAGAACAATTTTGATTGATGATTCCCCTCCAGGAGTTATAGTTGACAGCACAATTTTATTTACTATTTATTTACTGATTTTGGTTATTTATTGAAAAATATAAAAGCATGTTTTTCTTGTTCATAAACATGTTTTTCTTCTCCTTTTTTCAAATATTGGCTTAAATTCAAATATATAAAAAAAAACACACATACGATTAGATGACTAAAAGTTACTCTAAGCACAAAAACATTCTAAAAATATACAATATTAATTTAAAACATAACATTTTTAGACTTAAAATGTAAGCTCCTATAAACAACAGCAAAGATGAAAAATAATATACCTTTATTTCCCCCAATTTTGAGGATTTAAAAACTCAATCTCCCTGTGTTTTGGTTCAAACCTCAATTTTTGCATCATGGTTTTGTTTTGGTCGGATTTGTGTATTACAAAAGTCAAAGTTCAGAAATGTCCTCTCTCAATTTGCAAGCATAAGCAAGTAATAATGTAAAATCTTTTAGTTGCCTAATTACTGAACCCGGTGTACTATAGTAATAAAACAATATTAAATATATGAAATTTAGCACACCACATGTTTGACCCTTTCAACATAAACATTTGCAAAGGTTTGCAGCGGAGACGCAACAATGCACTTTTCCCACGGTTCAGTTCAACGGTGCAACGTACAGTTTGGTTTTAAACCAAGAACTGTTACATAGCTGGTAAATACCTGATTCAATTGGATTTATTATTTTTTTTACATTTTCTTTAAATGAAATTAACAAACACTAAAAATCAATGCAACAATAGCTGCATTTCCATTGACTATGAAAAAACAGAAGCTGTATTTGGGATAACAAATTCGCCTAATGAAAACACGTTAGTTTAGGAAAAAAATGCGCATTTATAAAAAAAAAAAGGTTTTTGCGCTTGGATGAGGTGGTACTGGCACATTTCTCAAAACTGCAATAAAAACACTTTTTTAGAATTAAATGAGTCATGTCCTGCTTTAGCGGGCGCAACTAGAGGTCACACAGCTTATGAAAAGTTGGGCGTGTCATGTGGAAATGTTGGATCCACAGCTCCTCTGGAAAAATCACCAACCACCATTTCCCAGAATGGCTTCATCCGTAGCCACTCCCACGCGTCAGGAGCTCGCCCTCCACGGCCTGAAGAAGACCCCGACGTGCCCTTTGATAGATGATGATGATGAGCGCTGGTGCCGTGGCAGAAATGAAATGTTTCTTCTGTAAATCAAAGTATTGTTTCTGAACTTATCGCGTTTTATGTTTATTCACATAATTAGGATTTAATGGAAACAGTGTCACAGCAAAATTGTGTTTTCTCGACATTTCTAGAAAAGTTTTGTGCATACGTTTAATGGAAACGCAGCTATTGTCTATAAGAGAATGTTATAAACAGCTTCTTTGGTAAATTTTGTAAAATGCAAAATATGAAGAGACAGAATGTGTCGTGCACTGAGCACCTTAGTGTCAGTTAAGCCTTAAACGTTTCTGTTGAATGAGAATATTGCTGACCTGATTCTCAGTTTTTGCCTCTAAGAGCTGGAGCGGCTGGTCACAGATGTGAAAGCGGGTCCATCACCAGCACAGTAATGACTATTAGACAGACACGAATGGAAGGCGCCGCCGCCAAAACAGCGACTGTTTTTATACTACTTTACAAATCCTGCTGACGAAATTACCTTAAGTAATGGATGGTAGAACTCTGGTTGTGGGAAGTGGAAAAGTAAATGAATCTAATATTTGTGCAAACATTCATTACCTCCAACATAACGGTTACTGAGAATCAAGTGTTTATCATCTACTGACACAGGAATACTGGGAGGAGAAGCCTGGAGGGAACTGAGCTTTCATGTGAAGGAATTCTTTGATGTGCACTATCTTCCTAAAAACGTCGGCAAACCCGTCCAAACCCCCACAGACAGCAACGAATATAGTTCACAGCCTTCACCACACAGAGAACATTTCCCATCATGTTTTGAACTCGAACAAATCAAACTTCAAACTTATTTGTTGACAGATTTTCAGGTGAATGGAGGCCTTAGCCTGCAAGTTGCAAACCAACAAACTTACTTTTTCAAACAAAAGTGATTGTGAAGATTAGAGAAGGGTCACTGTTGCTTTAGAAAGAAATACAAATCACTTTATGAGCAAAACCTCAGAAAAACTTCATTGTTGCATCTAAAGACAAACAAAAAATTTCTGCTATGATAACATTTCATTTATGATTCCACCTTTATCACAATATTTCAAAAGTTAAGAAGGTATTTCAGCATCAGCTAGTGGTAAGATTAGCTAAAAGCCAGGTTAAAAGGGTGCTGCTGAATGGCTTAATGGAAGGTCTTTTAGCTTAAGGACCAATAACTACAATTTCAGTTTTTTCCTGGTTGAGCTGCAGAAAATTCTTTCCTATCCATGATTTCACATCTAATATACAGTTTAAAAGGTGCTTCTACTGGCCTTGTATCATCAGGATACATAGCTATGTACAGCTGGGTATCATCAGCATAGCAATGGAAGATGTTTTAGATTAAACAATGATGCTTGGTACCAATTCTAACAGACTTGTTCACCAAATCTGTAGCTGTAATAGTTCTTTTTGATGGTTTTGATTTCTTGTTATGAATTGTCATTTGTGCCTGTTAGTAAATTTACTGTTAATATATATTTCTTGCCTTTTAAGTATTTGTATTCCAATGGCAGACTGTTGTGCTGGTCTGGGACGGCTCAAATGTGTTGAAGTGGAGTCATAGCAACCGGACTCAGTTGCTGGCAATCAGTCATCCAAGTGGCTTCATCAGTCAAATTCAAATTCACGCAAATTCATTCCCAACTCATGCAATAAAATAATTCAATAAGTCCCTCATGACAAAATAAACAAAAACAAACACAAGCAAAAGAAAAATGACAAGAAAATAAAATCAGTTGTCAGTCTAAAATAAATTATATTGGATTCTATTAAAGACACGTTGATAAGAATGGCGGTACAGTGATTTAGCCGTAGCTTCAGCTCTGTTTTCGGAAAAGTCCTGCCCCTTCAACTGTCTCCATCAATCATTCTTGGAGGCTTAATCACACGTCATCAGTCTGACCAATCAGAAGTGGTTAAAGTCTTCACTTCCTTGTCCCGATTTAGCTCATAAAGTCTCTCAGTTCCAACAAACATACCAGCTAAAGCTCGTCTTTAGTGGTGTAGCTTTCCGCAGAATCCGGTATCAGACCGTGGCACAAGTGAACAAAACAATAAAGCTCAGAGACGCGTGTCTGTCTGCCATCTGGGCAGTTTATGCACTATATCTCCCATGATGCATCGGGTTAAAGTGACAGCGTCTCAGCGTACAATGAGTCTTCCCAGTTAAACGTCTTGAAACCACAACGAACACACATCAAACAGTTTTTAAATCTTCTTGATGAAATCAGAAGTCAACAGTTTAGTTCTCCTTCAAGGTTTGTGTTTATTAACAGAAGCAAACAAAAAGACATCCAGTCACAAGCTGGCCTCTAATTAATAGGACATGCGTATTTTAACCTCAAATAAACAAAAACAACCAAACAAGCCAAGTAATAATAAGCCAAAATGCCAAGTTTTAACGCTTGAAGCTGTTTTGTCAAAGACACTTTGTTTTTGCCAGTCAAAAATTAAGACTTTTTGTGTTAAAAGATATTTTCATTTACTATTTTTATTAACTAATACATATCTACATTGAACCCATTTAAGTAAAAGAATGTGACTGGAATGTATCACCTCAAAGTTAGTTGAATCTTTTATGTATCGATTTGTGGGTCATGCGCATCGAATTGTGAGAGGGAAAAATACACACCTGTACCAAATAGTGATGATTGACAGTCTCCAAGAAGGAAAAAGTCAACGCTTCTTATTTGCGGTCAATCGTAAAAAAGTCCTATCGTGTGTTCAAATGTGTTTGGAGTGATTAGAAACAGAATAGTTAGGAACTCCCTTTTACATTTTATTATACTTTTACCTTTTATCACATTAATGGCTTAAACTCGATTCACTATGTATTATCATCTAAAAATTATATTACATTCCAGACAGAGCACAACCAAGACTATTGTCTCGCAAACATTCCTTTAACATCCTCCCTTTTCATCTTTGTGTGTTCTGGTGTGTGCGTTCTGGCAAATGTCTGTGATAACCTCAGAGAGATCTGACACTTTAGGTGCTCTGCCCTTCGAACATCTAGCCTGCAACAGTCTGTGGATGGGTTTTTCACACCATGATCCATCGAATGAGGTTCGGAATATGCAAATACAAGGTATATATGCCAAGTATTTTTCTGAGCTCCGTTGTTCGGACTTTGAATGCACCATGTTCATCTGTCTCTAACTCTGCGTACAAATCTGTGGTCTTTGTGCGGAGTAAACCTACAAAAGATAAGTAACTGTCTGTGAGTCATTATTCATTATTTCTGTGTGCAAGAAACTGACGGGGTTACGAACTAATACAATACAGTCCTTTCTAGAGAATCCAGTTTCTTCACAAAATGACTGAAGTTCAAACAATCTGGTATAAAATCATGAATCATCCTGAGCTCAAACTGCCATCATCTTCAAGATACATTTGTGAACCCACTTTATCACCATGTACTGAATGATACTTGCCTAAAATTTAGGCGTTCACTCTGATATCGGAAAACACGCTTTAAATAAATAGATCAGTTGAAATTCAGTTTGGTCAGACTCACGAAAGTCTAATGCTTAAACTAAATGAAAGACTTTATATAGTCCAGGAAAAACGCAATAAACAAGCTAGATCCTAAAGCCTTTAGCTCAGCGCTAACTTCATAAACAGCTGCTTCTATGCCGTACTCGACACAAAAACACAGACACACTGAAGGAGCAGCTCTCCCCATATTCTTCCCCCCCCCAAAAAAAAAAAATCAATACCACTGGCTTTTGCTTTGCCACAAAGGGCACTGGGATGACACCCTGTTCCAACTCCCAACCCATAAATCATTCATCACCTGCAGGTACACAGACTCTGAGCTGTCATGAAAGCAGAGCACTGACCTTTCCCTGCTCAGCAGAGAAACATGAGGAACATCCTCCAGCTCTGTCTGACTCTCATCTCTAGAAGTTACATGTGATACCGGCTAAAAGACTGCTGGTTCAATGTCTGACTCGCTTTTTGCCTCTGTGTGCTTCCCCAGAACATGACTTGAAGATGATTGGTCCTCAGTTGGAGGAGGTGGGGGAGAAAGACTGTCCATCTCCTGAGGAACTGGAGTGTAAGATCTGCTACCAGCGCTACAATGCACACAACAGGAAGCCCAAAATCCTGGACTGCCTGCATCGGGTCTGTGCCCGCTGCCTCCTGAAGATCCTGGATGTGGCAGACGGCGGGGGCAGCATTCCCTGCCCCTTCTGCAGACACCAGACTGAGATCTCAGAGTACCAGGTGTCGGCCCTGCCCGACGATGTCAACATAATGTCCCACCTGGAGAAGTGCAGCAGCTCAGATCAGAACAGGGAGGTCCTCCTGACTCCACAAAGTTTCTCCTCCTCCAGTCCGTCTCGTGACTCCTCCAACTGCCTGGTCATCACCATAATGGAGGTGCAGAGGGACTCGGGGAACTCCCCTAGCCAAAACGGTAGCTCCGATATCTACGCTGAGCAGAGTTTGGACTCTGTTTCCATTGGATCCAATGGACCTGCTGATCACGACGCCCTTACTAAGCTCTGCAACCACGTGCCGCGAATCCTGGTCTGGCTGCTGGGCTTCCTATACTTTGGTTCACTGCCTCTAGGAATCTACCTACTGGTGATCCAGAGAGTGACTCTGGGCATTGTGTGCGTGAGCCTGGTGCCGTCCAGCCTAACGGTCTGCCTGGTGTACGGTTTCTGCCAGTGCCTGTGTCAGGGCATGTGCGACTGCTCCTCCAGGGGTTGACCGGCGCCAACCGGCTGTTCCTGTGACACGGACCAAGCCACTGCAGAAAACAGGCTGACGGTTTGAGAAGAGATAAACCGTGATTTCCTCCACGGCACATTTAGAGTCCTGGCGGTGAGCCGTCCTCATGCAAAATGAAGGAGCAGCGAGAGCGGTGTGCTTTCTGTCTTTTTTTTTTTTTTTACAGCTCCTGCAGCATCTGTGGCACCAGCTTGGCCGGGAAGTGACAGAGGCCTCAACAGCATCTCTGCAATACTGTGATGTGTGACTTTTGTCGTGTGTCTTGACTATAACCTGGTCCATCGTAGTCTTTGAGCAAAGACTCTTAGGATTTCACCAAAGCAAAGACCTGACAAGTTACGTTACCACCCTTCCTGACCTCTCAAAAAAACCTCATCCACTCATTTTTTAATCTGCAATTTGGCAAAAAGATGTTTCTGTAACAAACTGATTTGATGTCCATACACAAAATAATCAGTGTTCGTTAAAGACCCACTCCGATAAATAGTGGTGTTTTTAACATGTTTTGTGGCATTTTTCTCATGATAGAGAACATATATGAACTGGGATTTGGTCAAAACCTTGAATCTGCCACAGCAGGTGGAGAAGGGGCAATTGTTGTTTTGTCGTTTTACAGGCAATTCACTGTAGGGTGTGAGAAAACCAGCAGCCTTGCAGCTCAGGTTGTTATGAGACACTTTCCGTTCAGTTTCCTTCGGGGTTGAACTTCAACTTCCATCTCAAAAGCTGCATTTCTTATAGCTTCTGCAGAGCTTTAGTCCTGAGAAACGTGTCTTTAGGACATTGTGTGACAGCACAATGAACTGGGACTTAGCTTTATCTGCTTAATGTCGGATAAACTGAGCAGATTTCTATCATTTAGGGCTCTCAAGAGTCAAAACCATTGACTGTGTATTAGAGCTGGACCCCCCTGGCATTCCAAACAAGAAGTAGCTGCTGCATCCAAAAGCCAAAATCCCATAAGCTACTATAGAGAAATAAACAGCTATTACTAAGTCATTCTATTGGTCAGAATAACCATTCTTACTCAGGTAGCTTTTTTTATCATGTTTTTGATAATCCTCTTTTTTTTCATTTTCTGTAGTTATTCAAGTTATTTAAGTTATTAACTGGCCAATCAGATGAATCAATAAAAGTAGGTGGCGCCCGCTGGCCCCCCACATCCAACAATCAAATCGTTTGATTGCCAGTTTTCGTGTAAGCCACTTCAAGCTCACTCCTGATCTGTGAGAGTGGTTGTCATAGAGACGTTGACTTTCACAAAACTCGGACGAATCCCTGCTTACGGACGATGTCTGGCTCCGACATAACAGCGTCAAAAACAGCGACTGCATGGACTGCATTTGGTCCTTTTCGATGGGTGACATCACACTCACTGGGTCCTGTTCTCATATACAGTCAATGGTCAAAACCTGGGACTTAGAAATTCGTGTTGTCCCTGCTGAAGACACAGCCAATCACCAGTCAAAGCAGGTTCCTTTAGGGCAGTCTTGATAACGGGGGTTGTGGAATTGCATTTCATGAGTTGAATGCTAAAAAAATGCAAATGTTGGAACAAATGGAGATGAAGTCTTTCAGTGTAATGAAACTCCTGTTTGTTATTGCAAACTGAAGCTCAGCAAACAGGTTTTTCAGGGGTTCTGCAGAGTCTGGCTCCAACCTGATGTGGATCCCTTGGGTGGGGGGTGGGGGGTTCCTGGAGGATCCACTTCCTGTGGGTCTATTTGGGATCGATGCACTTAGCTCAGATTTTTGTGCAGATTTACTGATGATTGCAGCAATTGAACATTTTCGACTGGCATTGTAACACCTGAATACTCCATTGGAAAGAAGAGGAGTGCTATTCAGCTCATCTGTCCGTCGTTTCAGCAGTGTTGCATTTTCTTCCAGCTACGTTCCCCCCTTTGTTCTACTGTCAGACACCAGCTGCACCTCTCAGCTTATTATCACGGAAAGCAACGCTACTGAACATGAAATAAATGGAGAAATGTTTTCTGTACTACGCGTTTGTCTTCATTTTATCAAGCTTTACTGTCCACAGCTTGTGCTGACTCGATGTCAGCAAGGAGGGGGCTCAGAAATAACCGTCTTCGCAGGTTAACCTGACATGTTGCATCAAGCTTGAGGTGACTGGGTGTTGTACTTCAAAATCAATACACTGGAAGCCTTTTTGTGAAAAAAAAAATATGCCATGCTTTTGAAACTGCCTGTTTTTTACTGCAGGACTAAAGCTCTCAGCAGAATGTCCTCCTTGTTAAAGACACAATATTTTCTCTGGACCTTCTTACTTTGGGCCTTACATCGGTCCAGTTGCAAAACATTTTTTATTTTTACAAATATTTATCACATGTTAGAAGTATTTGTTTTTAAGGATTAGCATAGACAAAATCATAAAAAAAACTTTGCCTAGAATATTGTTCAAATGTGATAAAAAAAATGATCAAAATCTAAGATTTTTCAAAAGAAAAAGACATATCCACTGAACCCTGCTTCACTTGATGGTACCATCTGGTTTCTGAAGGACCCAGCTGACTGGTGGACTTAAGTAAAGCCTTCTTTCTTGCCTTTTTATCTAAATAAAAAAAAAACGGACTTGTTCAGGATTTAAAGGCAGTGTGTATGGAAGCATTTGCTCTCAGCTTTTTCTTTGGGTGTTTCCCGACTGGAAAAGTCTGTTGATCCAAACCAAGACTGCTCTATGTGGTCCGGATCGAGTCCTGAACCTAGCGCTTGGTCTGCATTCAGTCTGCCGTCAATCGGACTGTTCTGTTACGAACCAGAGCTTGTAAACAAAAGCATGTGACTTAAGATCTCTTCAGTCTTTGCTGTTGCTATGGCTACACCAATAACAGAACTCCGGAAATGTATTTATCCTTATATGTTGCTGTTGCTTGAAGGGCGAGAGGCGCCGACAACCCCAAAGCGGGGGGCAGGAAGGCTGCAGGGCCTTTCAGTGTGCAGCACAAAATAAATAAGGGAACCGGAAAGCAGTAGCTGAATCAAGCTGTACCGTCAAGCATCTGTCAGAGGTAAGATTCAAAGGAAGACGGCCCTGCAGGAAAGTAAAGGTTGCCATGGTGATTCACTTAGAATAGCCTAGTAGTGTCCTAATAGTGTTATCAAGACAATAGTTTGTCAAAGAATGGATGAGCTGAAGGACTGCCTTCTACCAATCAGCTGTAATTACATTTAGAGACGTCTCACGTTAGGCTCATTCAGATGCTGCTTATTTACCCATACGGGACTGTTCCAGCTCTCTCATCGTCTCACCATAGTGGTGCAGATTGGTGTTAAAGCCACAGTTAACCTGCTGGAAGGGCCCGCGGTTAACAGTGCATCTTTCAAAGACGTGGTGGGTCCAGCAGACTCAGCTCGGCAGGCCTCCCCCTCAAACACAACCGCTCGCGCGCTGAGGCCTTCTGGGCGATGAAAGGCCGACAGCAGACGGTTTATCGACGGACACAAAGTGTGCTGATCGATGGGGACTACACTTGGGGGTGATATCGAACAAAATTAACTGGAATGTGCTCAAGTCGGATCAATGGCCGCCGCTGAGCCAAATGTGCGACTTGGCTGGTGGGACTGAATTAGCCGGCACGCACTGCAGGAAGCCTCTGAGTGGAAAAGTTGGCTCTGTGCATTCAGTCTGATGAAGGAGGGTTCTAACTAAATTCTGTTTTCCAGACCAAACCTCGTATGACCTGCTTCTTTAACGCGAAGCCACAACTGTGCTAAATTAAGGAACTTACTTTGGCGTCGTCTTGCAACTTTCCAAATCGGAGCGTGCTGTTCAGGAGGCTGCCGATGAATCCCTGCTTTTCCTGGTGAAGAGCTGAAGCCTGGAGGGGCAGACAGGGAGGACGGGGGGTTACTGAGCTAACAGAGGAGAACACACGAGGGGGTGGGGGGCACTAAGTGATTAATTGGAAGAGTTTGAAGCTCAGTCATTATTGCTTTGTTTTTTTCAGGGGAGAAATCCCAAATAAGCAAGCAAGCAAAGAAGGAAATCTTACAAACCTGGTAAATATAAATCACTCGTACTCCATTTTAAACTGATGCATGTTCAAGATACTTTCAGTGGGGTAATTTAAGGATAAGCGATCAATATTTGTCTGTCTGTCCACAGTTTAATTTTTTTACTTCAGTTTCATATTCTACAGATTCAACAACAAAAGCATTCCATAATCTATACAATTAAAAATAATATTTTTTACATTATAATGCAAACTGCTCACAATGTTTTTTTTTTATTTAGACAATGATTATCGTTTATCGATTATCGTTTCTCTAGTATAAAAACTGACCCTTCCACCATTTTTGTCTCATCAACAAAACCCTTTTTCTCATTTAATGATATCCTTCTTGTTAAGACGTACGCGGTTAATAACCTCTTCTGCAGGAACATCTAGCACTTTAGGACTTCAGTCCATGGCTGCTGCTCCTGACAGGAAGAACGTTTATCGTTCACAGGAGAAAACTGGAAAAAAAAACATTTTCTCTTTATGCCAAACAAATGGTACAGCTGCTCTTTATTATTTATTAGTGCCTCGGGATAAGAGGCACAGCGCGGCGTGACAAGTTGTTTACCTTTTTGCTGCTGCAACTCCTAAACCACACCCACCCCTCACTCTGTGCTCCAATCGCCTGTGTGCTTCGATCAATGCAAACAGAAGCTAAAAGATGAGCATCTTCTCCAGCATTATGGCTCAGGGGTCCCTTTTCTTCAACTGTATCACCATAAAACAATGGGCTGAACATTTTTAAGTGCCAAAAACTGTGAGGGGGGTTTTCTGGGAGCAGACAATAATCGTGGAAACTTGTTAGTAATGTCAGGTTTACCGTGTGTAACAGCTGGTTTCTTTGCGTGGAGATGTGCTCTGCTACAGACATGAGAGCCTCCAGGTGAAGCCGCACCTTTTCCTCCTTTAACAGGGACTCTTCTTTCTGCTTTCTCAGGACGCTCATCTTTCTTTCAGCCTTCCTGGGGAGGAAAAAGAAAGAAAGGATGATCTCGAAAAGAACAAGAGAGAAAAATACGTAGAGAAAAGGAAGAGAAGGCGGGACAAAGAGAGAGAACAGAACAGAGCGAGTCATCTTGAGACTGCCATCATTGTCTAACCCAACACCTCCTGACAGTCTTCACACTTTGAAATGAAAAACTTGCTTTTATTCTCCGAAGACGCCCACTGGGAGCAGATCCACGTCCCAGGCCATAGCAGCCTTTAGGCTCTACGCTGAGAATGAGTCCGCTGTCAGCCACAGGGACGTTTTAGGATCCTATTTTAATAAAGTCACTAAGATAACGGAGAATATATCTGGAAGGTTGGGTCGACATACTGAAGAGGGCTGATTATTTCAGCCTTCCAACCCAGGGAAGAAGTCATTAACCTATATCTGAAGGTGTGATAAAAAAGAAAAGACTTTGAAGTTGCACATAAATAACTGGCGTGGATTAATCCTGGATGTTTGTGTTCATGTTGGGCAGGAGCGTGCTGGAAAGTGCTGGTTCTTCTATCCTATTCAATCGGATTCTTTTCATTGGACTGTTCTAAAGCGATGGCTGAACAGTCCATGTGGTCTCCTGTCCTGGCTTCCTGTCGGAAGTGAGAGGACCCTCCCGATTCTGTACCTATTAGCTTGTCTGCAAAGATCCAGCTCAGCCCTCATCGTCTTGACGTCGGCAGCCAAGCTGAGGTTGTCCTGCGCCAGTCGCCTCTTCTCCTCCTGCAGCCTGGAGACTCTCTGAAACAACTCCTGCAGCTCCTCCGTGCTCCTGCTCTCCTGCTGCTCCAGCTGTCTGCAGGTCGAGAGCGACGTTTACCGAGCGTCACACGGTTTACAGCATTCAGAGAAAAGTGCACATTCTCAAAGCAAAGCCCCAGAGGCCTTCATGTCTAGAGCTATAATTACTGCTTTTGGATAAAAGAAAAGAAGCTTAAAGACCCAACTTCCATGAAAACGGTGCTGTTGGTGTTTTTAACAGGTTCTAATGGCATCTTCACTGATGATAGAGGCTTCCTGCATCCGTTAACGTCTTTGTTTTCCTCGTCTGAGCAGGAATCTGGATCTAAAATCTACGACTGGATAGCTACGAAATTGCTCGCCATTTCTGTTGCACCAGTAATGGTTGTGTCCAAATTGGAGGGCTGCGTTCCTCCTGGGCTGCGTTTGTTGGCTGCTTACGTCACGGCGCCGCGACACGAGCTGTCCAAATTTATCGACTCCTTCAAATGCGGCCGACGAACACAGCCTTCCTTTTCCCTGATTTCAAGGATTGTTCTGATGTATCATTCATGCTGTCCATATCCCAAGATGCATTGCAGCCGAGATTTTCTGGCAACAATGGCTGAAGGTGAAGCGGGCCCCAGTGTTGGAAATAATGTAACCTTTTTATGTTTAAATCTCCCAGATTAAAAGTTGGATCAAGTAAGCCAGGAAAATGTTGAGCTCCATGCCTGGTTCACTACTCCTCTGTGTTCGGGACTCACGGTTGCTAGGCAACATGACATCCGCTCATGTAACGACTGGAATTATCCAAAGGCCAGAATCGTCGAATCTGGCCAAGCAGCTCGCCGAAGGACCCGACCAACGTCGCCCGCGAAGGTCGCAGCCATTGAAGGATGCAGGCCTCCAATTTGGACGCAGGCCGGCGTTAGGTTTAAGGGGGGGGGCTGTAAGCTAGCAGCGGAGAGTGCAAACAGGTGGGTGATGGAAAGTGGGGGGTTGCTCTGCACCAACGGTCCCGCCGACAATTCAGAGACGAATTTCTAGTGAGCAATATTCAAGAAAACTGCACAGGTTGTCTGATTTTGGCCAAAAAAAACAGCATAATCATAATTGAAAGACCAGTGGAAACATCAAAAGAGGATTGGAGCGGTCTTTAAGAAGCAAATATTTAACTGCTTTTGGTCATGTTTGGACTTGAGGTAAAAGCAACTTTGATATGTGCAGAAAAGTGGGTTGTCGAGTAATTCCCAATGGTTTTGACTTTTCCTACAATTTATTTGTTACAACCCATCAACAATCTAAGAGACAGTCAGAAATGTATTCACGGTATTTAAGTAAGTAATGAGGAAATGACAAACATGGAAATGTTTCCCACCTTCTGAGTTTCTCTGACATGTGGCAGTGTTCGTCCCAGGTAACTGCGTCCTTCAGGCTTTTCTGCAGAACCTGAACCTCCTTTGCACGTTTCTCGGCCTCCCTCCTGCTCTCCTGTAGCTCCTCCTCCACGCTCTGCTTCTCCGCCTCCAGCAGTATCAGCTGCTTCGATAGCTTCGTCACTGCAGAGACGAGAGAGTCAAATCGAGCCAGGAAAAGCTCGTAAAGATAAATTTTTTCAACCGATTGAATCTTTTATTTTATGCCACCTTCTGACTGGTGTTTGCTTCGGTTGGCTTTGGCCCCGACATGCAGAGCTTCGATCTGATTGAGAAGATCCTGGTTCTCCTGCAGAACCAGGAGGGCCTGCTGTTGGATTTGCTGACTGTGGAAAAAAAAGGGTTTATTGCAACAGCTGAATGCTATAAGACAAGAATTTAACAGAAGGAAAATAAAAAGGTTGACCACAAGGTTTTGCAAATTCAAAAGCCTGGTGGGAAAATTATTTTATTGACTTTCAAACTAAGAAACTCTAAAAATGAAAAGCAGGTGAGTGTTTAAATGGAAAAATGTAACCGTTTGTTCCACTGACACAATTTATCAGGAGTCTTTCCTAAAAAGGTCAATATAATTTATTTTTCAGAAATTTTTTCAGAAAAAGGAAACTTAAAGTAATTATTGAAAATACAAATATACAGAGATCATCAACACATTTGTCATTATTGTTCACCTCACCTTTTAATTTTATTGAAACATTTTTTTAAACAAGAAGACTAAAATCTATGTAAAACAGGCAATGTAAAATAATAATAAAAATATTTAAAATTGAATTTGTTATCATTTGTATTGAACTGTTTCATAAATTAGAAAGGCTGTGATTTTTCAGCAATCAGTATTAATGGAAAGTACAGGTATATCACAAAAAGTAAAGACTTATACAAACTTATATTTAACCATAAGGCATAGGGTGAAATAGTTCGAGGTTTTATTCATAGTAATTGTGATAATTGTAGCCTTTGGGTAATTAAAAAAAAACAATTTCTGTGTCTCCGAAATTTAGAGTAATGTGAAAAAATTCATTGTTAGAAACTTTAGGAGTTTAATAAACATTTAAATATGTCAAAACACCTGCAGAGGTTTCCGGAGCTTTTATATGAGCTCTGAGTTTAGATTGGTAAGTCAGAAAAGAAAGAGGAGGACTAATGTCCAAAAGACAGTCGTCCACACCCTTCACAAGGAGGACGAGCCCCAAAAGGGACATTCCTGAACACAGAGTGCTGTTTCCAAAAATATATATGACTTGAATCGGTCAACCAGCACCACCAAAGGTCCAGATTGTTCAGATGGAACCAAATTTTGCATTTCATGCAAACATTCAAGATGTCTGGAGGAAGAGTGCAGAGGTAAGAGAATGTTTGAAGTTCAGAGTAAAGAGTTTCTACAGTCTGTGATGGTTGGAGGATCCATGTCATCCAACCCTGTATGCTATTAAAATAACGATTAGTCCAGAAAAAAGGTTATTTTGTGGGATTTTCCACCAAAGAAATAGCGAATGTCAGCCATGTATTTTGTTCAGGGCAGCCAGAAAATCAAAAGTCACGTGATCCTGAGAAGGATCCCACAATTTTTGTAAAACGACTCCACGTTTTGGGGTGACTCTGGGTTGAGTCGTCTGCTGCTGCTGGTCCACTTAGTTTTCTGAGGTCAACAGTCTCGATGAGGAAATTCTAGAGCCAATGTTCCCCTCTGCTAAGTCATGAGCAGGTGCTGCTTTTATTTTCTACTTGGTACCTGCCCAAAAAAGCTGCTTTAGTGATGATTTTTTTTTCTTTCTGCTTGGGCTCTAATTTTCTGAGACACAAAAAAAACCAACCAGGTTTTATTTTTCTTTTAGCCTGTTTTCAAATTATAAAAGCCTAAAATGTTGATGATTCTATGTAAAATGTCCCTTTTCTTAAATGACTAACAAAAATGTTGAACGTTCTCTTGGTTTTCTACTCTTCAAAATGCTTCTGTGTACCGGTACTTACTTTTTTAACCTTTGTTTCAAAGAGACTAAGCAGAACAGTTGGTGTTAGCATTTAACAGCAGTTTCTGCAGGAGAAAAGTTTAAACTCTGCAGATTTTCCTTTGGGAACAGAGTGACAAGGATGATGTCAAACTGAATTCAGAAATTCACAGGTAGTGTTTAAGCATCATATTAGTATTTGAAATGTCCATCGGTATTGGTAAAAGTCTGGGTATTTCACACCAACAGACAGATATTCTGATAAATAACAGACGTTATGGTTTTAGCCCGTGCATGGGACAAACAGTCACTTAACCGACAGCTTGGCTGCAAAGCGGTTTAAGGAAAAAGGCGTTAAACATTCTGAACGGCCCTCTTGTTTATCCGATATCTGCTCTGGAGCTGACGACATGTCCTCCTCTTTGCTCTCATAATCAACAGTAAATGCCGGCCTTCGGTTCGAGAGGTGGAGTTGTCAAATACCAGCCAGTAATTTACCGCTCGCTGTTCGGTGATCAGCTGTTGATAAGAGCCCTCGCAAAACACTCTAAATGTAAATGTGTGCAAATGCACCCTCCAGAATAAAAGCCCGACTCTGAAGAAAGCTTTTACAACTTCGGTTTTGTTGTTTTAGATTTGTAGACAGGTCAGAAATAGGCACGGAGAATGATAAAACAATTGATTTATTATTTTGAAGATGTTTGAATGGCCGAACCAACTTCTGCACCCATTTTTTTCCTCCTGAGTTTTTTTGTAGACTCAGTCTACACAAAAGCTCAGAGCGAAAACTGCATAAAAATCTCACATCTTTAAAGTTTCTCGGTTTAAAATCCAAACCTAAAATATGACTTTCCTACTACTGAGTGTTTATGCCTTTCAGTTGTTACATTTTGTTGCGTTTCCTCCTGTTTAGTCTTGTATTTTTCTTTTCCGCACAGCTATTGTTGTCTGAAAGTGCTTTATAAATAAAGTTTGGGTCATTTGTCTGACCCTCTCACCTGTCCTCCTGGCTGTGCTCGCTCATCCTGGCGCTTTCGGCGTGAAGTCTTTGGTTTTCTCTGATCAATTCTTCAACGCGAAGACGTAGTTTCTTCAGCTCCTCCTGCAGCAAACAAAACGTCACCTTCTGGATCACTGCAGTTTTTGTTTGCTGCTCCCTTTTGTTATGTTTAGGCCAAATATGTGAACCAGAATGAATAAAAGCGACATAAAACTACACTATAAATAAAAAATAAATAATTCTTGTAAACCTTTTTTTTTATACTGATTTCTACTGTACATTTACAGATAGTATTAATCACTATGGAACTTTTATATTTGCTTTTGTTCTGTAACATACAGGCACATTTTAAAATTTGAGGCATTCAAAAAGTGAAAATGGTTCGTTTTATTCCACTAATATTGAAATATTTCAAGCCTTAATTTTTTGAATGAATGAATAAAATGAATGAATTTTTTTGGGGCCTTTTCTTTTTTTTAAAAAGGCACAAAATTCAGCTTCTCAGAAAACTAGAATATCCCATCAAACGATTCTAAACAGGATGTTTTCATCACAAATCTCCGGCGTTCATTTTTGGCACTGGTTATTTGGATGGATCTTCTTCTGCATGTATTCCTGCATCCATGCTTTGTGGCGTGGAGGTGACCAGCCTGTGAGACTGCACAGGTGTAACAGAAAACCCAGGTTGCTGTGAAATCTGCCTTCAGGTGATCTAAATTGTTCTAAACTCTTCTTCTCGACAAAAAATTAGAGAATTTCTATCGGGTTCTGCTCAGTTAGTAGCTCAGTCAAGCCCGGGAAGATCATGGGTGTGCAGGTTCCATATCCTGTGGACATTCAGGACCCCCTGGGTCTCGTCTTCCCTGTGAAGGGTGTGGATGACGGCCTTCCGGGCAGCAGTTGAGCCAGCAGACCAGACGCAGGGCATTTCAATGCTCAGAAAACCTTTACAGGTATTTGAAAGTACTTAGCTGATTAGTTTGTGACACCTTTTTTTTTTAAAGTTATCCGAAAAACATCCTATTATGCGTTTCTAACCTGTAATTCATATTCACCAAACTTACAGCTAATAAAAACTTGAAATACTTAAAGGATTTAATATAAAATACAAGCTTTAAATGTTTTCTTTTTACATTTACCTATGACTTCGATCATAAAGTATGGTATTTTCTCTTGGGATCTTCCGACCAAAGGACTAAAGAAAGTCCAGAATGTTATTGTTCACCTGCTGTAGAGGTAATAGAGGTAATGGCGGCTCCTCAGTCATTCATTCAAACTGGCAGTGCATCACTTTAATTGTCATTTTCTGCTTTTCTTCTTCCTTCTGTAATCTTATTTTCTTAAAGAAAGATCACATTTAACATTTCCGCTCGTTAATCCAATTAACTTCCTTTATTATCTCCTACATTGACGTCTGTTTCCACCCTTTTGTGGTAAATGTTCTATTTCGGGTCACATTGCATCACAGTTATCTTTGTGGAAGGTCTGAACAATTCTTACTGTTGCCTTGAAACGATCCCTTTAATCTGCAGACTCATTTGCGTATTTAGAGTCACAAAATGCTTTTTTTTCACAAGGTCAGAAAATGTTTATTAGAAATGTAGCAACTCCAAAAATTTAACTGTTAATATAAATATTTTATATTAATAATTTATAGTTATTAGTAAATGGAACAAACCTTCTAATATACATCCCTAAAGAGTAATAAGTCCATTTCTTCAAATGTGGGAAGCCAAGAATAAAGTTTGTATAAATCTCTCCTCTGCTAAGTTTTTTTTCACATAAAAAATGTCTCTTAAAGTGTTTTGACCGTACAAAATTGGCCGTCTCCTGTGTTTTTTTTAAGTCTTTGGTCTCTTTTGTTTGTTAAACTTTGCAGAGTTCTTGTAGAGTTTAGTTTTGAAGCAGGACTTTTAACTGAAAGAAACTGGTCACCTTCATCCCGTCTTTTTCAGCCGGCAGCGAAGCGCAGAAATGCTTCACGTCGAGCTGCAGACAAGGACAGAAACGGTGAGCAGGATTGGAGCCATCCAGCCGGACAGTTTTTAAGCCTGATGCCAGCTCAGGTGAGGGAAAACCAAGACGAACGTGGGTCTATTTATCTACAGGTTTGGATGAGAATGGAGCTGAGCTTGTGGCCCGCCCAGCATATTTCCCATGTCACAAATGAATTCTTATTCAGACGGCATTTTTCCTGTTCCTGATTCACAGTGATACGAATCAAGAAATACTAGAAAATACAATTTTTATCTTATTTTTCTTCATATACGTCCTCCATCATTGGAAAAAAGCCACAAGAACATGTTAAAATCCCAAAAGCAACATTTTTATCCGAATGGGTCCTTAAGTTGTAAATCACAAACCTGGCTTCTGCATCTAAAAGGTTTAAAGACCCCTGAGTGGGTCTTTAAACTTTAACGGTAATCTGCGGGATTTGGGATTAAGAATTTAGAACAACTGTCACTAAATATTTTCTAACTTTGTGCTCTATAACCTCCCTCTGCATGGTCGGGTAGCACTATTCAGCCATAACGCCTCTTCTTTGCCGTCTCAACTCAACAGTAATGAGTGTGAGCCGACACACGCCGAGGCAGAGAAAGTCAGATGCCAGAGCAAGGACATGAAATCTCCTGGAGTGATCAGAAGGCCATGATGAAAACCACAGGGTGACTTTCTTGTGCGGACTTGAAGGACGAGCTGCGACAGGACATCAGTCAGAGGGAAGCAGGAACAAAGAGATGGATGCATGTGGTTCAGCATCAAAGTCGGGTAATAGATTACATGAAATGACGTGCAAACAATGGATTCTGCAGAAGATTGATCATTTTAAGCTTCAATTAAACATTGCAGCCGCTGCAGCGTTGGTTTTGTCGTACCTCGTCTTTGGACGGCGGTCTGGCGCTACCTTGGTGGCGGCTGAGCTCTACTTTCAGGCGGTGAACTGTCAGTTTCAGGGCGTCGTTTTCGTCCACCAGCTCCTGGGCGTGCCGTCTCAAACTCTGCAGCTCCGCCTTGCTGACTGCAATCACAGCAGAACTGTTCTAGCGGGTCGCCACATGTGTGTAGACCCTCACCGACCAGGTCACTCAGTGGGTTTGTTTCAGCTGCTCTGATGATGCCCCTCCTCTCTGTAATACTTCTTAACTACCAGATGTTTTAGGCTTTAGTAGAGGAGTAAAGACAAGTTACTCTGAGGGGAAAAAGTTCCTGCACTGCGAAAACATTAAGAAGTTACTTCCAGACATTTTTGTATGAGATGTAGACCGACAGGAATCAGTCAGAACGTCCACCAATCAGAGATGCAACTCTTACACATCATTTCATTAGGTCTATTCAATCAATTTGACGTGAAAGGTGAATTAAGCCGTAAAAACAATTTGATTTTCAAAATCTGTAATGATCTCCTTAGTTTTCAGGGGTGCAGAGCTGAGATTTAGAGCGTTTGCTCCTCGTAGCAGTCCATCCCTTACCTGCAAGAGATCCCATGTGGGAGGAGTTTGGGCTGAGGCGTCTCTCCTGATGTTCATCGGCTCTCCTGGGCTGCCTCTGCTTCTGGACCTTGCTGTATGCGCTGCTGAGTTCTGGAGAAGTGCCGCCCGCTGCTTTGTAGCACCTGGAGGGACTGGCAGCTGGGACGGGAGGTAAAGCTAAAATGACACAGGACACGAAGCTGACACCTCTCTTCACAGGGACGACAAGCATGACAACTGCAAACATGTGCAAATCTCTAGTTACCATTAAAAATGGCCACATCGTCGACCAATAAAGTTTGACACGAGCCCTGCAACCGCAGAGTTAACAGAAATGATTGGAAATGCTTCTAAATGTATAGATTAAATCAAGATTGGAAGGATCCTTCAAGCTAATAAACGTTTTATGTTTATTTTTTCATTCAATTGCTGCCATTTTTGGAATGAGACATTTGCAGGGTGATGTGGTGTATAACTACAGAAACATTCTCTCAAGAAACAAAAGAAAAAGTCATTTTTGTTTTACCTTAAAAGCTAACTTTTGTGGAATAGGAATAACAATATTTTTATGCCCTGTTGGTCCTGAAGAAAGCTGTGTCCGCTCTTTAGTACGGTGGCCCTGAAGTCCAAATCACATCGGCAAATCACTCCACGCAAAAACATATTAAAGCGAAACCGGACGAGGTGGGGATGATGGGACATCACTGATTGGATGATGATGTTTGAGTTCTGAAGCAGGCTGATGGTTTGCCCTAAACTGTGGTTGATTGAGCCATCGCCAAACCTTTGCAGCGGCTGTGGTCAGAAGCCTAAAGGAATGTCATCTGTCGGACGATATTTGGGTTCTTTGTTTGGAATTACATTTTGGTTTTCATTTATATTTATGCTAAACACCAGGAGGCTGAGGGTTAAATAGAAATAATGGATTGAAACAGACGGCGATGATGGTCCTGAACTCCATATCACACAAAATCACTAATTACAAAGCCATTTTAAAGATCACAATGACAATTTAAAATAAAAAGTGAAAAAGCAACATTACAGTTTTGAAAAAAAAACTTCAGAAACCTAAACGTAGAAAACAAAAATGAAAAACCATTTTTTCCAGAAACAAAGTATAAATGTTAGAAAACGAAACACAATGAGAGGCCGGAAAAGGATGGTACCGAGGGACATCGCTGATTGGATGATGACATCTGTCCATCATTTAAACTGAAAGCTTTTTGGCTTGAGGCGAAACTGGATATCATCATCACCAATCAGCAATGTCCCATAGTACCTACTTTTACTGGTTTCTCATTGCATTTAGTTTTTTAACAGTTCACTTTATTTTCTGTTTTTTATTTATTTATTTTTTTTAACATTCCATTTTGTTTTCAGGAAATAAATTTTGTTTTCTGAAATGTTTTTTCATTTTTGTTTTTTCACGTTTCGGTTTCTGAAATTGTGTTTTTTTTTCTAAACTGTAATGATACTTTTTAACATTAGCGTTGTTTTTATGATTGTCGTTGGGATCTTTAAAATGTTGGAGTGATGTGTTGAAGGATTTGCACTGCAGGGCCATCCTAGACCGGCTTTCAAACTGGACCTATAATGGTGAGCCAAACAAAGGTGACTGTGGACCGGATCAGTGAAAAGCTGCTTTTTTCTTTTGCTCTCATCTCCTCTTTAAAACCACAGGAAACCTGGTTAATATTTGGGTTAATGTAGGTTTTCTTATCACTGTGTGCACAAACACCGAGCGTTCACAGTCAGGGTTTATCCCCACTTTTATGAACAATTTGAAATGCCGCCAGCGATCAGACAAGCCAGTGAAGGAACTGACTGATTATTTATTCTGCTGAATCTGAAAACACGCCCTGTGCAGCGTCAGAGCAGTGGATGACTTTTGAAATTGGAGCACAAAACTGCAGATAGAAACAAAAAAAGAAGCAGCAACACTGACCCAAAGAAGCACCATGTGAGTATGACAGACACACAGCGGGTTATTTCAGCTCTGACACCTACATGACACATCTTCCTTCCAATTTTCGGGCCTCTTCTTGACAGACGCTCTCTCCCCCGTGGCTTCAGGGGACCAGCTTCCCGATCCCTCTGTGAAATCTGGGAGTCGTTATGAGATAAGCAGAGGAAGCACGAGTAAAACGCCTTATCCTTGGAGCACATTTTTACCACTTACGGGTTTGTAAAAATGAATTTTCTGCACGGCTTTGCAAAGCAGCCAGCTAGTGTCAGCTTGACTGAGTAAGGTTAATTTTAGGACCACATAAAACGTTTTTCTTTGGGCACCGTATGCAGGCTAGGACCAGCGTAGTAATAAGTAATAAGTATAACAGTGTATTTTACCATTAAAG
This sequence comes from Oryzias sinensis, assembly GCA_037389245.1. NCBI lineage: Eukaryota > Metazoa > Chordata > Actinopteri > Beloniformes > Adrianichthyidae > Oryzias > Oryzias sinensis. The sequence goes on along the minus strand of CM074489.1, from coordinate 15,915,498 downwards.
CTTCACAGAGGTGTCAGAATGTGACTGACAGGTCTCTGTTTTCTTTTGGAAGAAGCATGTTATTATAGCAGCATGTTTTGTTTAATTATTTTTTTAAAACGTGTTCTCACGGTCGCTTCATTTGTCAGTTCATGCATCCAAACATCGATCCGTGATGCATCAGTACCTGGGGAGGCAGCTTTTCTTCCGGACATCTGAGCAGGCAGAGGGGTACTGGGCTGGAAGGGACCACAAGTAAACACTCAGGGGAATCAGATGCAAAGTATCTGACTCGTTTCTTTTTCTCTAAACAGACAGCAGGGGAATAAAATAGATCATGTGAAATATGATATTTCAGAAACCTGGTGTGATTTTAGATGTAGTTCTTACCTTTGAAGCACACACAAAACAGGGGTAACACTTTATTTTACAGTACAGTTACTACAGGGTACTTAGAGTCCAGCTGCACCTTACTTTAGAGGTAAATACCAAGTAATACTCATGTGAACATACCCAGCGTTTTTTTACAGCAAGTACCATGAAATGGAGAGCGGACTTTCTTTTACAGCCCAGTTTCAGTACTTTAGTACTTAGAGTACTTTAAAGGTAGTTGATGTGTATCTGTAACTACTCTCTCCTTATAAATGGTAAGTACCAAGAGACACACTATAACCTAACACTCTAACACTGTAAGCTTACATGTTAGGTTATGTTAGAGTCTAACCTAACCTAACCTAACATGTAAACTTCTTGTACAATAAATAGTACTTTCTGTGTACTTTCTCTGTTCTCAATACAAGTGAGAACCATGAAAAACACTATAAGGTACCACACAAGTACTATGTAAATACCCCATCCTCTCAGTAATTACAATGTAAATTCTAGGCACTTCTTCATAGTACTTCAAAGGTAGTTTCTGTTTACGTACTATCTTGATACACATGGTAAATACAAGGAAACATACGATAAGTTAAAAAGTAAATTTAAGGCACTTAATTTGTACTTACTTTGTTCTTACATGTGGTAAGTACCACAAGAGACACATCAACACAACACGTAAATACCCAGTAGGTACTTTGTAAAAACCCAGAGTGTACAGCACAAATACCCAGCAGGTACCACATAAGTATGATTCAAAAAGCATCACATAAATATACACCCAGTATCATGCAAGTACCAAGTGGGTACAAAGAAGTAGCCTGTAAGTACCTTGTAGGTACAAAAAGTACAGTGTAAGTCTCACTTAAATACCCTGTAAGTACTGTAATGTAAAAGGAAGCGTTACCTTTTATGGTCTCAGAAATACTGAGACCCTTACTCTTCAGAACCAGTGCTAAATATTACTACACGCCTCTATAACTTCAAGAACAGATTACTGTAATGTCCTTCGTTCTGGTGTTGAGGAAGTACTATGAATCGTCTGCAGCTTGTTAAAAACTCATCTTTTAAGCAGCACGTTCCCACTGAGCACAGACGTGTCTATTGGAGATGGAAACTGGCTATTTCACCCAAAGCAGGCTCGGTGGAATCTGTCAAACGTTGGACTTGGGGGCCTGCAGGCTCCGCCTACTTTTATTGAGACATCTGATTGGTCAGTTTCTTACTTGATTAACTTGAACTACAGAAAAAAATATTGAAAAAAAAAGAGGATTATCAAGAATGTGTTTAAAAAAAAAAAGGTATCAGAGCAAGAATGTTTATTCTGAGTACCAGCTGCTAATCTCTCTATAGAAGTCTATGGGATTTTGGCTTATTGGAGCCAGCGGTTTCCTTAGCCCAGTTGTTATATGCAATCAATGGTGCTGAGACAAAAAAGGGGTTAAAAAAATCATGATCAGTTAGAAACAGACGGCTTTAATACGTGTTTTTGAGTTAATAAGGTTCCCGCTCACATGCAGCCTGGTGGAGCAGTGGAGTCAGCTATAGGTGGTCCTGGCGTGCCTTTGAGGCACCCGCTCCAGGATCCCAGTAATGACCACCAATTATCCAGCTTCTCTCTCTTGAATACCTTTGGTTTTTTTTTTTTTTCTTCCTCTCCTCCTAGTTTGCCATTAAAGCCAGCAAGCGGCCGGCCTTCCAGCCACATGTGGTCTGCAGCACCCTGACCTGGAGCCACCTTTTTTGAAGTCTGCTCAAACAGGAAGCATGGAAGCCGGCGTCATTAGCGCTCACCGCTACCACCACCCCTGCTGCAGTGCTCCGTGCTTCTCACATGAACACACACACACACACCGCTCGTCTCTGAGGAAGCTGGCTCTGCTCTGCAGCCTCCCCTTCTGGGGTGAAGATAAGCGCACACGCCGCCCAGACCTCCCACCTGCTGCGGTGGGACGTGTCATCCTCAGCGGCCGAGGGCCCGCTATCTTCCAGAGCAGCTTTGGATTCCTGCTGCAGGTTGTCCAATCTCCTTGTCTACAACGTGCACGCTCCATATGCTTCCAACACAGACTCCAGGGAGGACAGAGACGTAAACTTAACAGCCTCCAGAGACGTGTCTCCTCAGCTTTGCTTAACTTTGTGCGTAAATCTGTCAAACTCTTCAATGAGAGCAACTGGGATCCCTCAGAGAGAGACGGTCAGTAGACGGTCGTCACCAAGCTTTACCCTGACCCGGGTCCATCGTCACCAAGCTTTACCCTGACCCGGTGGTATCAGTGAAACAGGAGGCAGCCCCGTGGCCTCCCCAGGTTCAGTGTTGGGGGTAATGAATTACAAATTACTATCATTTAATAATCCGGCCAAGTGACTAGGACACGGCGTTCTGAGTGAATACTTTTGGTCATTTAGTGTATATGTCAATAGGTTTTTGAAGGATCTTTACTGTTGATGTTGCACAAATTCCCTGTTTGTACACAATTAGAAACATGCCAAATAATGCTTGGGGACATCTCAGTGGATACATTATTTGATTCAGCTTTAATTATTTTATATTTGATACCAGTACATTTGTGAAAATAAATAAATTAGATATTCACAAAAATAGGTTTTTAGAAATAAAACCATTTAATAAGTTTCATAAGTAGATGTGCTCATATTTTACCTCATTTAAATTTATAAAATATAAAAATACTTTCCACTTTTGTTCATAACAATAAGCTACATCAGAACCCCTAGTATTTAGCTTGATCTTGTATTGTTGAGGTTATTATTTTCTTCTTTTTTTTTTTTTTTGCTGGATTTTGATGTTTAAGACATTTTCCGTAAATAAAGATCTTAATTAATTGAAAAAAATGTGTAAATATATGGCAGGAGCAGCTTTGTGGCATAAAATCAGGCCGACACAGAGGAGAGACGTCACAGGAGAACATCCTTTTTAGACCAGAGAACAGTGGAGAAATCCAAAAAATCTAAGTTTGTCCTAATAATTTCTCATCAGGGACTTATGTGTTTTATCTGAACTAAAAAGTTTGTGCACGTTACTCAAAACCAAAATTCTAAAAACTGAAAAATCCAGAAAAATCCCTTCACTTTTCTTTGTACAGACTATATGAAAAGGTTAGCTGTGAACAATGGCGCCCCCTGATGGACCAACCCCACATTACAGCAACAAACAAGAACATGAAAGGCTAATTTTTTTCTTAACTGAGTAAAAAACATATATATATTAATGGCTGTGATATCAGTGGCAAAATCCTCCAAGTGTGTTGGAAATACTTTTCATCATACTTTAATGTGTCAAATTTCCGACCTCCATGTGGGTCAGAAAATCTCACATGAAGATGTCCAGACATCCACATAAAAATCCTTACCTGACTTTCTAGCTGCACATCAGGGACGTTTTCAGATTCCATCAGGTTCACACGTGTGTCCAGGCTTTGGTAGACGTGATCCTCATCTTCCTCCTCCTCCTCCTCCTCTTTGTCTATAAACTCCTCGTCTGAGTGTTCAGGGGAGGACAGGCGTGGCCGGTCGGCTAAATCCTCTGACCATCTGTCTCTGAGGGCGCTTGAAGTCGAGCTAAAATAGGAGGCGGGAGCAAAAGTGATGAGTTTATACGGAATTTCTGTGGTTCTTGGAAAGCTAGGAAATGGATTTATCCATTCGATCCTCCACAGAGACGCCAAGAGGCTCCCCGATGTGGAATCGCTCATCCTAGCGACTCGATGGTCTCCACAGGACGGCCTCCTCACCTCACCGCGGATCTATACTCGCCTACAAGTGGGAGCCGCTTGTGGTTTCTACGTCACAAATAAGCTCTTTTTCAAACTTCTCCTAAATCACTACAATTTGAATAAAAGGAAAAAAAAAAAAACATCATTTTCTCAGGAGTGGGTCTTTCAGGAGAGTTGACCTCTTTGACCTTTGTGGTGCCGACGGTTTAAAAGCTTACAACACCCGAGGCTAAATTCACACAAATTCCTGATGCAAAGAAAAGGAAAAGTTCTTAGAAAATGTCATGAACTGTGGGCGTTTAGTCTGAAAATGACAGAGAAGACAGAAGTTTCTCGCAAACCTTCAAAGAAAATGCCTGAAGGTGAGACCTTGAAGAGGTGAGGAGGGCTTGTAAAAGCTTTTGCTTAGTGGACGTGATCGATTATGATCAGATAGTAGATCAAACCGGTCAGGATTGTTGATGGTCCACATACATATTTTGCAAACAGAAACCCGTTCACTGCAAAGATTGAACACCTTGTTTTTGGACATTCAAGATATTTGACCAACTTTTAAGCTGTTTTAACTTCTCTTTGCTCAACACCTTTCCAAGCTTCACACAAAGTTCTAGTCTCAGTAAGAGCTAGGATCAAGAAATAAGGAAATTATTAGCAATATAATGAGTCAAAATGCCAACTGGACAATAGAAAAACTTGATTTACGGATTGTTGTTTTTTTTTTAACTGATTTTAATTTTGATTTATTATTTTGGAAACAAAAATGTTGATTTATGCTCTAAGAATAAGTGCTAGATTTAGATTTTATGAAGATTTATTCACTTGTACTAAGATGGTTTTCACAATTTTGTTCTAAAATGAATCATTTTCACTTAATTCACTAGTTTTTTACTCAGAATGAACTACAATGAGGTTAATAAAAACTAGTAAACATATACTTCTAAATGGGCTGTTTACTATTTTTTTTGCGTCTTTACCTTTTTGAATGCGTGCGTGGAACTCCTTGTTTTTAGATTTTTCGCTCACAAGATTTCTCGTTACACTGTAAAAAATGTCACGTTTGCTAAACTTAAAATAATTTGTAACCCGGCTTCCTTAAAATTTGGATTAAAGCTGGCAAATTATTTCAAATTCAATTCAATTTTATTTGTCAAGCCCAAATTCACAACAACAGTTGTCTTGATGGGCTTTATATAGGTAATTGAAAAAGTTAACTTCAACCCATCGATTTGTTTCCTCAACTCAAGTTCATAGCACTCATGTTTTTTGTTTTTAAAGTTAAATAAACAAATATTTTTACTGTACCGCCTAAGGAAGTCAAGTATTCTCAACTGCCTTTTTGATTAGGTCTAACTAATTTCTTAAGTAATGGCAACACAATTAAATTGAAATGACCTAAAAAATGTATTTGCCAGATTTAAAATTGAGTTGTGGTTACTTTTCTACTTACTATATTTTTTACCTAAAAAATAAAGTACCCACAACAAATCAATAAGAATAATTCTTTACTTGTAGTTAAAATTGCATTGAAGCATGGATGATATTTCTGTATCACTTTCTAGGGATTTTCTTCTTAAGATTCATGTTATTTTCCTAGCTTTAGGGAAAATATTTTTGCAGTGTACGTGTTTAAGTTGTTTTCTGTGCTGGAGAAGTATTTTTCTGTTCTTTTTTTTCAAAATGTTGTTGTTTTTACCTCAGATGACCTCGCTGTAAGCAGACTGTGCTAAAAGACGCCAGAAAAATCATTTGTCCAGTTTTTCTGGTCCTTCCTGCGTTTGATTTCATGTTTGCCACATTCATACCAACGCCTGCACATGACAGAAACGCCATCCATCAGGGTCACATTTTTCTTGTGAGTTATGTGTATAAAAAATGTAAAGCAGAGAGACTGAAATGAATGCCGCAGCAAAAAAAAAAAAAAAGAGGCATATGTGGTCTAAGGGTGAAAGGCAATGTCAATCAGTAATTAAAGAGTTTATGATCCCCGTGTTTGAAGACGTGGTTACCTCATATAATACGCTGTGTTGAAGTTCGGCCCGGACACGATGGATTCTGACCGGTCAATCTCAGAGGAAGACCTGGGCCGGAACGGAGGGATGGCCCAGGTCTGACCCGTCAGAGAGGAGGAGAGAATGGCTGCTGCCAAGGCGGACCTGCACGTGGAAAAGTTCAGACACAGAAGAAAGCAGCGAGAAACCATCACACAGTGAGGATGACGCGTTGTCTAACATCACACGTGTAGCACAGAATGTTTGGAGAATGATAAGCGGGGGGGGGGGGGGGTAACAGGTGATGCAGGGGTGGTGTCAGGTACCTGGGTCGCTCTGGAGACGGGTTTGGGTTATGAGGCGGAGGGGTACGAGGTACGGCGGGCTTGGGGGCAACGGACGCTGCGGGGATCAAACCATGAGCTATGTGCCTCTACACAACAGAGAGGGAGGGAGGTTAGAGCAATGCACTGCAACACACACACACACTGAACACGTCACGTGCATGGATCCAGAACACGGAAATAAAGGGCCCCCTGGCTGCTTTAATGTATTTATTATTTTATCTTGTTGAGGAAAGATCACCAAAAGCAAAACTCAGGAATTTTACTTACTACATTATGCAACAGGACTCTGCTCCAAATAAACAACCTTGTGTGCAATAACTGACTTTCATCTACCTCCACACACAATATTTGTTCTGCGGCACTTTATTCTATTTTTTCATACTTATATGTGTCTTTGTACATTTTTTTGATTAGATTTATAATACTTACCACTAAACTAAACTGGGGGCCCTGAAGTGTCAGAAGATCATGACAAACAAAACATTAAAATAAAATTAAAAAAAACAATGAGCATCTCTGCTTGAATCATTTCAGTTGTTTCATTTTCAAACCACTAAGTTGCAAAATTAACAAACATTTACTCAAATGTGCTTTAAAACCCCCCACAAATGATAAAAATCCAGGATTATGAATGGTACGTTACCAAACAGTTAGTCAAGCCAACGCAAACTATAATCATTTTTAGAGCGCGAGGCACTTACATACTCCTCCTTGTTTTCTCTCCTTCTGAAGTTTAGCTTCAACATAGTGAAACTTTTTTTTCGCCACAAGCTAGCTTGTTTAAATTTAAGCTTCGGTTTTAGTAATCGGTTCGACTTTACGGAGCGTTCGTGAAATAACAATAAATAAAAATCACATCGTTTCAAACGCACTAAAATGAATAACGAGTCGATTGTTAACAGTGATTGGAAACAGCAGAACGCAAACTATAAAGATGCCTGCTGGGAAAACTCTTGTATCACTAGACGCCTAAGCGCAGATGTGACCTCACAATAAAAACAACGCTGATTGGTTTGTGTTGCTATATTCAGCCAATCAGAGAGTGTTTTAGTTTACCTAGCAACGGCAGCGTTTCGTGACGAAGGCTCACCACCAGGGGGCGGTAGAGTCCAATTTAGGAGACTACACAAAGGACTGTTGTTAAAAAAAAGCAAAAATAAAGATTTTCTTTAGCGAAATGACATTTTCACGCATGCGTAGATAGTAAAGAAGCTTTTTTTTCTCTGAACAAGTCATGATTTAAAGTCACAGGTCAAAAGAAAATATAAATACGTCAAAATGGATTCTATTTTTTGTTTCCAGTTTAAATTTTTAAATTCTAAACAAAATTTGTTAACTTCAGCATTACAGTATGGCACCACCTTCAATCACTTACAGTCTGTGTGTGGAAAAACTGAACAAACTCAATGGGATTTAATCCAGTTTCCTTTAGTTAATCCCAGAGTAAAGGAATTCCTTTACTCTGGGATTAAGATGATCTCAAAAAGACTCAAGATGGCTCAGAAATTATGTGCGCGTTGGTTTCCTCTGGTCAAATTCCAAGCCAGACAAACAGTGTAAAACATTAATATCTCACACATACTTTTTGAATTATTTTTATTGACGTTTTACACATGAGAAGCAAAAATGCAGCACAATGCTTGACGGAGCTACATAAACTGAACATGAAAGAAAAGGTGGTGATAAAGTACACAGTCGCTATAGGAGCAGAGGCCGACACATCCAGTCTTTGCCTACAACGGTTTCCTTCAGCAAATAAAAATCATTGCACAGTTTTAGAGTTTTGACATTTCACTTGATGATCCAACATAAATGGCACTTGAGACAAAACGAGTACACAAATCTTTTTGCTACCACCTAATCATGATTAGTGTTTAAAACGTTTACATTTAATGAATAGTGTAACAATGAAGAAAAAAAAACAAGGATTAAGTTCATGAAATACATTCCTCCAAGTGAGCAAGAAATCCACTGTGCAACAACTTAAAACTTGAACAAACTAGACGTTACACCTACAGCTTTCCGATATATTTATTCTTTATTACATAAATAATTTGATTATCAAATGTGTAAAAGAATCTACTTTGTAGATAAAGAGGTAGTCCAACACAGCAGTGTCAGTAAAAAGGTGGGAGGTGACAGAAAGACGAATAGCTAAAAACCCGAACGGCGGTTGTGTTGGCTGTCCGAGCGAGCGCGGCGCGGCGCCGGAACGTCCGCCCGCACGGTTCCCTTCTAGAGACACAATGAGGTTCACAGTAATGCAGATCTCCTGTTAAGACACGGACGAGAAAAGAGCCTGGCGTGTGAGCGTAACGTGTTCGTGTTGCATGGCACTCCGCTGAAACGGCGTCTTAAAAACACAAAAACCAACACATGGGTGACATTTAGCAGCTTAGAAGATATTGCATTCTAAAGTGATCCCCACGCAAAGAGAAACCAAAGAATATGACGTTTTAACGTTTTTGTAGTGCGCTTCAGTAAATGTGAATATACAGAAAATACACGACTCTTCAGGAACAAACATGGAGGAATCCCACACAAACACGGAACTGCAGCACTGAGCTCCACCTGGTGGGCTCACAGGTCCGCTTCAACGGTCTGTCAGTTCAAACGGCGGCGACTTTTGCGACGCTTCTAAGTTTTAACTTTCTAAAAAGAGGGAGTTTGACAGCGTCTGAGAGTAAAAATGTTTCATTTCTATCTAATTTCAAGGTTAGAACCATCTTAAAACACGAAGCCTCTTTTCCTCTCAACAACCACCACCTCAGGAATGAATGGAGTCAAACTGTCGTTTTTGTCAAAGTCAAAGGAAAGGTCGTCTTTGTGTAACTTTAAGGTGGCAGTTGGACACATTGCGTGTTCCCACACAGATCAGGAACAGCGCTGCACACGCTGGGATGGCACAGAGAGCTTTGGCTCCGAGTTCAGAACTCCGCTGGGACGGGACAGGAGACAAACCCACACAGGCACCGGGAACAGTCGCAGGCAGAGTCTGTTTGTACGCTGTTGAGTCCGTGGCGCCCGAGCAGCAGTGGAAGCACGGAGAGGCACTTGCAGCACAGCCGGCGGGTCCCGTGCTCAGAATTAGCTTTCGCTGTTGTAGGCGCTGGAGCTGGGGAAGCTGGGGGGGTGCTTGTTCCAGGGAAGGCTGCCGGAGTAGTCGGCCGTGGGGAGGCTGACGGTGCTGGTGCTCTTCACCTTGTTCTTCAGGCCCCAGCTGAGGAACGACGACTTCTTGGCCACTTTGCGGGTCTTGGGGTTCTTGTCCTCGTCGTCGTGGGCCAGGCAGATCATGGAGTAGGTCTTGGGCAGATTTCCACTGAAGGTGGCGCTCTTGGCCGGCTGGTTAAACACAGAAGAGTCTTAATTAGAGCTGCTTTCTGCTTGTAACACCACAACAACCTAAACTCATACTTAGGGCCTTTAAATGATAGATCTGTTTTCTGTTTTTAGCGCTTTATTTCACCCTTTAGGCTGCTTGTTTTTAGACATTGTAACATTTATACTTTTATGTTGATATGTTTCTTGGTTATAGTTATTCTTTACACTTTAATGAAAAGAGTTTGTCGTGAGTGAATCCTTTTGTTTTGTGGTTTCTGAAATCCGCTTTTATTTTGTAAAGTTCTTTGTGCTGATTTAAACAAAAAGTGCTTTACAGCCGCTGGAGCTGGGGAAGCGGCTACAAAGACTTCTGGGAAATTTCCCTGGATTCCGGAAATGTACAGCCCTTCTAGAGCGCCAAGTGGCGAGTGAAAGAGCGGCGCGGTGCGTACCATGGAAGGGTTGGCGTCCAGCATGCTGACCACCTGGATGTCGATGCCCTCTTCGTCCACATCCTTCAGCAGGCGCATCACTTGGGTCATGCCCATCCATTTGCACTCTGTGTCGCCCACGGCAACAATGTAGTCTCCCTCTTTGAGCCCATCTTTCTGAGAACGCCAGAGGAAGAAACGGGGGTTAGAGAGGAAGAACTAGGTCAGAGCGGAGGGTCTACACGGGTCAAGCCCACCTCAGGTCCTTCTATACATCCACAGGGCAACGGAAATGACCGCATGAAACCTGAACAGGTGTTTCTGTCGTGTCTGCAGGCAGCCTGTTTTCTAATGGGGTCCATCTGCATTTCCAGCATCTCTACATTCTTCCTTCCTATAGAAGGACTCCTTTTTTCTATAAAGGTCTGGCTGATTGTGGCATTAAAGCTTCAGAGTCTGGCCTAGTTGGGCTTATGTAATATTCCTAATCTGTGTCTGCGTACGGCCTGCTGGGCCTAATAAGAGTCTGCTCTTTGTCAGCACCTCTTAATGAGCCGTCAGGCTACAAAGGATTGCAGAGTGTAAATACTCCCCATTTCTTAATTAAAATAGTAAGCAGACTAGCAGTGGGGGTGGGGGGGGGGGGGTCCTGAGCTGGTTTTGGAGATTTGCTTCATTTAACCTGAACAGACAGGATCTTGTGGGTTTCATTCTGTCTATACTCATATTCCAGAAATGTCAATCTTTTTTTTTTTTACTCCGTTTCTAAAGAACAAATAGAAGCAGGGTTCATTTCTCTTTCTTGGACTGAAGGAGAAGTGTTGAACTTACGGCGGCCACACAGAGGGGGTCCAGGGACACCACCTGCACCGGCGATCCCCCTTTCAGGGTAAAACCCAGGTCTCTCCCCTCAGGACAGAGTCTCACTGTCCGTGGGGGTGTCCAGTGCTGCTTGGCAGAAAAGACTGTGAGAGGACCCTGAGTGGACACAGACGGAAAGCAGAGTTAATGCGGCGTCTCCAGACATTCATATCCTGTTCTCTGCAGCCTGCAGAAAACTGAAAACCCTGAGTAAGAAGCGCTTTCTTTCTGACATGTGACCCGTTATTCAACCTCATAATAGCCATGGGGGGGGGGGGGGGGGTGACTCCTGAACACCGACTGTCTAGGAGAACTGAACAAGTGTGACGTCACTGGGGGCGTAACGATTGATCCAGCCAGACCGATCTGTCTGAGCCGAACTGTTCAAACCTTTTACCATCAGAAAAATGATTTTAAAGTGAGATAAATCGATAATCAATATTAAGAAACACCATCCGGATTCAGACGCGGTAGGTTTATTTTACTATAACAAAAGAAAAAGTGCATCAGCAGACAACACACATCAGCAAAAGCGGATCAGTCCATCATTTCAGTCCAATGTGTGGAAACACGAGTCATGTGACCATCCAGTGTCTAGAATGTTCTTAGAATGTTCCCTTTGGATTCTGTGGATGTGGAAAAACAACAGTGGGCTGAACTTCAGAAAACTAACATGTGAATGGATTTGACATTCATTCTTCTTTGTTTGTTTGTTTGGACACACATTTCATTTACATTGGATTATCTTGAAGAAATCCAAGGAATCTAGAAAACGAAAGTTTTATCAAACAATGAATCCTAAATTTAAGGTGTCGAGAATATAATTAATTAGAAATGAGGGTGTTCTCTCGCCACATCACAGTTAACCTTTTGCTGTCTCGCAGATTTTCTAGTGTAATTTAGCAGTCTCTTGTTCTCTTTTGTATTCATTTCACAGCACATTGAGTTCTGCGTCCTGATTGGCTGCCCTCAATCTCCTCTGCTCCGTGTCTCCTGTCAGGAATGCGTTCAGCTCGGCAAATCTGCGTGACCCTTTAAATCACGAGCGGATCTATTTCATCTGTGATGCTGGGCTCATGTCAGTCTGAGAAAAGAGATTTACAGCCTTATTACTATTATTATTGAAATCAATAAAGATGACTACTTGCAGATTTCACCTGTCGTGGGTCATATTTAGAAAAGATTGAGACTTTTTGCTAAATGAAAAATAAAACTGTGGAAGGAGCTGCTGTTAGGACGTCAGGATTTTTTGGGTCATTTTACATAAGAAATGAAACTTTCTTTTATACTTTGACTTTTAACCAAAGTGGAAATTGAACTTTTTTATTTTTTATTTTTCATGTTTGTGTGTTGTTGTTTTTTTACTCTTTTACTCGTTCGACTTTGTTACACGTAAATTGGCATTTCCTGTTTTTAAAGGGAAATAAAAATAGGATAAAATAAAAAATAATCCCAGTCCTTCAAAGAATAAAGAGTTACAAAAGATTCATGGAAGCCTCTGATCTCTCCTGGCTCCAGTTATGTAGCTGAATTAGGAAAACAGATCCTCAACATGACCTGGTTTATGCTCTAAAACATTTAAAGGGAAAATTGGGAACAGTAGCAGGTGTGAACCATGGATGGAATAAGAGTGAAGAAAATTCAATAACTCAGCAGGACAAGGACACCAAAATAGAGCTGATGGAAACATCTGTCATCTGCAGCTGATGGTTAGAAAAAAAAAAACCTGCATCAGTTCTCAGGAATAAAATGAGAAGAAGAAAAGCATAGCAGCTTTGGGGAAAAATAATCTAAATCCACACTCTTGTCCCTGTAAAAAAATAAATACAAGAAAAATACGGCATGCTTTAGATTGGTCTACAGTTTTATGAACATTTTTTATTCGTGTTTCATGAAGTTAAGTCTTTTTATAAAACCTTGACATTAGCCAAAGAAGAAAACCTGGCATTATAGAAGGTTCTGCATATTTGTGGGCAGATCAGAGGATGACAGGAGACCCATCAACCACCTCCACAGTCAGAAGATGCTTGTTTTATGTAGTTAGCTTCAGAAATGTATTGAAACAGGAAACGTTTAGTGGTTATCATTGAAATGGATGAACTGCATTCAGCAGCAAAAGTCAGTCCCGATATTTGACCCTCAGCAGCAGTTCTGCTCCCCACAGCATAAACCACGATAAGTAGATTTTGGCCGACACCACATCCCGTTAGTGTTAGTGTTTGCCTCCAGGAGGATCGGGCACATCTAAAATGTACCAAATCCTTCTGGAGGTTCAGTCTGGGTTGGTTGTATTCAAAAACTACAGCAACACAAACTATAAGCATAACAAAAAGGCACAACGTTGATGCCAAATTGTGTCACTTGATGAATCAACCAACGTCTGGGTGTGAAAGCGTAATGTGAGTGAGAAAATATTAGTAACCCACATACCAGTCTGTGGAAAAAGTCTTTGACCTTCACCTTTGACGTTGAAGGAGTCTCCATCTCTGCTTTACGCTCCGTTTTAGCTAAAGGAGAAGACAAACAAAAGACACTTTTACTTCACCGCTGCAGCCCAACATTCGGTATACTGTTGTGCAGAAATGCTGGGCTGGCAGGGAAGAACGTCATCCGCTGCTGTACCCACACTCCTGCTCCGCTGGGGTGGGGGGGCTGCTGAGGCTGAAAAGACTGTTCAGTTTCTGGCAGAGGAGCATCAGTTCTCACCGACTGTCGTTGGTCGTACGGAAAGCCAATTCTAACGAAAACCGAAACCCCACAACTGACTAAAGCAGCAGCATGGATGCCGCGGACTCACTCCAGTGTGCAGAGATGAAGCTGCAGGACAAATACCAGCTACAGGAAGTGCATCAGAACGAAAACTCAAAGCCATTAAAGCCCCAGAAGGCTCAAATATTTCCAGAGTTCCACAGACTCTGGTCTCTAGAAGGTTTTGGTGGAACCAGTATGGTCGCCTTCATCATTGTTAACCCTGGAGAACTCATTTTTTCTCCCGGGCTTTTAAAGCTATTCGACTATTTTTGTGTTTATTTTTTTTGGTAACTGCAGTAAACAGTAGCCAAAAAAAAAAAAGTGAAAACAAAAAGATAAAATTAAAATAGAAAAAACTGAAAATGAAATGAATAAACTTTGAAATGAAGCTTTTCATTCTCCAGTTTTTGTTTTTTTAAAGAGATGTATGAGTTTCCCTAAGACAGAATAAAAACATCCAGTTAAAATAAGCTTCAACAGATTGCCACACAGGTGGACCTCTCACTTCTGCTCATTAGGCTCTGTGATGTGGTTGCAATAATGGGATAGGCTTTTTTTCAAAAAGTCGCTTTTTCTTCCCGTCGATCCCGTAAACCGTCCAATTGTTCCGGTATGTCAAAGAGCGTAAAACAGCGACATCTCCGGTGTTGTTTGCGTGAAGTCGTTTGCAGTGATGAAAACTTTTACAAACACAGAGGATGGCTAAAGCTTGTAGCTAAGAACCAGATGTGCTTTCCGTCACCAGCAGCCCCCAATGAGCTACAGGGACTCCAAACTCTATTGACTGACAGTCGGGTAGTTTTTCTCTCCCAAGCTGGCCTTAGACTCACAGAGGATGTTCGGGGCTTCCATGTAGTCTGTGAATTCCTCCTCATTTTCAAACTCGGTGTACTTGTCCAGAGAGTGATAGTGGCTGGTCTTCAGGATGTCCCGCAGGACATCGTGATTGTTTAGGTTCGGGCACATGTCAAAAATCCTCAGCGCCTCCTCGTGACCGCTGGTGGACTTACGAATGTGAGCTTTGCCTAGAGACACAAAGACAAGTTCACAGCAGACGTTAAAAAGCTGAGAAGGAAAACGGGTTAAGAGCTGTGCTGTTGTATCCTACCGAGACGCCGGCGCAGCTCCGTCTGCTTCAGCACGTCCAGAGGAGTCCATCCTTCAGGAAACTGATCGTACACTTGAGAAAATGTCTTCTCCTGGTGGTCCTCGTCGTCTTTGGGACCCACTAAACACAGAAGGATAAAGCTCAGATCAGGACACCATCTTCCATCCATTGGTTCAACAGTGCTCAAAACCTTCACCAAAAATGTACTTCTGCTGGCAAACGAACAGACAAAAACACAATACTACCATCAATGATGATCAATAACTTTTTTAATCTACTTTCAACGGTAACCGGGTAATTAAAAGGCTTTTAGTAGCTTCATCAAAATTCCAACGATCTGCCAGTTTCTGTGGATTCAATCTGTTTACAGCCTTCTTGTCTACAGTTCTGGGCTTAATGGCTTCATTTTGCTGCTCCACACAGGAATCTGTTAATGAGCTGACCAACTCTGGGCTGCATCGCTCTGCTGTCCTTCTATTCAGTTCTGTTCTGTTCTGTTCCAGAACCAGCTATTACATCAGGCTCTTCAAAGCGTCTTTTCAAGTCTGCCTCTCCCATTTTAAAGCAACTGTAAAAGACAAAGCCCGTCTTTACAAACTGAAACCATCATTATTTATGAGCTGGATAACGTTGTTCCTTCTATCACGTCAGCTGCTGGGAGAGGGCCCCCCCCCCCCCCAGGGACATCCCCTTTGTTTGCTCTGAGTGTTTTTGTTGTGTCAATCACTCCAGGAAACGGTCTGTGTGGATCCTGACGGCTGTTACGCAACACAACTGGGACTGGCAGGGGGCGTGTGCCAGCCTTTGGAGATAACAGGGAGGGCGGAGCATAATGAAGCTTTTCCCCTTACACTGGTGGTCCAGCAGCGCCACCGCCACAAAGTAATGCGCCATGGAGCAGTAGTGGTTGGTTTTCACTTGAGTCATGGTGGACCAGAACAGCGGCACGTTGTCTTTGAGCTGCGTCTGGATCATGCACTGATGGACTTGATCGTAGACTTCTGCCACCTAGCAGGAAAAAGACGGCATCGCAGCAGATTAAAATGTAGTCAAATGCAGGTGTGGTGCGAGGTGCGGGGTTGGATTTTTCTTTTTTTACCTTTGCAGCCTCCTGGGCGACCTTTATCATAGCGTTAAACTTGTTCCGGGTGCCTGGCAGCACCGATTTTTCAAACAGGCACTCTTGAGCTTGAGCGAGCATGAGGCGGATGAGCATGCTGAGCATGGCTGGGCCCATGTCGAAGCTGGGAGTGTGGGTGAAGGTCTCCTTGAGGTAGTTCAGGATACCTGAAGAGGAAGCGGGAGGTCAGAGGAGGCTGCAGTGAAGGGGTTTTAAGGGTTTGCTTCAGTTGAGGGTTTTCAAATCTACTAAAAACTTTCTTCTGTAAATTGAGAACAGTTATATTCAAAGCTGTGCTGATCTTTTAAGATCCTTAACCTCTCTGGTCTGGGGTTTGGTGTCTGAGCCGGTTTAAGATCACGTTTTCAGAAGAAAACAAGCAGACAGACACCTAGAGTTTGCTGCTCCAGCACAGCCCACTAGAAGACTTGCCTTCTCCTTTGAAAATTGTGTTTTTTAATGGTTTAGGGTTGCGTTCAGGTCACCAGGAACCGTGCAGCGTCTTTAAAGCACGAAATGATTTTGTAAACTAAAAAAATCTAGTTTTTAAAATGTATGGGATTCTTAAAACTAGAACAATGTTTTGTCAGGTAGTAATTTGGTGGGAGCTTTCTGACAATAATTTTCTTGGTACATGTTTCACAATGGGACTCCCATTTTATTTCTGTCGGCATTTCTCCTGAGGGAATTCCTTCCAGCCAGACTGCCCTCCCCTGAATGTTTGACATACCGCACCTTACATCTGATAATCCCGACTGCATACCTGAAGCCTTCTGGAAGGACGAGATGGCCTCCTCCAGGCCCGCTGTGGTCTGACGGTTACTGCGGGTTCCGATCTGGGAAAAGAGGGCGGCCATGTTGAAGAGGATGCTGGCCTTTTCCAGAGACAGGTTCTGCTGGCACACGGGCACTCCGGTGAAGGAATCGTACCTACGGAACAAAGCAGGAACCATCAGCACCTCCTTGTTAGGCAGAACCTGAAGAAGCTGGCTAAGTTTAACTCAACCAGAAAAAAACTGTAAAATAAAGGCAAAATAAACGCTTGTTTGTTGCTTAGTCTAAGGGTTAATGTTCAATAATCTTAGACATTCGTGGTTTCTGCTTTTAAATGTTACAAATATTGACATCATGCTGTAGATTCTGAGTAGATGTAAATGTGTTTAAACAAACCACATTCTCAACACTCAACCATAAAAGTATCTGAAGTATTTCTGAGGCACAGTTCTGTTTACATATGATAGCTCTAAGGAAGTGAGCCATGAAGGCCCGCTTTCACACAGGACTTATTATGGGTCCTAGGTTTTTTAGATCCCCTGACTCCTAAAAACAGCTAACCAAGAACAGATTAGCCTCCTTCATAAAGCATGACTCGTTTCCAGTGAAAACCAGCCAAAGCTGTGGCTCACCAGGTGAAGAAGATGCCGGTCTGGTTGGTCGGAGCAAAGAATCGGCTCTCTATCATTGGAAGGTGGTTGTAGTACTTTTCCAGCAGCTCCACCCCGGCCTCGCTCCGACTTGGGGTTCTGCATGCCTGAGACATGAAAGCAAGCAGTCTATAATCATAAAATACTTGAGCTCTTGCTGTAACCAGTTGGAACGATTAGCATGACTACAGGCAGCTTTCCCTTTACTTTTGAACACGTTGGTAGAAACAGTGAAGCTCGGGTGCAGAGGGAGAAGTGTGCTTTGGGGTTCAGATAGGACTCAGAAATACTGTACTAATGTGAGGGGAAATGGCATTTGCCGAGTTTAGATCTTCAGTCTAAGGAGAAGGAAGCTGATAAACACCTCTCTCAGGTCCATCAGGTCAGCAATCTCGTCTTCAAATTTCCTGCTATCTTCATTGTAGTGCTCCATGATAAAGTCCTGCAAAAAACAAGGAAAATCTGCTCAGAAAACACGATGTTGAAGTACAATCGCTTTGACACCATATCAGAAATGTAACGGCAAAGCTAAACAAATGTGCATCACAGCAACAAGCCTATAAAACCTGAGCCGGGATGACGCAGCTCATAAAATCACACACCGCCATGAACACTCGTGTGTGAACTGGGAGCACGCCGTAAAGGTGCCATTGATGAACAACAGGTTCTGTATCTGCTGGCCGGATTTTCCCGATGACTTGATCCGCGCTGACAGACAGACTGACATTTGCCAACCTTGCCAAAGCACTGAAGGAGCTTTGCAGAATGTTGCAATAAGCCCAACAGGAATGATGCCAAACACACTCAGGCTCACGAGGGAGAGCTATTCCAGCCTAAAGGTTGTGTCTGAGAAGAATGAGGTGGCAGGTGAGCAGCAAACAGACGCCATGACCCAAATACTTTATTCTAACCTAAAATACCCAAGTCTGGAGGATGGGAGCCATTTATTTTTTGAGGGAATTTGTCTCTCTTTTGGTTAAAATCTGTGCTTTAAGTGGGCAGGTACTCAATACAGGCACATCTAAAAATAGCTCTTTAGAATATTGTGAATACTAGACTCAGGAACATTTTAATATTGTTTTTTTAAGACCTAATTATTATAAATCCTTGGTTTAACAGAGAGATCAGTCGGAAGGCTCTACGGCTTTATTTCAGAAACATGTTTTTCAACACAAGGGTGTCATCATCCTCTCCCTCCCTCTCAGTCATGGAGCAGTAAGAAATAAAAATGACAAGATAAATAAACTAAGGGCAAAACCCTGATCCATCCAGACAGGCGAAGTGAATGGTATCCCACAATTCCTTGCACTGCCAGATCTGACAGCAGGCTTAATGTGTCTGTGACCATCGCTACAATCTATTGCCATTGGACAGAGAGGGTGTGATGTCACGTACAGGGCATACCTCACCTCTGGCAATCGCGAAATATGGCTAAATCTCTTGACAGTGATTGGCCGAGTCGGTCTGAGTCAGGTTTTTAGGGAAACTACAGTCAGCAATCATGAGTGAGCTTGTTGGATCACTTAGTTTTTTCCATTTGTATGACATTTTTGTTACACTGCTTGCCTTATATTAAATCAAATTAAAATAATGTCCTAATTGTACACCATTAAAATAACCAAGTACACAGTCAATGTTTGACTAAATGTATCTATAGACTTGACCTGAGCTCCCTCTCTTTTTTCATATGACTACGCAAACAAAAAAGGATTTATTTTTAATTGATCAATATCAGGGCTCCAGACTAACTTTTTTCACTAGGAGCACAGTGGCCCCCAACTGAAAATTTTAGGGGCACAACCAGAAATTTTAGGGGCGCATACCGTAAATCAACATTCTAACCAAATATAATAATTTCCACTGTATTACAAATAAATACTTTAATAATAGATGCAGAAATTACAATGTGCTGTTTCAAACAATACTTAAATGTATGTAAACATTAGGGGATGGAAATTCATGTTGGCGACACCAAATAGGTGCAGCCAAGATGCACAATAGTTTGAGATCACCCAGATGGACGCAACGCTGCACAGATCACCTGGTGTGAGACGTATTTATGCTTTTGCTCCAACATCACCTGTCAATCAAAACAGAAATATCACCAGAAAGGGGCGGAAGCAAGACCCCAACCTGAGCGAACGCAGCTGGAAATTTAGTACTGCACTGACTGAAAGCTGCCCTACAGACTACAAACAATGCATTATGGGACATGCGTCCTGATGGGTTTTTTGTAGTTCACTGATCAATTAAAATAATTTAAAATACCAACTGATTAAAAAAAGGCTACATACATTACAAAACATTAAAATAATTAAAAAAGATGTAATATCACAGATCATACTTAGGGGGAGAGGCATATTAAAACTAAATTGAATGTTAAGGACAACAACTTCCTGTTCTCCTTAAGTCTCGCTGCAGCTTCGCCTTCATGAATGCAGCTTCATTTTGAAAATGAAAAAGCATTTCTGGTATTGACTTTTATTTTTAATTATGAGACAGAAATGCTTCAATCAGCCACTTCTTGTTGTCCCCTTAAAACACTGGTTAAAACCGACTTCTGAACAAAAAAAAAATTCAGATTTAATCTATCATTGTTGTTTTCTGTCAGTTAACACAGACTTAAATGTTTTAATGTCCAACTTTATCTGGAAGTGGGTGTTTAGGTTTCTATCTGCAGGAAAATTCGGTCATACCTTGAATGGAGCAGAAAAGTCCACTTCTTTTGTCTCCTTCAGTCCCAAAGCAATCAAGGGAATGTTGACGGTTTCCCTAAAAGCAAAACACAACGATATAAAAATAAATATCAAGATGCATTTGTGCCAAGAAATTCTGACAACATGGAAAGTAGTGTCAGTTCACATTTTTATTCATTTTGAGTGCTGGTTTAATTTTAGAAAAGACATTTATCCACCATTTACCCAACGGATGTAGCATTTCTTCTCACAGTTCTCAAAAGGTAACTTTTACTTTTAAGTAAGTTAGAGGGAGCTCCATAAAACCTTCTGCTTTGATCTGAGCCAGAGCAGGAGCGCTGCTTCTAGTCGTGAGGACTCAAAGGTTCTCATTAGCGACAGACGGAAAGCAGGTTCAGCCTGATTTTTACGAGAAACATGCCCTCCCAGGAGCCAGTGGCTGTTCTGAGAGGCAGTAAAGGACAACTGCATGCCCCCCCCCCCCCCCCCCCCTGCTCCAAGCAGGGCAATGCTGCATTTTGACAAACGGTGGGATTTGTGAGGCATTGGTTTGGAACAGGCCGAGTACAGTGTTTGCAGAACAGGCTGTCAGAAACACGGTGTCCAGATGGAGAACTCCTCACTCACACTCATTCATCACGGGCTGATAAGAGCACATTCCTGTGGAAGGCTGGCTCTGTGAGTCACAGAGAACCCGCATGAACCAGAACTCTGACAGGACTATGGGAGCTGGACTGTGATCCATTAAGACTTGGAGACGTTCCTCTAGTGAGGAACAGGCGGAGCTTTTGAGGAGGAACTCGTCTGTTCTGCCAACTCTGTTAAGATATTGAAATGTTTAAAGCCGAAGAAAATCCTCCTTTTTAACACACACACACACACACCCATTTCAACATTGGTTTGTGGGAAAACTGTGGGAAAGCCGTGGAACAGATGGAGATTCCATTAGCAATTATTAGATCTTTGACTTATTTAGAGAATCAATTTTGGACAGAGTTGGTAGTTAAAGGCCAAATGGATTTGTTTTTGCCAGTAGGGTTTCAGGTTATGGAACAAAAAGTATATTAAAAAAGATGTCTGACTTTTGTTGTTTCATACTAAAGAAATAATTAAAAATATCTTTTTTTATTCTGATAAATTGTGGTTTTTCATCTCTATAATGTCATATCCATGTGACTGTGCTCAAAATTTTACATTTTCATTATGATAAATACACATTTATGACAGTTCTGTTCAGTTAAAGCTTAAAAACAGAAGCCTCAAATGTTTAATGGGATTTTTAAAGGCGTACAGAAGGTGAAGTGCACGGGCAGTAACATTACCTCATTCCTCAAAACCAGCTGAATCTGGTTTGAGTGAGAAGAAGAAGAAAAAAAAGAGCAGAGGCAAGCTTTTAAAAGGATGTGGGACTTGTGGGGAAGTCTTAGAAAGGTGAGGAGAAATTGCTTGTGTGCGTTCCTGCACGTCACTGTGCGCTTGTATTTCATTCTAAGAAAAGAACAAGGACCATCTCTACGGCGAATCATTTTAATTAATTACCTGCTGAGAATAAAGTCCTGCACACATTTCTCAGCATGCTCAGAATGGTGTGAATATGCGGATTTCTTTGTGCTTGTTGAGGGCTTACACCTGTCCACGGATGCTTCTTGGTAGCAGGTGAGCAGGTGCGCCTCTAAGAGGCTGACACTGAGGTTGTAATCAAATTAATCCCGTGTAACACTAGAGCACACGTGTCAAACTCCAGGCTCAAGCCAAATGTGGCCCGCCGTGTCATTTTATGTGGCCCGCGAGAGCATAAAGGTTTTTTAATTTCTTAGAATAAAAAATAAAAATTGGTGTTTAATTATTCATATCTAGGGGCAATCTGACTTGAAATATCGGATGGGGCAACAATACATTAGGACTTAAACACTGTCCATATAACGTAACCTGACAGAATCAAATGTAAAAGGATTTATGCTAAAGTAACAATCAAACATATGTTTTCCGTGCAACTGTAATTGTCACTTTAAAAAGGTATAATAAATAAATAAATGAGTTATTATATTATAGGAGTAGTTACATTTTCATTACATTTAGTTACATGTATTAGTTCTATTTGGCCCTTTGATGACAGCCACTATGCTGAGTTTGACACTAGAGCAGAAACACTCCCAGAGGCGGACCGTCTTAACCTCATGACGACCAGCAGTAAAAATGTGTCCTCTATAGAGGACATTTCTACCCTTTGTCTTTGTATCCACAGAGGACATTTGAGGCTCTTCAATGACACCAAATGTGAAGAGGTTTGGCTCTGGGAATTGTAAAAGAATTTTGACTGGATAACATTCCTTTGTTCCTGGTAGTCAGGAGGTTAAGGAGGGTTACAGTTTTTCACACAAACAAACCCGCAGATGTGCCACTGAGGTTTGCCGCTGTTCAGGAAAAATACATAAAAAGTTACCGTTAGGCAGAAACTCAGATTTCACTGACTCTTCAGAAACTGTCTGGACAAACAACCCCCCCCCCCCCCCCCAAACATGTTTTAGAATAAATGAGTAAAAGTGAGGAACGGTCCTATTTCAAACCTGCGAGGCTCTAAATGGGTTAAACAGAACCAAAAACCTGTCCAGCTGTGGCACGCCGGATGAAAACACTTTCACAAAAATACTGTCTGCTAGGATTGTGGTGACAGAAGTTAATCGCCTTAGGTGGGGAGTCATGCCCGTCTGTCATGTCACAGACCGACTCGCTGAAACTAGGTTAAACCGGTTCTTATGCTCTGTGATCCATAAGCCAAACTCACTAATCTGGCTTACGGTAGCGAGAGCTCAAGTCCGCCTTTTGGGTTTCAAACAAAGGGAAACAAACACCTTGATCTTCGGACTGCCCTGTGCGGGCACGTAACAGCCGAGCGAGGGACCCTCTGAGCCGTTACCATGGCTACCAGCACACGGCCCTCCCGCCCTCCACAGGCTGTGGTCCTGGCGTTGTTGACCTGCTGTGGTTGGGCTGACTCGGACACCTTTGCACGAGCCCACGTTGGGTTTTGTGGAAGCACGGTCATACGTGTAATTTGTGGCTTTAAAGTGTGGTGCAAACATTACTAATGCAGATATTTAAGACTCTGCTGTGGTCCCATGAGCCACTGCGGCACAATAAACCTATGTTTAGACTTTTTTCTGTTTGTGTGCAAGTCACTCATGACAATTAAGAATATGGTTTATATAAATAAGTAAGCAAGAGGTTTAAAGTCATTATAATACCCATCAATTAGCAAAAAAAAACACTTTCTTATTGTATTTTCAGAAGCGGGTTGTGTTCTTATAGAGGGATGCTTGTGGTATTATCACTCCACAGGCGTTTCCGCCTCACTCAACACATCTTTTGTGTCTTTTTAAAGCTCTGTTAACACGTGATTGGATCCTCCTTCCTTTCGTACAGTATTGTTTTTTCCGACACACAATATATCTGCCGGGTCCGTAAACAAAGAAAGCTCCAGAAGCGCTCTAATCGCTCGCACAGCAGGCCACACCCGACAATGAAAGGACGCTTTTTTATGAGATGCTTATCATGGTTTGCATATGTGTGTGTGAAACCTTATCCTTGTTGCTTTGTGTTTTGTGCTCCTAAAGCCCGTCAGTCCAGTTTAGCAAAGCTTTCCACTGACTCTCTGGCATTTCTAAATGTGTAAATCATCCTTCACAAGCCTCTTTGTCTCCCTTCCGTCTTCAAGCATCTTTCTTTTGAATCACAGTTTGAAAATGTACCCCGTGGTGTCACATCCGCCTGTCCCAGTTCTTCTGCTTTTTGTTTCATTTAGAACGTGGGTTGACTAAAGGAAGTGAAATATACAAACACTTTACTGGCCATTTACAAGAGATTGCATTTTAGGATTTCACAGGAACTCTACATTTTGTGGATCATGTCATCATGAAACTTTAAATAGAAATGAAAAAAACGTTAAAAAGCTACATAAGATGACAATAATTCTCAGTTTTAATGAGCGTTTCACTGTGCAGATGTATTAAACGAGACAGACTTTACTCACTGTTTGCTCTGATAGACGTCCACTGAACTGTTGAGAGCATCCAGCTGTCCCATTAGGAGCTGCAGGTCAGAGTTTACAAAACTCAACTCCAGAAGGACCATCTCTTTGACCTTGTTGTTGGACGTAGCTCTAAAAACGGTTAAGAGACAAGAGAAAGAGGAGAAAATTTTACTTTTATGTCTCCCTCCTATTTGAAACGTTTTTGTGCTCCTTAATTTCCTGGGTCAAGTGTTTTTATCCTTCTTAGGACACGGAAAAAAAAAAAAAAGAGTTCAACTGTTTTTTGCAAAACTATAACTTTTTCTTAAAGTTACAGACATGTCCACTACAGTGGACTACATACGCCTGAGGACCCAACAGTAGGCATTAGGAACTTACTGTAAAGAGGAATTACCTTGTATTATTTTGTAAACATACAAACCATTGATGCTTTTTATGCTTTGACAAACATTCAAACTGTTTCTGATAAAAAGCAACGCTGTCTAAACAAACAGTTTTAAGCCTAAAAGAAAACCAGTGATACTCAGCCATGAAACTTAATGTGCTAAACTATCCTCAACAGGAGACACATTCTATCAAGATAAAGGACAGTATTACTAAGACCTGATGTTAGCGTGTTGGAAGAAAGCTGATAGTTTAGTCTCTGTTTCATCTCTGATCATCACACTGTATGAAAGGTCGCCAAGCATCACAACACGCAGATACATTTGGTCTAACGTGTGTTTGTAGCAACATGGCATCTTTTTCACCTCAAAGAGTTGGGGCCAGTGATATTCTTTGCCAAACATGACCTCACAGACCATTTTATTGACTGCTCTCCGTTTCGTAGGTCGTGGCTTTTGCTGTACTGTAGAGTGCCTGTTTTCATCAGTGATGGAGCCGCAGAAGCTTTGTGTGGGACAGTTTGGTGAGGTGACAATCATGCTGACAATCCTCTGTGTCATCATCCTCAATTTCTGCCGCTTTACTGTCTGCATCTTCATCAACTCTGCTCTTCTCTGTCAGCCACTCATCACTGTTGTCACAACACTCATTGCAGGAGCTGGATGGAATTTCCTGGACTGTTCCGCCTTATTCTTTGCTGGATTTAAGTCTACAAACTCTGATCAAACATACTTAACTCAAACTACAGCCAATCTGCACAGTAATTCATATTTTAAATTAATAGCTATAAATATAACAACTATATAATGATTTAAGACCAAAACTGTAACAGAAAACACTGAAGCAATCACATGATGTGTTAAAAATGATGCATGACCTCCACTTCATCGGACACATGGTTAATCATAATTCTCTTCCCATAAATGAACATTGACTTACTGTTCAAAAGAAAGAAAGAAAGACTTTATTAATTATCCACTGCACTTCCCAGCAAGAAATCAGTCTGAACTATTTAAAGAACAAGTTGTGCAAACATCTGAACTAAAGTTAAAAAGAAAGAAAAACAGAAAATGAAAACAACATACGACATAAAAGATGAGCAAAAAGAAAACATCTTCTGTTTTACTTGGAAGAAAACTTCCGTGTAGTTGATTGTTAAAACAGATTTCTTTAGCTAATCTACAGCAGGGAGCTTCTGTTGCAGAGCCGTGACACTTTCCCTCCTGCAAACATGCTGTTCAGGGCAATAAGGCAACGCTTGTGTCAGAGGGGTCAGAGGTCAGGGGTCAGAAAAGAATGTAAGCTTAACACAGCATGCGACTGCTGCTCTCTACACTACGTTGTGCACAGAATGAGCATTAATCTTTGATCTTTTAAGGTTTTTTTCCAGCATTTTGCAGGAAAATGTGTCACTTATTTTCAGTATATTTTGGTACAAATTTCCTTTATTTATTTTTATTAAGACAGCGTCATGGAGACGGGTTTGGGTCGCTGCACGGGGGCAGATAAAGCTGTCATCACGGATGGAGTCTTTGTGTGTGACTTGACGTGCAGCTAACGTGCACATCGCTCAGTCAAGATAACACAAAGTCCTCTTTACCAAATCCGTGCTTCAGGGTGACAGGTCACAGGAAAGCAAAACACAAACACTGTCTGGTCCGTTCACTGCAACCTTCCCTGGCACTACAAAGAGTATTTACCTAGAAAAGGTTCCTGAACACTGTTATGTTCCTGTTGGACTCCCACAGAACCTGAATATAAGACCCTGGTAACATCAGGACCACAGCTTGCCCCCATCATTTTGGCTGACAGGTTTCAGAGGAGGCTGCGTCAGGAAAAAGCGGTGGAGGTGCTGCGGTTTTGGACAGAACAGATGCAAACCAGCTCAGAGCCTGTGATTAAAAACCAATTGAAATGACTAATATCATCATGCGGTGCGTGGGAACCGCTCTTTATGCCAGCGAGTGCGGCTAGACTGCAGTCTTCCTGCTTCTGTCCTCTGGAAAGACTGCTTCATGCTTTGGGCAGGTTGACAACTTTTCCTTTTATGTTGTCCTGTTCAGCAGAGAAACACACAGATTGCAGCTGAGTGCCTCTTGTGATGGACGTGTTTTGCAGATAGACAACTTTAGTAGCCATCGACAGGCTTCAATCCCATACTTTCCGTTTTACGTTCTTTTAATGAGTTTGAAGGAAATATAAGACAAAGAATCCACGCACTGATCTTTGAAGGATTCCAAATGAGTTAAGGAAGAGAAAAACAAATCCTGTAAATAAAACCATCTAAATGAAAAAGAATGAAGAGATTTGATTTGGATTATCGTTCTGTGAACATACGATCTGTAGTTGATCTGAACCCAGACGGGTCTTTGGGTTCCTGGGACGGCAGCAAAAGGCTAAAAGACGCCTTTGCCCCCCCAGTGCTTTCTGAGTGAGTTATGTGAGCTCTGGGAGGAATGCAGAGAACTGAGGCAGTCAGCAGGCCGACACACGAATGCACACAACTGGAGACCACACTGCAGTGGTTAATGCAGCTGCTGGACCCTGAACCACACTTATGGCAGAACCGGACCAGAGCTTTGGTGTCGACTGCACGCCAGCTTGTGCACCGTTTCACACATGGCGGTTTGCAGGATGTCGTCAGTGTGGTGATAAAATCTGCTCACAGACATGTTAATACCTGCCAGCATCTCAATAACAAGGAATGAAAACATTTTGGATTTCTCAGCAGCTGAACGGCAAACTCCACCAGAAAAGATGAAAAGACGAAGACATAAAGACGTGTGCCCTTCTGTTTGGCCCCCTAACTAAACATGCCTTCGTGTGTATCAATATAAAATCTTACTCCCATCACATTAGTTATCTGTTAGAAGGCAAACCTTACCGTCTTTCTCTTGTTTTCTTTTAGATAACTTACTTTTTTTTCTATTTCAGAGCAAACAGCTGAGAGCTGTCTGACTGTCCAGATTTTAGAATAATATGCCTCTCAGATGTAAAAGGTCAAACTTGTGGAGTGAATTTATTGAGGGTTTAAAGAAGCTCCACTTGATTTGTGGCAGATCCGACCTGGAGCCGCTGTAGACAGACCCCAGCACGGGTCACTCCACCACAGCTCTGTGTTGTTTTGTCAAACAAACAAAAGCTTTGCTACACAGATGTTCAGGTTTGGTGAAGCACACAGAGCGGAGGAAGCCATCCATGCCCCCGCAAAGAACAGCACAGCGACCGCTGAGAGGTGTGCTGCGCGGAGAAAGGTGCTCCTTCATGGCGTCCGGCCCTCACTCATGCACAACAGCTCTACAGTCAGACTCCAGAGGCACATCTGCTTAAAACAACACTCCTACACTGGACATAATGAAGGGGCGTTAGGCCATTAAAAACAGGTCTCTGGAAGGGGCTGATGTGTTGTCAAAAGGATAAAAAAAGACAAGTTCTCTAAAAAAAGTTCTTGTTTTTTCAGGTTACATGGACCAGAAATCAACATTGAGTAGAATCTTAACCCCTGAAGCCATCAGGCTTTAGATTAATAAAGGAAATGCATCCCTCAGGGACAGAACCAACAAACGGATGCATTGTTTCCTCTTGCACAACAATTTCAAATTTGTGTTTGCATGTTCCCGACAGGTGTGATCCTAACGCCCTCCTCTCTGGAACATTCCCTCCTAATTTGCAAGAAGGCTTTTGGAAAGATCCCCGTTTAGTGACTTGTGCGTGACTGGGGTCTCACTTCAGCAGGTTCTCAGCTCCGGCCCTAATCCTCATCTGTTTGATGATCTGCTGGTTCAGGACGGCTCGCTTTTTCTGCAGTTTGCTCCGTCCCGTCTGCGCCAGCGGGTTGCATCCCTGCAGAGAGGAGAAACGGAATTTAAAACTCTTACAACATGTTTTGATCTGAAATAAATGCCCGTCTGTGTCTACTGGGCTACGACTGGGTTACGACTTTGCCCCTCGCGGTGTCAGGACTGCCCGGACCACTGAGCCGTCACTCACAACAGTAACTGAGCACCGCAGCTCCAAGGTCAGTCGGATTTGCATGGCCAAACAAAAAAATGCAACATGTGGGAGAACCAGTCAGCACAGAAAAACCAGTCAGTTTACAGTCATCAGCAGGAAACAAAAGGGTTTGCGTTATAAAACAAAACAAAGCACACTCCAGTTTCAAGAAAGATTCTCGTTTTCTTCAAACAGGAATTACTAATAAAATTAAGATAAACCATGAAAATCAAGTTAAAAAACGTTTCTGCTACATTGAAACTCATTTTTTGTGAATAAATTACAGTTTTCTTTTGCTCCAACCCTAAAGAAACATAGTGACTCACACACACAATAATAATGACTCAATCTTAAAAGACACCTGACAACATTTTAGAGTCGTCCTGTCATCGTGAGCAGTGTCCTAAAAATGAGTTAGTTGAAATAAACAGATGATTTTCCTGGAAAAGTACTGTGAAAACCAATAGTTCTCTAATGCTGTTTGCTCAGAGTCTATAAACAATGTCTCCTTACAGCTTTACAGGGCTGCTGTCACGTCATTTCAGCAACAGCAACAACAGTCAAGCTGCCTCGTCATCGCTTCCTATCTGCCACTCCGCCGTCTGATGCCAAAGCTCAATAAAAGTTCTGATATGAAACTTTTTATGATTGTGTCCCTTAAATGTTGTCGAGCTGCCAGGTTTTGGGCAGACCAGAGCAGAACAGGATGAAGGAAGTCACAGTGATCCTGTAGGGACACATTTCCTGCCTTCAGCAAAGGTCGTGTTTGACCTTCTAGGTGCAGCAGCGTGATGCCTTTCTTCCACCACGCTGCTAATCCAGAGTAAGCATTTCAGCACAGGACAGCCGTGTTTATGACACAACACAGCTGTTTCCAGGCCGGACCCGGAGGAGCAGGAACTTTTCCTGAGAGTGACGGCACCACTAAGCACACAATGTAAAGCGGGCGTGGGCTGATGGCAGCATGACGGCGTTTGATCATTACGTCGCCGCAAGGCGTATGCTCATGACAGAGGACGAGGGAGTGGCATATGTTTGATAGTTACCATAGCAGCAAGTTTCTATTTCTAAATTTAGTACACAATTCAAAAATGCCCCCTGCCTTCGGGATAGGCTCCGGCAGCCCCGTGACCCCGAAAGTGACAAAACGGGTTTAGAATATGAATGAATAAAGGAAAATTGAAAAATGTCAACAGACGACCTCTGGGTCGATGTTTTAGGAGTCAGAACAGAACAAACTCGACGTCAACCAAAAGTTTCTACAACCAGGTTTCATCACCAAAGAGCAGATCGAGTTTTTCCTCTGCTTGCTGTCTTTCCTCACTGAATTTATTTGCACGGGAAATTGAACCCAAACCTGGCACTTCCAAACACTGAGACTCTTCCCCTGTGAGGGCACGAAACACTCCATGAGAACAAAGCTCAAAGCCTGCCCAGCAGCCAATCAACGCCAGTATTTCATAAAGAACATATGGAGCAATGCTTGATGGGATGCTTGGTTTAACCAAGTGGTGATTAAGGGTGGCATTATGCCAGGATGGGGGCATCATCCGTGACCCATTTATGAACTACAATAAACCAACAACCGATAAGATGATCTAAGGGAGGAGCGGGTCTGATCACGGCACACATCAGGCTTCGATTCATCAAACTAAATATAACCAAGTCAGCATCTGATCTAGGTCTTTCACTTGCCCATATTCCAGCATTAATGCCGCTTAGGGAAAGTCTCCCCATCTTCATAAACCACAGCACATGTTGTCAATTTGTGTTTGCGGTCTGGCGGAGGAACAGCCTCGGTCCAAATGCTACGTCAATGCTGGAGCCGAGGACGAGGAGGAGAATCATGCCGACTTGGCGGTTTTAGCTGCCATCTTTTCCATCCTCCGGCAGCCATCCGGTCAGACCTCGGCGGACAAGGAGGTGAAGCTGTGGAGAGCCGGGAAAGATGCCCTGAAGCCAAGACAGCTCCTTGGAACATCGGCGAAGCCCTACAAATCATTCAACTCATTTTCACCAAAAAGAAGGAGGATGAAGAAATGGAAGCAAAGTTCATCCTGGACATTTCCAAATATATTTCTTCTATACAAAAAATAAAGGAAAGTGCAATGAATATTTATTAGAAAAATGCAAAAAATAGAAGGATGGTTCACGTAAAAGTAGAGCTAGATTTTTCCTACAGACATCAAGATAATATTTTGTGGGTTTTTCCATCATGTCCTGTGTCAAACCCTGCCTTCCACTGACCTTTTTATAGACACAGGAAGCATGGCAGAGAGCCTCAATCCAGACAGCATTGAGAGGGGGATTCAGGGGATTTAAAAGGCACAAAAGCTACGCTCACCAGATCCATCTAAACAGACGGCTCTATTAAAAAAATGCCTGTGTGGAGGGTAACCCGTGTACATGTGAAGTCATACAGACACAGACTGCAGGGTGGCAGGCAGGCAGGAAACTCAGTAAAAACACATTAGATAATCTCTCAAGCTCTGCCAACTGTCTCTCCTGAGACCTCAGACTAAACAAAGCTCTGGAAAACAGCACAATCTGTGAAGCTGGACAGTTCACGTGACATTAGAAAAGAAAAAAAATCCATTATTATTTATGAGCTCCTGTTAGCCTGTGATAAAACAGAATAAGTGAGTAAAATATAACTTAAAAGCCCCAACTGTGGCTTTGCCGTGTTAGTCACTCAGGGGAGTCACACATTTGACAGGAAACTGATAATCATTGTGGAGATAAAGCTATTCCTGGAGCACGCACCCCCCACAGGCACCTGAGGCTAAAAGCTAGCTATAATCAAACTATTTTAGCTAGCATCTGAACTCTAACCTGCGGCTTTAATCCTAATAATAACAAGTGATATGAGATGTAAAGTTATGATTAAAAAATGTCTAAAAATCTAAAAATATACATATTATAAATATATTTGCTCTAAATTAGTCAAAAAGAAAGAAAGAAAACACGGAATTATTAAATATTGCAATATACTTCTCAAGATTTGAGGAAAAAGTAGTGCCCGGTTAGATGAGGGTCCTTCAGTTACAAAGCTCACCTTTCTGAAATAGCTGAGAGTTCCTCCGCTGTCGTTTATGCCGTTCGGTATTAAGGCCTCCGTCATCCTCGGAGAAGTTTCTGAACAACTTAAAAAAATAAAAAACCCAAGGAAAACGTGAAACGATCGGAGAGAGAAAATGAATTTTCAAAATGCTTTCTTTCTTTGACTGTTGCTGTGCTGTACAGGTGGGTGTTATCCCTCCGCTCACGAAGCAGCTCTGACCGTCCTCCGCTCTGCCTGCCAAAGACTTTTCCAGCACCAACGGCTGACTCCGCCCACCGCGAGGGCAGAAGATGAGACAAAAAAAAAAAGTAGGGCGTCCGAAAGTCTCACCTGTGCGTCGCAGGTGACGTAGTAGACAACACTGCTGTTCCTTATTAAAAACATTTCTAGAAGGACATTAAATGTGGCATCTAAAGATGGTCACTTTACGAGGTGAATAAAGCCCAAAAAAGGTCTAAAATTAGTTTTAAAAGGCACAAAAACAAGTACTTTCCAAAATCTACAAGGCAGAATAAAGTAAGATCCAAAGCAACATGTTGTTAATTTTAACCCATATATTTCCCCCTGCCATACTGATATAAGGCAAGTTTTGTTGTGATTACAAAATCAAAGAATAAGTATAAAAAGCAAAATGAAACTTGCTTTCATAATTTGTAAGTATTAAAGGTGAATTATAATATTAATACATATATATATATATATATATATATATATATATATATATATATATATATATATAGATATATATATATAGATAGATATAGATATAGATAGAGATATGTATATATGTATATATATAGATATATATAGATATAGATATATATAGAGATATGTACATCTATATTGCCATAATTAATATATATTTTCATAGGGACTTTACTGAATTTATTTATGGGGGGGAAAGACAACTTCCTGTGTAGTAATGTGTATTATAGTTCATTCAGGGGATTTGAGGTCTGACCAAACTGATTGGTAAACTTTCTCCTGTGTGAAGCCAACATGACGACACGGGTCTGTTATTGCTAAAGTGAGATTATGTGTCCTGAGTGTGGCTGGTTTAACCAGTTGGAAAGCATACTGAACTCCTGCTTGTGTAAGAGCTATTACTGCTGACGAGGATTATCAGTAGCAGCAACGAAAAAAAGAGGTGAAATCAGAAGCTTGTTGCTTCAGCTGTAAACTGGGTCAAAACTAACTGTGGTTATCTGGGACAAATAGTTTGACTGTAAAACAACAAAACAGAACTTTTATCAGAGAAGAACAAACTGTGGCCAGATGACTTAAAGTTCACCAAGGGTGCCGCTTGAATGAGTCTCAAAACACCTAAAGTTGGGAAACTAGCTTCACATATAAATTTGATTAACTCTGATCGTAAAGTGTGGAAATTGGTTGGTGATCTGTCTTGGGCTATTTCTGCTTATCTGTCTGTTAACGCTGCACTCTGTCATTGGTGCTGACAGTGAAACAAACTACTGACTGGAATTTTCATGTGTAATTGTAATATTGAATAACCATGGTCCAGCAGATTTTTTCCATCATTAGGTGGCAGAGTTATAACATTTATGTAGAATAAATGGTAGCTTTACAATGTGCATAGCGCTACCTACATTTACTGTGTTAGCTTTCACAGTCACAGACCCATTCACCCAGTCACACACTGAACAGCCATTCCAACAGAAGGATGAAAGGATCAGCCTTTAAGATTTAAGGCTCACAAATTGCAAAAATTGAATTTTTTCACCCGCGCAACATAGCTAGGAGCAGAAATTTAGTATCTAAAAGTGATTTTTTTACGTCTAGGCTGGATTACTGTAACGCTTTGCTAGAAGCGTGTCCCGAAAGTTCCTTAAAAGTCTTCAGCTTGTTCAGAATGCAGCAGCTAGATTGTTAGCAGGAACTAGCAGAAGAGATCACATCCTCCTGTGTTAGCTTCTGGTTTCACTGGATCCCCAGTTGAATCTAGAATCAAGTCCAAAATCCTCCCGTTAACCTATAAGGCCTAACATGATATGACCCCATCCTATATCAAAGACCACATAGTGCCTTACCATCCAACAGAACACTTGATCACTAACACAGGACTGCTTATGGTTCCCAGAATTTATAAAAGTACAGTTTGAGGTAGAGACTTTAGCCAACAAGCTCCTGTTTTATGAAATAAGCTCCCAGCTCATGGAAGAAAGGCCGACACAGTTTCTAGATTCAAAGTTAGGTTTAAAACATTCCTCTTTGGACAGGATTGTTGTCAGACTAGCCAGTAATCAAAGAATATTTAACTTACTATTAACATGTTTAATTCAATTTAATAACAATTAGTTGTTAGTAGGCTGCTAGAACCTTGAAGCTGGGGAAAGTATGGTGCACTGGGGTTCTGTCCTCATTCTCATCTCTTCCTCTCTATTCTTGATCATTTATTTATCATTTAGTTCTCCATGCCTCTGTTTGGTGCAGAGCGATTCATGTATTGTCCCTCTTGTTGTTCCAGATTCCAGCTGGCTCGTTCATGCTCCTGTACCAGACCGTGTACCTCGTCTCTGCCTCATCTGTACTCAGCATTAGAAATAAGGGGGAAAATGGCTTTCCTCGGATCGACAACCTGAAACTAAATCCTGGTTGTCCTCCTGCACTTTGGTTGTCCTTCGATACCAATATTCAAAAGCAATAAAACCTACTCAGATGTCAGTACTTACTGCCTCTTATGATGGACATTTAAAAAACTCTTTAAATATTAAAAACAAACATTTTACTTAATACCAAAGCATCTGGTTACACAAAGTATTGCCAAAACTTGAAACTAAATCTTTTTGTGTGTTTTGAAGACCTCTAGCGGTCGCACCAGGTAGTGTTGTTCAACACGTATTTAAATACCGGTAATCTTTATTGAAATGTGCACATTTACAAACAGAAAGGATAGGCTAGCATGCAACATTACTTCGTTTGTCAGTTGAAAGAATTTGCTGCATACGTCTCAATTCAGAGGTTGCCAAAAATTAACCCTTGAAACTTGAAAAATAGTCGAAAAATACCAAATGTTGAATAAAAGACCAGGTTATTCTACCGGACACCAGGTTCATTTTGGTTAATCAGAAATCTGCTGTTCCCGGACAACAGATTAATTGTGCTTTATGTCGAACGCCGGTACCGTTGCTCTTACCCTGGCTGTGACTCGCCTCACTATCCTTTGTGCTTCCCAGCCGCCCTGGGACCCATTTGGATTAACCCCATCTGCTGGACAATTTAAACATGTATTTGTAGGGTTAGATAATTTAATTCTGCTTTAACAGTTCTGGTACATCGCCCGTCCATCCTGGAGGAGGATCCCTCCTTCATGTGGACATTCCTTTTTTTCTGGAAGGAGGGTCTAAGGGCAGGGATGTCAGGTGTAGTTTAGTCTGTTTAGTTGTTCAGTTTAAAATTTTCCTAATGAATTCTATGACTTCAGGATCTTTATGATATTATGTCTACTGTACAATTACCGCTAAGGATCCCATTGAGACGACTATTTTTGTAAAATTGGGCTATATAACAAAACTGAATTGAATTAAATCAACTACTTATATGTTAAAAAATAGCGGAAGACATAATTTAGGGGCTCGTAATTTTATTTAAAATATTGCTTTTGCAAAGCTTTAAGAAACCTGTATTGAAGATTTCTTTATCAATAATTCAAATAATGATTTAAAAATTGCTCACCCCCTTTTAGTTTATGCAGTAGTGACTATCACATGTACGAAAGAGGATTCTGTGCCCTTTTATTTTCTTTGTCTATGGCCCTAATCCTCTTCCGTACACATGCATGTCATATTATGGCAAAAACTGTATTTATCGGTCTTCATCTGCTTTTTTAAGAGATTTTAAATTTATAGACAGAGAGAAGAATCTGACTTATTAACAATATCTGCAAATTGTCAATGTTTATATTTTTTATATATTGTTAATATGAAAAACAGTAGCAAAAGAATAAAAGTGTTGAATGTATTCGAAGTTTCCAGTCTCATGGTGCCCGATTGTACTTGATAAGTTTGTCCACCAGGTGGAGGTAGAGTTCTTCTTTCCCTCCCCTTTTACTGGCAGTACTACCAACAGCCACAAAATAAAAAGAAAAAATGAAACAAAATTCTAAATAAATTATAAAAAAATAAATTACAAAATCTTTAATTTAACTATCAAAATAAAGTGGGCATGATTGAATACACTGTGTTTCTAATAGACTGTAAGACGAAAGCAGGTGCAGTTTTCCATTTCGAGTGGCTGTGGTGCAAAGGTAGAGTGGTCGACCTCTGATCGGAGGTGTCCTTGGGCAAGGCACTGCACCCTCCATTATCCTGGTAATTATAGGTTGTCGCCATGTATGACAGCGGAGCTGCCATTAGCTGCAGAATGACGACAGAAGGTTTAGGCCTTTTGAAGGTAAGAAAGCTCAATGTACAGATATCATTTACACCACCTGTATCAACTCCTACAGTGAAGCTGCCTATGTGAAAACAAAGCTGTGGTCATGTTGCCTATCCATTAGTATTGATCTCAAAAAAGCAGTTGTCTATACATCTAGAGAGGATTGCAAAGCTATTACTTGGAAAAAATCTGGTGTGAGAAGAAACCACATTTGTATTGAAGGCCATGAATTTTCCCAGAAATAGACATTCCAGCAAATTTCCTGCAGGGCAAACTGTTAAAACACCAGCTAGTCTTCAATTTTGGCTGCTGAAGCCATCCCAGGCGAAGTACACTGTCATTCTATACAGGCCACCGACATACAGTCATAAAGGCCATTTTAGAATCTCCAATTAACCTGGAATGTAAAAAGCTGGAGTAAAACGCACACGGAGAACATGCAACTCCACACAGAGAGGCCCCTGTTGAGCCAACAAATGCTCTGAAGTGACCGTCAAGCAAAATGAGCCAATTGAGCGAAAGCAGAAACGATGTCATCCACCAGGTTCTCATTAATATTATGAATAAGTTGTTTAAACTTTTAAGCCTCAACAAGATATAGAAAGAATTTTGGTGGCACCTCTGGGTTTTTAAAGACCCTTCTGAGGAAATTTGTATTTTTGGTATTTTTAACACAGTATTGTGACATTTTTCTCATAATGGAGGGCACATACAAAGAAACACAAAGATCAAACTTGCATTTCTGAGTATCAGACAAAAAAATACTTACAGTTGTAATACACACTTAATGCTTCGCTTCCATTCCGATGCATCCACTTGCAGACAAATAAATCCATGTACTGCACTTCTAGAATCTGGATCTAAACTTTACAGCTGGATAATTCC
Source organism: Oryzias sinensis (assembly GCA_037389245.1). Classification (NCBI taxonomy): domain Eukaryota; kingdom Metazoa; phylum Chordata; class Actinopteri; order Beloniformes; family Adrianichthyidae; genus Oryzias; species Oryzias sinensis. The sequence continues at coordinate 15,878,609 of CM074489.1, read as the reverse complement.
AGTAGCTCGGCATTTTTGTTTCACATCTAAAGTTAGGTTGGGAGTGTGAGAGGCTGTGAGCTAGCAGGAGAGCGCAGAATTAGCGGGATGATGGGAATGAGCGGAAGGCTTACTCTGTGCCAGCAGTCCAGCCCACAACTCAGATATGAATTTCTAATGAACTGTGTCCTAGAAAAACAACATTATTTTTTTATTTTTTTGCCTAAAAACGGCATAATCATAAATGAAAAGACCACAAGGAAAGCCTTGAAAATAGATCAAAAGATGTCCTGAGTTGGCCTTTAAGTGATTATATAATAATACAATTTTGACTTATTGCACATTATAATGTTAAAAGGCCTATATCATACCTTTTGGTGACAATAACCATGTCACTGATAATATATATTACCGTTGGCTTAATAAAGAACGATTTTTAAAATGTAAACATGAGTCCTTTTCGCAGCTTATTTTTACTCGATCCCTGAGGCTCCGCCTGTCGCTCCATGTGGGTCCCGCCCATTTCATGACGCTGATCACAGAGCTGGCCTCAGCAGCCTGCCCAAGTGCTTCACCCACGAAACAACAACATCTGAACTTTGCATAGATGGATGAGCATATAAAAATGAAAGCATTCTGCTGAGCACCGCTAGCTCCGGAGAACGTGGGTAACTGTGTGTGTTAGCCTGGGGGCGGAGCTGGTAGCGCAAACACTTCCTGGAAGGGGCGGTTCCTCACTTATCTACGTCACAAGTGAGAAGCCGCTCATGGATTGGGAGGGGCTGGTGCTCAGAGAGCAGGTTTTTGGAGGAATACTCAGAAATGCATGAATGGATCAAAATACAGCTTTGAAGATTGTGAGGAATTAACATATAATACACTAAAAAGCTAAAAAAAAAAGTTGGTTTTGCATGATTTTGGCCATTTGAAGGTCCTGGTGGTGATATCCTAACAGCAATTTATATTCATTAATAAATAAATAAATAAATAAATAAATAAATAAATAAATAAATAAATAAATAAATAAATAAAGTCCCCGTTTTGCTTCCGCAAACTGACATGCACGTCTTTCCTTTGGAGGAGAACAGACTCACTGTTAAAACAATTTGTTCAGTCCAGCTACTATTAAATAGCCAAAGTTAAATACATGAAAAAGTACTAGTATTGCCTAGCTATAAGCACAATTCTCCCATACATTAGCTGAAAAACTTCCCATTAGTACATAAGGGTGCAGTGAACTGTAGTTGCTTTGGCTTTCCACTCATTTCCCTTCACACAATGAAGCACAAAGCTGATTGCAAGTGAAATGCTTCCCGGCTGTTTTTCTTAAGGAAGAGAGGGCACTGCGACCAACAACGGCCACCGACGTTCAACCCCGGCCCAACAGGAAACGCTGTGGTGTTGCTATGCAGCCCTGCTCCCCAACTGCAAGAACTCTGGGTTGCCTGTTAACAAATGATGGGTGGTGTAGACATCATGGAAGACCATTTGTGCAGGCACTCCAAAAACTCTATGACTACAATAGATCAAGGGTGGGACGGTCGAGAGATCGGGCCAGAGTGATAGTTTGTTCCTGGCAGTGAAGTGGTGTCAAGTTCTTCTTTGTTTTTCCTCAAGACTCCCTGAAAAGAGCGGCTTTAACCTGTTTGCCATCGCTGATGGAGTTTGCTGCAACCAAATGGACACAGTGGACATTTATGCACCAAACTTTATTTAATTGAACAAAAGAAGCAGATTTATCGCTTCTGTTCTTCCAGGTTCATTGCAACAGTTGGATTGCTGTTTATGCAGAGGATTACATAGTTTTAATACCAGTTTATGGATTATAGAAGAGCCAATTTGACATGAGGTCAAAACTTTCTCTCAAACAAGAGTGGCATCAAACCTAAAAATAATGGTATTTTGTTTTGTTTTTTTTAATCCATTTCCTCCGGCACAATGTCTATTATAAATAATGGATGTTGTTTAAAATCACAGTTTTTCTTCATATGGATTAACAGACGTTCTTCATAATCCAATTGATAGTTTCTGGAGTTTACTCTTAATTCAACTGCAAATGCAAAAAAAGTAGAGCTAGAATATAAAGATTTCACATTCTTCTGATTATTTCTTTATGCAATAAAGTTTTTAGGGGATATTCCATTAATCTCATTGTAATGTCCTTTATAAAGCAGCTTTCCACCAAAAATAAAGTTGGAAAAAGGAAAAACAGAGCAGCCAGAATGCAGGAAAAAGCTTTAACATTTCATGGGAAATGTTATTTTTGTCTTTGTGTCCTTCTAAATCAGTGTGTTTGTCAAGACATTTTGCAGAAGGAAAACTTTATCAGTAAACGACAAAGATTCATTTAAATTAGCATTATCTATTTTTTTAAAATCTATTGTTAATCCTCAATTTCTCTGCGTGTTTTTTCTCTTATCCTTCCTTCTTCTACCTTTGCTGTATATTTTTTAATAACAAAAGTTCACCCCTTATGTCAAAAACAGAACTTTTTTCCTCCTCTTCCTCATCCCTCCTGCAATCACACTGAAGCCAGTGTTTCTGCTCGCCTTCCTGCTGCCAACAAAGCATCTCCTCTCTTTGTCGGGGCCTCCTTTTGGAGAGGGGGGCTGGCCTCCAAGTTAGTTGTGCATTCGTTAGCGTTTGCCTGCCGCAACTTAACAACTTAACTCCTTAAAACAGATGATAGTGTGTGTTTGTGTGTGTGTGTGTGTGTGTGTGTGTGTGTGTGTGTTCCAGTTTCTGTGTTTGCTTTTAAACTGTAATAAAGGGAAAAGGATTATTTAAAAAAAAAGCAAGTGCTAAAATAGAACCAGTGAGTACAGGACTTCCAGCTTTTTACTCTTCTGAGAGACTTGTTGAGATGCTGTGCCTTTACTGCCCTAATAAATAACGCTCTGCATGTCAAAATAATAACAATAATATGTTACAAATAAATATCCAACCTGCCCAAAAATTAGGAGCAATATAAGGAGCTTAATATGTTTTCACAGAGCTTTTGACAGACAAAATCTTTGATTAATAACTAAATAGAAATTGTTGATTTTAAAAAAAGCAAAAGTTTGGGTAAACCTTTCTGTTGGTCATTTATATTCTTATTATCTATTTAAAAATGTTTAGTAAGAAACTTTAATTCTTTTAGGTCCCTTTAACCCTTGGTAGTCTTGGGGCCTTTTTGAACACTTTTACTAATGTTTGCTCTAATAATTTATATTTAAAATACTTTTAAGTGGAAATGCTTGATATCCATATTTTTAACCTCAGCTTTTTAACCTTTTTTTTAATTATATTAATCACTAATTCCACAAAGAGCTCAGTGAATCTCACTTCTTAGTAAATTTTGGCATTTTTTACAGCAAAAATCGATATCAAATATTTTTTTTTATGTTTTATAACAAAGGTCAAATTTCTAGAGACAAAATAAAAATGTAATAATAAATGAAAATACAGTAAAGTATTTAAAACTATGTGAAGTATGTGTATTAGTGTGTTATGCATTTCGTGCTGGAACAAAAACTTTTATTCATGAATGTAATAATGCTTACTCGCCTGTGTGTCTTCAGACAATCCAAATGAACTGCTGCACCTCAGCTGTGTAATGGATCTCCAGAAGAATTTTACTATAAACTCTAAAGCCTCTTTAAAAACGTTCCCATCTCTAGGACCTTCAACTGTAGTATGTAAGAAACCACAACTTCAAAGGCGCCTCATCTTTTTATTGTTGTTAATCTCCGGGAATATTCCACCAAACCCTGGACCAGATACTTTTAGTACCCCTGAAGATTTTAAATCTCGTAATGGTCTTGGATTCATTCATCTCAATGTAAGGAGTTTATTGCCTAAAATGGATATGATAAGCATTTGGGGAATTTCAACTGAAGTAGATGTAATTGTTGTTTCTGAATCATGGTTAAACAAATCAATAACTGACTTTGACATACATCATTGGTTATGTTTTTAGGGCTGACCGTCCCCAAAAGAGGTGGAGGTATAGCCATCTATATCAAAACTTAATGCAAAAGTTCTTATACAAACATCAATGGCTAAGAAATGTGAACTTTTAGCTCTTGATCTGGAGATCTCTGATTCTCTGCACATTACCCTAGTTGGTTGCTATAGAGCGCCCTCTGCTGATAGCTCTGCTCTTCCCTTTTAATGGAACTGCTGTCTTCCTTAAAATACAATGAAGTAGTAATAATTGGGAATTTAAACTGGAACTGATTTCCGGAGAAATCCTCGCTAATTGATTTGATTCTTACAAATTCTGCCTCAAAGTATTCAACTGCTGCTGTATTTGCAAATGATATAAGTGATCACTGTATCATTGCTACTTCGAGAAACACAAAAATGCCCCAAACCAAACCACACATTATCATAAAGCGCAATATCAAGCAGTTTTGTGGACAATCCTTTTTGTCAGGATCTATATGAATTTGACTGGCACACGATGACGGAAACTGATAATGTTGAAATGGCCTGGAGTTATTTCCATAATGAATTTACTAAAATTCTTGATAAACATGCTCCTATCCAGCACTATAAAGTGAAAGGTCATAATAATCCGTGGTTTAGCTTAGATTTGGCTGCAGCTACATGAAAGGAATGTAGCATGGGCAAAAGCTAGACATTCTGATAATGCATCTGACTGGCTGGCATTCAGAAAACTACGCGATGCTTGCACTACTGCAATTCAAAATGTGAAATCTGACCATTTTTTGAAAAATAACACAGAAAATCTAAATAATCCCTCAAGGTTTTGGAAGATAGTTAAGTCCCTAAATGAAAATAATTCAGGTGTTGAGCTCCCTTCAAGTATAATGAAAAAACATTTGTAATATAATGGACAAGACAGAGATGTTTTCATGTTTTAATGAGCATTTTGTTGCCTCTGGATCATTATTTAATTCTATAAAGCATTCAGTTGAGGACTCCCTCCCTATAACTCAAGAAGACTTAACACATAATTTCTAATTTTACCCCTTCACAACTTTAGAAGTCTCAAAAGCCCTTAAACTCCTTGATCCTACTAAATCTGCTGGTCATGATGATCTAGAACCATATTTTATAAAAGCTGCAGCAGACTCTATCGCACTTCCACTGACCTATTTATTTAATTTGTCTTTGTCCACAAACACCATTCCACATGTATGGAAATCGGCTTATGTGTTACCTCTACGTAACCCTTGTGCTATCCTAGGCACTTTAACGTTGGGAGTTGGGTCATCTAGACCCACTAGACAGTGCTCTGAACCTTTTTTCTTCAATGATTTTTGATCTTCACTGGTGTCCATGGATTACATGAAATCTTCCCACCTTTATCCACCTTTGTCATGGTAGGGAGAACACGTCGATGGAAGGGTGGGGTCATCTAAGATAGCACATTAAAGGCGGTGACCCAACAAATTTGAATAACTATAGACCGATTTCCAAGCTACCCATTTTGGCAAAAGTTTTGGAAGGTCTTATAAGTGTACAATTAAAAGAATTTCTCACTTCAAGTAATATTTTAAGCCCATCACAATCAGGTTTTAGAAAGCAACATAGCACGTCAACCTCAGCTCACAAAGTTTAGGATGACATATCCGAATCCCTGGATGACAAACACCCCTGTGCTGCCCTCTTCATCGACCTCTCTGAAGCCTTTGATACTGTGGACCATACTGTGCTTGAACAGAAACTGTGCAGTATTGGGCTGTCAGAGCATACCGTCGGGTGGTTTGCGAACTACCTGTCTGACAGGACACAGTGTGTAAAGGTTTAGATCTGAAAATCAAAATTTGTAAAAGTTTCCGCAGGGGTTCCACAAGGCTCGATTCTTGGGCCGCTTCTTTTTACCATCTATATAAACTACCTTGATAAAGGTATCATGGATAACCTGCACCTATATGCTGATGATACCATCTTGTACACTTCAGCACTTTTCAGTTGAGCTTTCCATATCAAAGCTCCAATCAGCTTTTAATCAACTGCAGAACACATTTTATCACTTAAAACTGGTTTTAAACCCTAACAAGACTAAATATATGCTGTTTTCTAAAAGCAAACCCAAACTCCAAAACCTGCCCCCAATTACTACAAAAGAAGGACATTTAATTGAACTGGTAACAGAATCCAAATACCTTGGTATTTTAATTGATGACTGTCTAACTTTTAAACCACATATTCAGAAACTGGCTCATAGGCTGAAACTAAAATTACGCTTTTATTTCAGAATCAAATCATGTTTATCATTTGAAGCCCGTAAGAAACTTGTCACTGCCACTTTTATGTCTGTCCTTGATTTTGGTGATGTGATTTATATGAATGCTTCTGCTGATGCTTTGGACACCGTATTTCATGGTACACTGCATTTTGTAACAAACTTGAGGTCATTAACCCATCACTGTGTTCTGTATGCTCGGGTAGGTTAACCTTCCGTATCCCAGCGCAGACTGAAACATTGGTACTTTTTAATGTACAAAGGCATTCTGGGGTTGGTACCGTCTTATCTCCAGCAGCTCATAGAACTGAAGAGCAGCAGCAGTTACAGCCTACGCTCTCAGGACATGCTCCTGCTCTCTGTGCACACAGATGGGGAAAAAAAGGCTTTTAGATTTGCTGCAGCGCAGTTTTGGAATGAACTCCAGAAAGAGTTTAAATTGATAGAATTGATCTCCCTGGGCTCTTTTAAAAATTTTTTTAAATGAATGTGAGACAAAGCTTTCAAACTGTAAATGCTTTATTTAAGACTGTCTTTTATGATTAAGTGTGAGTGTAAATAAGAGTTGTGTGTTATTGTTGTGCTGCTGCTACTCGGCCAGGACGCTCTTGCAAAAGAGATTTTTAATCTCAGGGAGTTGTCATGGTTCCCTGGGAGCTTCTACTGATTGAACCCAGCTGCAGCCACTTCCATCATCAACCCCACAGTATATCAGAGGGCCGGTTTCCAGTATTCATCGCCTGATCGTTGCCAACTATGGTGAAGTACCTGGTGTCATGCTCCTCGTGTTCTAGCGAACTTCTGATTACTCCTGAACGTCCTACTCAACCTATCATTCTGTCTTTAGGACAAATCTCTGCAACCAATCTCCTGCCGCCTGGGTCCAGTTTCCACCTCGTTCATTCCAAGCCATCATCACGCCAAGCCCTCCAGCCTCGCCGTGCCACACGCCACACTCAACCACCGCTCCACCAGCAGTTCTCCAGGACCACCCCCTGAACAAGACCCAGCTACCAGAGGGTTACTTACCGCCAGTCCGCTCCTCGCCACAGGACTCCCGCTCCATGGATTCCCATTCATCCTTGGCAAATAAAATCCGTCATTGCCAACAGGCTTCGAGCGTGATCTTTTCGGGTTTCAGCATCTGGGTCTATTTTCGTTCTCAGTCATGACAGGAGTTTTTATCCTGGTTAAATAAAGGTGAATGAATGAAAATGTAAACTAGGTCTAAAAAAACACTCACACCTCCACTAAACCATTTACAAAGTTCCAAGGATTTATTCAAAGAGGAATCAAAATTAGAAGCCATAACTCTTATGTTAGATTTAAACCCCAAATTTCAAAGTTAAAAAGTTTTTTAAATGTTCACGTTAATTTTTGAATGAAAACCTTTCTAATGGGGGGGGGGGGGTCGGTGTCATTTCTACATCTTTGTAAAGAAATCGATGTGGTTGGGAAACGGACCAGTGAGTGCAGACACTACTACAGGTTAAAGTAATTTATTATGTATATATATGCTTCTAAACTCGTGACAATTAGCCTTAAAGAGGAGCCTATAGAAACCATTGAACTTTGTTTACAGTTTTATTTAATCCAGTTGCACATTTAAAGCAAACAGAAAGCTAATTAAGTGGGTTTTTTTGTGCGTTTTTGGTGAGATTCTGAACAAGATCCCCAAAAACACTGAAATGTTTGTTTACATTCTGAAAACCACAACCTGTTTATGTCTTTTTTTTTTAAAGATGGTGTTCAGAGTAAAAGGTGAGATAGCAGCAACAAATAAGACAAGATAATGCTGTCGGGACGTGTACCTGTCTCCTGCATTATTCACCTGTCGGCCATGGTTTCCTTAAGAACCTGCAGTGTTTGGACAGATCGGTTCAGTTCATGCTACACATCACTATAGGTCTCATTGTAATAATTACTTTTAGATTTCGTTTTTCAATGTTTTGCTCTTTATCAATTTATTTACTAAAAAAATTTTTTTTTAATTATTGAAAGTCTTCCAATAAACCAAATTCACCACAAAACGATTGAGAACCTTCAGGAACGTAGCCACAGTGTTCAGGAAATATCAGACTGGAAGGAGGAGATTGACTCACAGGTTTGTTGTTTGTGTTCAGTTGAGCCACTAAGTCGATATTTTTGGGACACAAACTCTCAGGTTTATCTGGTGTAAGTCACTGGACTGGTTTAGTAGCACTGTTTTAACTAACACTTATTCTGAGAAGTCAGATGAATCCTTCAGAGGATTTAGGAAAATCTTCATTAATTTCAGAAAAACTTGTTGGAAACATCATGAGATGCTCTTCATCCCATTTCTGTAAATCTTTTAATGGACTCTTCACGGGACTCTTCTTCAGCCTTTTGAGGAACTTGTGGCTCACTTCTGCAGAACAATAAATAAAATTACATCTTTCACAAGATTCAGTCAAGGTGAACGCACACGAAAATGATCCTGCTGATTTCGATGTTGTGATTTTTCCTAGTTCTGATTTTGGATGCTTTAACCCTTGTGCTATCTTAGATGACCCCACCCTTACATTGACGTGTTCTCCCTACCATGACAAAGGTGGATAAAGGTGGACAGATTTCATGTAATCCATGGACACCAGTGAAGATCACAAATCGTTAAAGAAAAAAGGTTCAGCGCACTGTCTAGTGGGTCTAGATGACCCAACTCTCAATGCTAAAGATAGCACAAGGACTACCATATTTCATGACAAAGCTTGCAGAGATGGAAACAGGTTCTTCAGCTTTTTCCACCTGAACGAGGGTTTTGAGACCGACCGACATGTCAATATGTACGACTTAACTGTGAGAAAAGGGGAAGAAGTGAAGGCCTTTGCAACTGGGAGATGAGATATATGACTCAATGAGTGGCAATGAAAGTTATGAGTTCAATCAAATTAAAATTAACTGAATTTTTGGCAAATATGTAATAATAATCCAATTATAAAAGAGAACACGTGGAGGGGATGAAGCATCACTGTTTTTAGCCCTTGTGCTGTCTTGTGGGGTCATCTAGACCCACTAGACAGAGCTCTGAACCTTTTTTCTTTAATGATTTGTGATCTTCACTGGTGTCCATGGATTACATGAAATCTTTCCATCTTTATCCACCTTTGTCATGGTAGGGAGAACACGTCAATGCACAAGATAGCACAAGGGGTTAAGCCTGGATGTATCCCCTATAAAGAGGCATATTTTGTGTGTTAATGACAACAGTAAGGGGAGAATTTTATTTATTTTTTGCATCTCAAATTCTGCATTTTTTTGGGTGTGATGATTTGCTTCAACAAAATTTTCCTTTACTTTGTCCAGCACATTGATGCAGATGTAAAAGTGTTTTTTTCTTAGTTTTATTACAATAATTAATTTGATTTTAATGTTATTTAAATTAGGACTAATTTTATTTCACACCCTGACATTTTCACTTAAAATTCCACTCATCTTTCATAACTAGCATCAGCAAAAGCTTTTTCCTCAACCTGTCCCTATCAAAGAACCTCTGCACATCCTTATTTCTCTCTGCAGTGTAAGGTGAGGGGTTCTCCGCTCATTAGATGGAACTTTAATAGGTTCTCTTCAACAGCCAGGCGTGAGCAAAGTACCAAAGGAAAAAGCAGGACTGGCCTGGGAGGGAGCGTGAGGGACACTGTGTACCATAAAAACATGTCTGTGCATGTGGGTTTTTTTACACAGTCTTGTTTAAAAAACAACAAAACTGGGGGGCTTTCTTTAAATTCAGGAAGGTTGTTGGTGAAAACAAATGCATGGCAGGGAAAGCAGCCATCCATCAGTGCCTCTGGTTACAGTACATCTCACTGCACGTGTGCTCTTTTTGACTCATTGGTATGGGAGCTTCGTTTTCATTGGGAGACCCCGTAAGGCCCCCCCTCCAGCATCAAACAGACAGATGCTGTTAGAACCTGACTGATGCTTTTAACTATATTTATGAAAGCAAAGTCCTCAAATCCACTGATCTTTACCATTATGGCATATATTTTATTACACAAATATTACACAAAGGCCATCACTATTTCACCCTAAAAAACATTTTTCTTCTAGATTTAACAACACAAGCTCTTAGTAGACTTTGTTGACCCCAAATATGCCATTACAGGGGTAAATTATATTTCAGAAAAAATGAGGTGTACCTGTGCAGTTTTCACATGTGCATCAAACCTGCTGAACACAAATGCTCACCTGAAAAGCACCTACTCCACTTCTTCAGCGCTTCTGTTCCTTTAAAGACCCGTTCCAAGGAAAATGGCGTTTTCAACATGTTCTTGTGGAATTTTTCTGATAATGGAGGACGTATATTTTAAAAAAAAAAGCCTAAAACTGCATTACAGAGTATTTCTTTATCATTGTGAATCAGGAGCAGATGTTAAAATGCAGTTGGAAAAAGATCATATTTTCCATCCACTCTTGGCGGGCCACAAGCTACCTGCTGCGCACCATTCTGATGCATCCGCTTGCAGACAGAACCATGAACGTCTTTGTTTTCCTCGTCTGAGCTGGAATCTGGATCAAAACTGTACGGCTGGATAGCTCCAATATCGCTCGGTTGGGGGTACGAGGGGCTGTAAACCAGCGGGAGAATACGTAAACAGAGAGCTCTAAGTAATGGGGCTGGGAAGTGGGGTTGCTTCGCCCACAACTCAAACTTTAAACTGTGTCCTGCGAAATGACAGGTTTACTGCTTATGGCTAAAAATGACATATATATATATATATATAATTAAAAGACCACTGGAAATGGTTTAAAAATAAATTAAAAGATTAAACAATGATCAGATGATCAGTCACTTGGATAAATTTGGTGGAAGAAAACTTTTCTGATTCAAACGAAGGATGAATGTAAAATTGGTTTATTCATTTTTGTTTTATTTAATTAGACCAGTCAACTGTCAAGTCAACTGAAAGGTTTCTCTTCATTGTTACTTGCTTATTATCAGATTTAATCTCTGTGTAAATAAGATTATGTTTTTTTCCCCTGGTTTCCTTAAAGCATTTTATTCTTCTGTCTTTTTTGACCCCTGAATCCTGAAACATCTCCACATCAACACACCTGAAACAAGGTGCGGTGCGCTCCTTTACGCATGCGCACGTTCACCCTCCCCGGTGACCGTGGGACATTATAAGGCAATCCCGGGGAGCGAGACGCGGTTCAGTCTGCAGAGCTGAACCGGAGCATGGCAGAGAGGACGCGCATTTGCACGGAGGACATGGAGGAGAAAACGAGGAGGAGGAAGGATGACAGCAACTCCGACAACAGCGGCAAAGTCACCCTGAAAAAAGAAATCGGACTTCTGAGCGCCTGCGCTATAATCATCGGTATGTGTGACGTTTGGACAATATGTATCTGTGGATTTTTGGGTGAATGACGTGGAGTGAGGATGAGGAAAAGCGCACGAGCACGACTTTTTGAGGCAGCAGCTCTAACGGCGCGTTGTAATGTTTTGTAATGTTTTGTTGTTGCTTCATTGTTGAAGTGTAGGGACTTTTAAGAGACTAATAGAGTTGTTACTTCAACTGTAAGAGGTTTTTGCAGGATCAAAAACGTCAGACTTAAAGGTTTCGTGTCTGAATAATTGGCGTTTTTTAGTCAGATAGACTGGAGCGCCTCTTTACGCACGCGGTCTGTGTAGCAGGAGACCTGGCTCCGGCTCGGAATGCGGGATTTGGGGCTTAATGTGGAAACTGTTGCATCAGATGTGGATGTGGATTTGCTTACGTGGCTGGACTCCTTCTTGTGGACCCGCGTTTGGCTGTGTGGTAGTACAACAACTGAGCAGAGGCGTTGCATCATGGGAGCGGCGTGCGTGGTGAACCCCGCAGCGTGGCGCACGGTCCTGCGCCGCTTCAGCCATTCACTCTTTTATGTAAGTTTTGTTGTTGGATGCCACGTTCACTCCACACAAATAAACTCCAGGCATTAAAATAAGGTCAAAAGGGAAACAAATAGCTTCTCTGGACTGGTGGGAGTTTCTGGAGCCTCTGCGCTTAGCCAAAATCCGACAGAAAATACCTCAGAGGTTCGTTTTTTGGGTAATGGGTGTTAACCCGACCCAAATTGACTGATGAGTTTTGGAACGCATGCACATCTGGAGCCCTCGTGAGAAACAGCCGGTGGGGGAGGGAGGGGGTGATTCTGCAGTAAAATATCTATTTGGGATCCCTTGGCTTTTCTAAGTTTGGGTCAAATGTGTTTGAAGTTTAACCCAGGAATATGAGCTATTTTGTTGCATGTACCAAACATCTAAAGGATTCAGTATCTCTTGGTAAATGAGCGATATAAGCTAGCAGAAGTAAATGTCAACAAATGGATGTCGGGAAGTAGGGGGAAGCTTACTCCGCGCCGATAGTCCCGCCCACAACTTAGAGGTACATTTCTGATGAACTCCTGCTGCTCTGCAGAAACTATGTCCTAGAAAACAGCACAGATTTTTAGATTTAGCCAAATGAAAAAACATGTTATTTAACAATATTTAAAACTAGGAAAGTTTTAGTCCTAAACAGAAAAATAATAATAAAAATAATAAATCATTTTTTCCGCAAATGTCCCTGAAAGTGGGTCAGTTAGTTTCTAGTCGACAGACTTCTGAATTATATGGGGGGAAAAACTTTTTTCCACTTTTTAAAAAAAATAAGTCAATATACAATATTTCCACTATCTCCAATTGTTTTTATAATAATAATAATAAAATAGTTTGGAGTCCATCCATTTCTTGGTTTTCTTTTTGCTTCATCTTATTCGAGCGGGAACACGGCGAAGGCTGGATACTCCCTGAATGAAGTGGCTGTTGATCGCCTGCATGGCCACATGAACACAACTACACCTTTATGCAGCCCCTCTATGGGAAAATTAAGTCACCGATTTAACAAAATGTGGTTTTGGACCCCAGGAAGAGGCTGGGGTCTTAATGTCTAATCAAGATCACATCGAATGTATTGAAATGAAAGGTGTGTAAATTCACTTTGGGATTGTTTATGTTTGAGGAGATTCCTGTTTTGCTCCTTGAAGCATCAGCATTTTCCAATCGTGCCTGAACCTTCCTCTGTTCTATCGCAGCTCAACGCTGATTTCACCATCAACCATTTAGTGTCTTTCCAAACAGGCGGACATGTTGACAACGGAGGCCATAGTCAACATTTTCACGAGCTGCAGCTGCACCTCTCTTTTTAGTAGTATAGTTCATGCAGCTGCAGCAACACTTACAGTCTGAATCCCTGGAACAGTTTCTCTACTTTCAGTCACAACTCTCATTTTTACGGCTTAAACTGAGGATTTGGTGCTTAAAAACGGTTTGATTTCTAACATATGGCAGCCTGACATGTTAGTCCATAAATAGATTATTATGGAGAGTATTATTATGCAAAAAAACAAAATTCTTAGTATTTAATTTAAGGATTACCGGTAGTTTGGTTGATTTTCAGGCTGGTTCTGGAACGGTCATCAGCAGGTGGATCGTGGGCGTGCGTGGAAACGAAATGCGGTTCATCTATGCAGTGATTCTGAAACACGTTCACAGTTCCGGTGCAGAGAGGCGGACGGCATCGGCGATGGCTTTCTGATTCATGTTTTCAGCCGCAGCGCCAAACTTTGACATCACAAAACAGTATTATGTAACGGCTCCACATGTCAACACGTCCTCCGTGATCGAACCAGACAGGGATAAATGCTCCACTTGGAATCTCTCCCTCGTTCTGCATCAGTGGGGAGCGTTCAGAGCATCACTGGGTTTCAGAAGCAGCAGCAGTGTTTAACACCAACGGAGTCACATTTGATCAGGTTTCCCCCATAAATAAGGAAAAACGATCCCAGGAAGGAACATTAGTGAGTATAGTCTGTGGTAGTTTCTCTCTTGAAGGTTCATATAACGCCATTCCAGCCTGAATTAGAACTTAAATCATAATAGCCCGTTAGGAGCGAGCCTTAGCCAAGTGGATCAGCAAGCTCTTGTAATCATTTAGACTCATGCAGCCAAAGATGTAATGAGCCATGTGTCCACCGCCTCGCTGCTGGTTGTTAGTGGTGCGGTTTTGAGAATAAACGTCTTTATCATTTTTTTAGGGTCAAGTAAAAAAAAAAAAGATTGAATTGAGTCAACTTTCACACCAAAACTCCTCAAATCCATAAGTGGATTTTTTTTAGCCGAGAAATAGCTTTCAGTTGGTTCCACCTTAAATTTCAATCACTTGTATGAAAAAAAACAATTGAATTGGACAGATTTTTACTTAAATCAGAGTTTGAAGTGAATTATGACTCATTGAAATTATACTGATTAGGAAATACTTCTGTACATGAATATAATTTTCTTATTCTCTCTGAAGGCCCAAAGAGCTTCACACTCCCAATTTCCCATGCACACACACACATTCCCACTGCAGAACACTGGAGCCAACCGTCAACCTCCAGGAGTGATGTGGGGTTCCGTATCTTGCCCAAGGACTCTTCAATACTTGAGCAGGACAAGGCAGGCACAGAACCCAGGATTCGCGCCTACCTTTGACCGTTTTACGCTTGCTTGACATTCTCGTTTTTCCAAGAGTTTGCACAAGCAGAACATTTTATTTAACACTTAAGAATCATTTTGTGCACACACACAGCAAATACACACCACTCACAGAGGGACCCCGGAGTGGGGGGCTCTGCAGCTTGGCAGCGGTGGGGCCCCCCACACTGGAGACCTCCTATTTTACCTGCAGCACACACACAGCACTCCCACACCTCCATACATGGGAGGGGTCGGGGGGGGCGGCCGGTCTTCACCCGCCTGGTCCTCTCAGGGCGGCCGGGCTTATGGGTATCCTGTCGGCTGCGGGAATGGATGCATGGGTGGGACAGACCTGGGGGCTGGCGCGCTGGGACCCTCTGGGGCTTTCCCTCCCCATCACAGAGAGGGTAGGGCACTGAGAGGGTTGGGGAGGGGGGCTCAGATATTATGGCGGGGGGTTGTAGGGTAATGGGGGGTGGCTGTGGGTGCGTGGCAATCCCTGGGTTGCTTAGGTCGCGTGCCTGGGCTGGCTTGCGGAGACGGGGCACTGGTCGGGTGGTGGACGGCTCATGGGTTCTGGGGGCCCGGGCTTCGTCCTTGGCCCTTGTCTCGGTGTCCGGCGCCCGGTGGCCCCCATGGCTGCCGCCTGGTGCGGCTAAGCGCTCCTGTCCTGTGGCCTGGGGGCCGGACACTGGGTTCGCTTGTGCCTCTGGGCATTGGGGGGGCCCCTGTAGGGGGCCCTCTCTGTGCCTGGCTGGTGGGGTGGGCGGTCCCCTCCTCCCCCCCTCCCGGGCTGCCTGGGTCCAGATGCTGGGGGGGCTCCTGGCCTGGGGAGATCTCCTCCCCTCTCCTGGTCTGGCTGGTCTGGTTGGGTAGGATCTGGTTCCCCTTATGAACACACGGTTCACTTAGGCAGCAAGCATGTATCTCCACCCCCACGTGCACACTGCCACACTGCTCCCTGTCTGCTTCATCCCTCCTCCTTACCCACAGTGTACTGATGGACAGATATTTTTCGCTCATCTTAGTGTCAGATTTTCACCTTTGATGTAACATTTGTCTTTCCAGCAGATCTGGTATAATTGTTACAGCTTAAAATAATAACTTATTCAAATCAGTGCTTGTATCCCCCACCTTTTCACCTTTCTTCCTTTTACTCTCTTCCACCCCCCCTCACATTCTTTCCCTCTCCCTCCCCGCACACGCTAAATGTAACAAATAAATAAAAAATAATACGACAAAAAGGGGTTTATACAAATCTACTCTCTAGTTTCTCGAAGCTATATAACCTCTTTTTGTGATAGTAAAACCTGTCCAACACAAAAAGCCTTCAGCTCTAATCTGTTTGCTCAGCTGTTGGAGGCTGTTGTTTTGAACATTTGAATCCTTCCAAAGTAAGTACACGTGCGTTGTGTTTTCTCTGAAGGTAACATCATCGGCTCTGGGATCTTCATCTCCCCTAAAGGAGTGCTAGAGCATGCGGGCTCCGTGGGGTTGTCACTCATCGTCTGGGTCTGTGGGGGCGGCATCTGTGCCCTCGGGTCCCTGTGTTACGCTGAACTGGGTGTCACAATCCCAAAGTCTGGGGGAGACTATTCCTATGTGACAGAAATATTTGGAGGTCTGGTGGGGTAAGTTGTGCTTTTATTTTGACATTTGCATGTGTTTTATCCGATTCAGATGATCATTTTTGTTCAAAATATGACTTAAAACATAAAAGTAAACTGATGCAAAACAACCTTTTCATATTTCAGATTTAAATAATAACTTTATATACAATTATTTTAGATATTAAACTATTACCAACAGATAAATAATCAATTTGCTACTTTTAATTGCCTAGTTTTTGGTTGTTTTGGGACAATACTAACAAGGGAGTGTTTATACTTTTTCTCAACAAGATTGAATTTCTTTTAAAGTCCACAGTTGCCAAATCTGGATTTCCTCCCTGAAATCGGTTAGTTCTGCAGGCCTCTTCTGACCTTCTCAGATGTGTTTCACGATCATCTCATTTAACACATGATCACAGACAAGTCGCACAGTCTTTACTGAGTCTCTTTAATGTGTCGACTGGCTCCTTTTCACCTTAAAGTCTTAAAATAAAAAATAAAACATAGGAAGACAAAAACACTTAACATTAGAACAAATGTGGGAAGAAATAGCAAATTCTGCTTCACAATGAAGCGGTAGACTTTCATCATTCCGTCAACTCTCATCAATATTAATATTTGATTTAATTTTATTAATCTATGAAAAAAAAATCGTTTTTAACTCAGGTTCAATACAGAATTCTTAAATATTGTAAATTGTTTATTCACAGCTGCTGATATGTTTCTTTTTCCATCATATTTGGTGCACTTAACTGATCTATTTGCATCAATCAACTCATCTGCAATTTTTATACGTTCTGTTAAAAATGCCTATTATGTATATTTATCATTGACAAATGTACAAAATAGAATAAAATTAATGTTTTAGCCATTTAAAGGGCCTATTTCATGCTATTTTAAGCCTTTCAGAGTAAACTATACCCATATAAATGATAATATATTACCTTTGGCACACAAAAGAATGATTTCTTTTATGAATTATCAGTTATTTTCCTGCCCCAGAACTAAGATGCCTCAATTTCTGAGGCTCCGCCTTTCACTCAGTGTGGGTACCGCCCATTTCATGATGTCAACCTTGAGCTGGCTTCAGCAGCGTTTTTCCCACAAAACAAACAACATCTGAACTTATGCAAAGATTGATGTGCATTTTGCCAATCACCGCTAGCTCCACGGAGAAAGTGTTCGTGTGTGTGTTAGCCTGGGGGCGGAGCTGGCGGCACAGACTCTTCCTGGAAGGGGCGGGTCCTCAATTATCTACATCACAATGTGAGGAGCCGCTAGTTTTTGTGGATTAGGAGGGGCTAGTGCTCAGAGCGCAGGGTTTTAGATCAGTGTTTTTCAACCTTTTTTGAGCCACCGCACACTTTGACCTTGACAAAAATCCTGCGGCACACCAGCATCCAAAAAAAAGAAAAAAAAGGAGAAACTCAGTCTGTATTGATCTACAGCCCCTCCGCAATGTCACATGCATTTTTGTGATAATTGTGGCAGTTGCAGCTGTTTTTTCTAAAAGATGTAATAAAAGTTATGTTAAAAGATTTAAAAACTGTTTGATGTGTGTTCGTTGTGGTTTCAAGACATTTAACAAGGACGACTCATTATGCGCTGAGACACTGTCACTTTAACCCAATGCATCATGGGAGATGTAGTGAAAACAGCCACCGAACACAGACAGACTAGCGTCTCTGAGCTTTATGGTTTTGTTTACTGGTTCCATGGTCTGATACCGGATCCCGCGGAAAGTTACACCTTCTAACCCGTTCCCAGTGGTCTTTTAATTATAATAAACCGTTTACAGCCAAAATAAAAAAAAAAAACGCGTCGTTTTCTAGGACATAGTTTCTGCGGAGCAGCAGGAGTACTTTAGAAATTCCCCTCTGAGTTGTAGGTGGGACTGTTGGCACAAAGTAATCCTGCCCCTGCTTCCCAACATCCATCTGTTTACACTTTTTACTCCAGCTGACAGCCCCTCACACTCCCAATCTAATATTAGCGATGCATTAAAAATGGCGAGCTATGCTGGAGCTATCCAGTCGTACGGTTTTGATCCAGATGTCAGCTCAGACGAGGAAAACAAAGATGTTCATGGATCTGTTTGTCTACCCTTGGATGCATTAGAAAGGAGCAGGCAGTTTGTGGCTTCCCTTGTAGGTTCTACGTAAACAATACACTTTTTTCCCCATTTATACAAAGAAATACTAAGAAATGCAGTTTTTGAGCTTAATTTTCTTAATATAAACTTTCCATCATCAGTCAGAACACGTTAAAAACACCAAAATCCCAATTTTCATCAGAGTGGGTCTTCAGGAAAGCCCTCCAGTCTGTGTTTCACAGCTTCACTTACAGATTACAGTCAACATTTTTGTGATCGCTTTGAAAAGTTCTTTACTTTCCTGGTGATGTGTTGGTGGTTTGCCAGTTTTTATAAAGTTTACTATCATGTTTTTGTGCATTTTCAGTGTTGCTTCAGAAGATGCGGCCTCTCGTGCAGATACAGTTGAATCCCACAGCTGAATTACCCATTACAAACAATATGACTCATGAAAGTATTAGTCCTAGAAGAGCTCACCGTAGGAGAAGCAGGGAGGCTTAAGAAATAACTTTGTATAGTATAAATATTTTGAAAGATACATAATGTAATACATTGGCGATAATCTAAAAATCACTTTACAAATCACAATGAATAGTTTGCTTTTGTCTCAAATATTGCTAAATAGTAGTTTTGCAAATATAATATGGCTTCTTGATAAAAACTGATTATAAATCGTGTTTCTATGTTCTCATATGAACATCTGCTTCATACAGCAGATAGAAAGTCCTTGACCAAGTGCTCAATCGGTACTGCTTCAGTGTAATTCTTTGCAGAACAGAAACGAAGACTCAGGAGTTAAAAAAACAGAAAGTTTGTTTTTTCATGAACAGCATACTGAGAGGAACTTCTACGCAGAGGTTTAAAGAGTGTTGTGACTTGAACAGATATTTCCTTGTTCTTCTCCTCGTCTTTCAGCTTCCTGTTGTTATGGAGTGCTGTCCTCATCATGTATCCAACCACGCTGGCCGTCATCGCCCTCACCTTCTCCAATTACGTCCTGCAGCCAGCCTTCCAGAACTGTGTGCCTCCATTCATCGCCATCAAACTCCTCGCTGCCATCTGTGTCTGTGAGTGCAAAGCCTTCTGGGTCTCAGTCGGATGTTTGGTTGGTTGTTTCACAGCTACGGTTGTTCCTGAATTAATCCTCGTGGGATGACAGCAGACGATCTCGTTGCTTTCATCAATTTCATCTAAAGGCCATGTCCCACAGCCCCTACATACATTTTGCGCGCAATGCACGGATGAAAATTGGTGAATA
Organism: Oryzias sinensis; assembly: GCA_037389245.1. Taxonomy (NCBI): domain Eukaryota; kingdom Metazoa; phylum Chordata; class Actinopteri; order Beloniformes; family Adrianichthyidae; genus Oryzias; species Oryzias sinensis. The sequence continues at coordinate 15,858,965 of CM074489.1, read as the reverse complement.
TACGTAGAAAAAGTGAGAAAATGTGTCTTTACGTGAAATTTTCACAGATGTATCCCGAATGAACCACGTTAAACCAAAGAAGTATGGATAACCACGCAAAGAACACGTAAATCAGCGTATACATGAACTGTGCGTGATTATTTCACTGTTTATATGCAATTCGTTAGTTATTCTTGCGTCAATTGGGTAATTTGAACATGGTATGTGCACCGTATACGTGATATAAAAGTTATACATCGGTGGTACATGCGTGAAAAGTCTGTTAGACATTCGTGGAATGGTCGACACAAAATTGGAATTGGGAAAGATTTACGCAATAATGGTGTATAAACTACGTTAAATACGGATAAACTGCGTAACTCTCAACTGTCCAAAAATTTTGAACAGCTCAAACCGAATTAACGTACAGACCCGTGTGCAGGAACCATAGACCGACATCTGTGCACATCGACGAATGAATTACGTATATCATGTATGTGTCACCAAATACCGAATTTCATTCGTGGAAAATGCGCAAAACGTACGTAGTGGATTTTTGACACGGCATTAAATCTGGTGCGACTGACGGAGGGAAAACAGAACATGACCAAAGCCAAGAGCAGAACTAAAAAAACAAACCAAAGCGCAGAATCCTCACAAACATGGGGACTGTTGTCGATCTTCAACATGAATTTGTACCTGAACTATAGAAATGTCTGACTATAATTGGTTTTACCGACATTTGTTAACTCTTCGAGGGCATCTAATAAAAATTGTGTGTTGAGGTCTAAAATGAACACAACTGGTGGTTACTTCTAATCCCGTGACAGGATTCATGGCATGTGTGCACTCTGCAGAAAACAATGTGCAAGTGCTTTGATTTGAGCCGCACATAGCCGCTTCAGAGCTTCAACATTCTTCTTCAGGACATGATGGACGGGCCAAAAAAAGACGGTGACACCTGAGTTCTGCTCAGGCTGCTGAGATGTTTTTTTGTAAGCCTCTTTGGAACGGGAATGTAGGAACATTCTCCGTAGGTCACGGTCAAGTTTTGCTCCGTCATGCGCAGGAATGGATGTCAGAAATCATGACATCAGAAAGTCTGACACCTTCTGCTGCTCTGACATTCAGATCAGATGATTCTGTGAACCAGAGTAACACCTAGTACGCACTGGGGAAAGGTCTTTTTCCTGGGTTTCTACAGCGTAGAATAAGACAGGGTAATATGTCATCAACAATGCTGTGTAAAGCTTCAGAGTAAAAAAACAACAAAACAAGTATTTTCCGTCCTCTAGGATAATTTATTCGCCCTGCATTGCTTCAAACAGAAAGAAGGGCAAAGCGGAGAGAAAACCTTACCCCTAATAGAACCAACTTTGGTGATCAAACTGAAATGAGTTTGCCGTCCTGGCTTGAGGATTGTATGGGACTGTAAAAGCTCGCAGCGTGCTGATGGCTGTCGTTTTGTAACCCCTAACGAAAGGCTGTGCTGCATTTCAGGCCTCTAATCTGATAAGCACATGAGCTCGGCGCTCTGCGAACAGCCGGCGGCACAAACATAAGGAGCATGTGCCTGATCAGCCGCTTGGTCCTGTCTGAACCGGACGGAGAAAGGCAAACGGGTGGAAGGACGGAGGTGGGATGGGCGCCGTGTCATGCTCAGCGTTCACCGTTCAAACGGCTATTTATGGCAACAGAAGGCTGCGCGGTCAGCCGGGTCCTGTTTCTGTCAGAGTTTTGGGCCGTACCCCCGTGGTTTGTGTCACTGTCAGACTACATAATGGTGCCAGGCTTTGTAGACGCAGCTGATGAGATGGTTTGTGTATGCCATTGTGCTTTGTTTTGTTACTGAGCCCCACTGGAACCGGAAGTGCGTGGATGGACACCTTTAGCACCAGAAGTTGGGATTCTGTTGCTTCATCCTGGATGCATGTTGGATGTTCTTGTTGGTTACTTGGTAGCGTTCTCAACATTCATTGATCTATTGTAAATTTCAACCCAAAAGCAACAATTGTGGGCTTCATAATTAGCAGGAGCTTCCTTTCTCAAAAAATACGCGTTTGAAATGACTTAATAAAAATGCTTCAGACAAAAGCCCTGGAATCAGATATTTATCTATAATCAGCGGATTTTAAGCCTTTTTTGCACTTTTGTTTGATTTTAATTACCACTTCTGTAAATTGTTTTTATGTAACAGAAATGTTCAGACTTCCTGCTAAAAACAGGCGATAACACAACTAATCAGAAACAAATCGTTGCTATATTTCTTTCTTTCCAATAATATCAAAACCTTTAAGGAATTTGGCATAGAATCGTTTCTCACAGGAGCTGCAAGCTCCCAGCTGTGGTTCCGTCCCTCAGTAAGTCCAGCAGACTTTCAGCAGAAACCGTAAAGTTGAGAGAGCAGAAGACATTTTTGCTTCTCCATGCAGCCGCTCCTTCTCTGGAATTACACGATGCTGCCGATGCCTGATTGCAGCTGGTGTAGATGTACATGTTAAGATGCAGAGATAAGCTTCGAGTGGCCGAATGCAGATCAAGATCCAGCAAGATAATGGATCGAACTTTAGGCTGATAAATACAAACCTGAATGCACAAGATAGAGAAACAGAGATATGAAGGAAAAAAATAGTTTTGACAATTTTTGAGACAGAATTCTAGGCCCACAATATTTTAAAAGTTTTTTTTAAAGAATAAAAAAGTCATTCTTATTTAAAAATAAAGTGTTACATTTATCTTTTAAATTGTTTCAACAAAATCAATCAAACATCACAGGTTTAGTTTATGTAGCAAACAATGCTCGACCCTGGTTTTTCTTCTTTAAAAAAAAAAAGAAAAAAGAAAGAACAAATGAGTTTTTCCCCCATAATGTTACAACTTCACTCTCGTAAAACTTTTGACCTTTTCTTTCATTATTTTACAACTTTACTATAACATTTCGACTTTATTCTCATGATTTTACGACTGCATATTCATAACATTTCATAACATTTGACATTGACTTCTTTCTCATTTTATGTATATATATATATAAAAAATAAAACGGCCCTCTCACCCTCCGCGGGTGGTTTCTCCTCCAAGCTCGGGTCCTCTACCAGAGGCCTGGGAGCTTGAGGGTCCTGTAGTATCTTAGCTGTTCCTAGCACTGGTCTTTTCTGGACTGAGAGGTCTGAGGTCTTTCCAGGTATCTGTTGTAGCCACTCCTCCAGCTTGGGGGTTACTGCCCCGAGTGCTCCAATTACCACAGGCACCACTGTCACCTTCACTTTCCAGGCTTTCTCCAGTTCTTCTCTGAGTCCCTGGTATTTCTCCAGTTTCTCATGTTCCTTCTTCCTGATGTTCCCATCGCTTGGCACTGCCACATCCACCACAACGGCTTTCCTCTGTTCTTTATCCACCACTACAATGTCTGGTTGGTTCTCCATTACCATCCTATCAGTCTGGATCTGGAAGTCCCACAGGATCTTTGCCCTTTCATTCTCTACCACCTTCGGAGGGGTTTCCCATTTTGACCTTGGGGTTTTCAGTCCATATTCTGCACACATGTTCCTGTATATTATTTCAGCCACTTGATTGTGACGCTCCTTCTATGCTTTACCTGCCAGCATCTTACATCCTGCAGTTATGTGCTGGATTGTTTCAGGCGCCTCTTTGCACAGCCTACACCGTGGGTCTTGTCTGGTGTGGTAGATCTGAGCCTCTATCGTTCTGGTGCTCAGGGCTTGTTCCTGAGCTGCCAGGATGAGTGCCTCAGTGCTGTCCTGTAGGCCAGCCCTTTCTAGCCATTGGTAAGACTTCTTGATATCAGCCACTTCAGTTATGGTCCGGTGGTACATCCCATGCCATGAGGATCTGTCCTCCAGCACTGTATCATCCTCTGCCCCATTGCCCGAGACATTCACTGAGCACACTGTCAGTTGGGGCCTGGAGCTTGATGTACTCATGCATCTTGGAAGTTTCATCCTGGATAGTGGCTTCTACGCCACCAGTCCGCCTCTTCCTGCAAGCAGCATACAACCAGGGTGCTGGATTTTGGGATGGAACCCTCCATGCATGGTGAGGAGCTTGTGTTTTGGAATATCCGTGGTCTGTATCTCTTCCTTTTGGCCATCTTATTATTCCTGCAGGGTATCGATAACTGTTATTCATATATATATATATATATATATATATATATATATATATATATATATTATATATATATATATATTCTTATTTCATGGTCTGAATCCTCCATCGTACATTTATAACATTGATAACAAAGTTTTATTTTTTGGTTATTAAAAGATTTATCTTGCTTTTTCCTTTATTGTTGTTTCAATAACATTTGTTAACCTTACAAGCATCATTTTCTGTTAAATATTTTAACATGGGCATTAAAATTGTAATCCTGAAGTCTGTTTCTCTGAGGTCACATAAACTTCCTCATGAAGGACCTCTGAATGTGAATCAGCCTAAATAAACGACCCCCCCCCCTCCTCCTGCATGAGAGTCACAAGTCACCCATGCGAGTGTGGATGAAAACCAGACAGGTCCCGTCGTGGCCTGACTGTTCTTCTCAGTGTAGGCGCTGAAAGGATCTTAGCTCGTTGGAGGCCGGCAGACTTGCGTGTGATCCTCAAGAATACAGTACGGAAACGGAATTTGAAACTCTTGGTCCACAGGATTAAGTAAAATCACTGGATAGTTCCAAACATTCTGTGATTCCTTCAGGAGAAAGACTGCATCATTTGTTTCTGGTCCTGTTTTTAAGAAGACTGTCCTTCCCGTGAGCCACATTATGAACATCTGTACAGTTTTCAGCGCTCAGAAGAAACGCTGCGGTTGTTTTCTAACTAAGTTTGGCTGTGACCGGTGATTCAGATTAGGTCTTGGAAGGCTTTCTGAAAATGATATTGAGAGGGAATGGAAGCCTATTTGGTTTTTGACTGAGGGACCTTTGTCAGGACCCAGACTGGCACCTCGTCAAAGCAAATTCTCACAGAATCCTGCACTGCAACTGCACTGCAAGGTGGGCTAAAAACAGGGAAAGAACGCTTATCGATTCAAAGTAATTATCTGTCCATGCAGCAAGTCATTTTTACTTTACAAGAAGTCTTATATGATATTCTAATCTATAAACAAGCACATAAGCATTCAAAAAACGGCAAAAATAAGCTAAAAGAAATGGCAACTATTGACATAATTACTTCAAACTGAATATTATACAGCCCAATAATACATTTTCTTTTGTTTGTTTTAAAAAATATAAACCATTTGCTTAAGTTTTGATGGACCCATTTGTAATTCATGTTGATTACAGTGACAAAAAACTAGTGTTTTACGTGGAAATCACTCATTTTAGAACAAAATGAGAACAGTATGTTACTACAAGTTGGCCCTCCTCCTTTAATCCTCGTAAAATTTAAAACCAGCACAATGTAAAAACAAGGCTTTCCAGAGAATCTCAGGTTGAATTTAGCAGCAGAGAAAAGTAACCGATAATCCTTCCTGTCTAAATTATCCTTATGCAACAATGCAAGTCTCATTTCAGGTGATAAAAATGGTTCCACTGGGCCAGAAAAGTGTTTCGAAACAACCATTCATCATTCCTTTCAACACGCTCAGACTAATCCTTGAGATTATGGAGTATTTACGGTGAGGAAATAAATTCCGTGGCTCCAGAGAGTCCGTCCTGGACCAGGAGGGGGCGTTTCTGAGGTTGGAGCGATCTGATAAATAAATCTACTCCGAGTTTTAGATCCGAACCCATTAAGGCCAAAAGCAGCAATTAGTTTAGTATTCTGGTGCCGACGCGCGGCTCAATGGGAGCTGTGATGGCAGGACACAGATTTACCTGCACTGTCACACTCAAAGCCTCTGGCACCTCCTTCCTGTCACAGTCGACACAGAGGGAAAACGGGGGGGGGGCACTTCACGGGGAACACAAGAGCGGAAACGCGCGTAGCACCCCAAGAGTAACCAACTATAAAACACAGCGGTGTTGTAGAGCAGAAAAAGCTCTGCCCGGTGCCACCAAAACCTCCTGCCAACAATTCACGTGTGTGCGCCCCACGCCAGCGGAAGCAGTTTTCAGTGGTGGGAGGGAAGCCTTGCTAGGTTGATGGATGACCCTCAGTCCATATTTGTCCGCACACTCCCCCCCCCCACACACACACACTCAGTGTGTTTGTGTCGGGGAGCGAAGGTTTCTGCTCAAATCCACAGGAACGTTCCTGCCGACACAGACGTGGAGAAATGAGAACGAGCTGACTCACACGTGTTGGCGGCGTTTCTATTCACTGGCCTCTCTTCGCCGCATCTATTTCAGCCTTTGCTCCTGAAAATGATTAGCAGTGTATTCCAGAAAAGAGCGTCTGCATTAGCTCTATTGAGATGAACTGAATCAAACATCCAACGCCTCAGATTCTTGGCTTGTCATGGAAACGGCTGAGAATTCTGATGTTTATAACTCACCCAGATAAATGATCAGTCAACAGGAAATCATGCACAATCGATGGGCAAATAGTGTTTCTCAGGACTCCTTTGATTAGAGACAGAACTATCAGTCGGTCCAAAATGTCAACAAACCCTCAAACTTTACACATTTAGGCAGTAAAAGTGATGTTTTGGAATCCTTCAAAGAACTGAAAGAGCATCATTATTAGTGTGCAGGACTTTTATAAAAGATTTTTATATACATTTTTCTGTCTTCACCAGTTATTGTGAAAACAACAAAACTTCAAGATTACTAATAAACATTTCTGAAAACAAAACAAAAAAAAGCTCAGGGACCTTTCCTTCATGGAGTCAGCTTCTTGATCTGGTCGTATTCCTAGACTTTGTTCGTACTGTTGAGCTTCAAAGTTAATTTCCTGCCTAAAGTCCCACTCCGATCATCTTCTGATCCGTTTTCAAAGCACCCCCAGTGGTCTTTTTAATTATTATTTTGACGTTTTTAGCCAAAATTTTAAAAATAAATAAAAACGTCTGTTTTCTAGGACATAGTTTCTGCAGCATTTCAGGAGTTCATTAGAAATTCACCTCTGATTTGTGTGTGATTGTTGGGTCTGTCCCCTTCATATCACGTACAAATGGATGTACTATAAATGAGTCTGTAAGCGGTCGACAACCAATCCTAAGATTGCGGGTTCGATTCCATGGGCAAGACACTGACCCCCCCCCCCCCCACCTTGCCTCTGGTGGAAGGTTGGCGCCAGTGTTCGGCAGCGGAGCCGCCACCAGTGTGTGAACGTGTGTGTGAATGTAAAGCGCTTTGGGCCTTCGAAGTAGGTAGAAAAGTGCCATGTAAGTATACGCCATTACGCCATTTCATGTCCCAGCTCTTAGAGAACGCCTGCAGTCTGGATCTTTCCTTGGTTGCTCCTGTACTTTATTTTCTTCTGGGTTTTGATCCTCTCAGGCTTGCTTTCCTGTGTAACTCTAGAGCTTCTTGCTCTCGCCCCGGCTGGGCCGGCTTGGACTAAGGCCAGCCCTTGTTCTGGTGGCTTTCACAAACATAGAAAAATTGAAGGTCGTCGGCTGCGGGGAGGGCAGTGGCCCGTTTATGCGCGCTCAGTCATAAACAGCCGAAAGTGTTCATTTAGAAACTCCTCATTTGCCTCCTTGCTGGAGAAGCTGCTTTATCTGACCAGCTGTTGCTCAGCAAGCTAACATAGTTCAACTCCATGAAGACACAGAAGTTATTCTCCATTTTGCTCTGCCTCTCCTGTCTCATGCAGGGGGGGGGGGGCTTTTTGACATAAACAAAGCAGATCTTTTTAGGTCAGAGTAAAGGAATTGAATGTTCAAGAGACCAGAGAAAAACTGTAGTCCTGTAGTTAGATGAGATAGAAACTGTATTAGGTTGCTTTCACGTGTAAACAAAGCTAAAGGCTGACCTTCAGGAGGTGGGCTTCAGGTTTCCCTCCTCCCACAAAGACTTGTGTTTCTTCAGAAAGCCCTTAAGGTGTACGATTCCCTCCACTTATTTAAGCTTTAGACGCGACTGCCCTTTCAGGTGGAGACAGGCCGCATGAAACATCCCGACAGAGCCAAAATGTTTATTTTTTTCCTGTGGGCATGCTACGGATGACATATAATGAACACGTAGGGGTGAAGGAGGTGAGACGCAGGATTTTAAATTTTTTTTTTACCCCCCCCAAAATCCTGAAGACTGTGGCAGGCGTCGGTTAGTGCCGTTCATATGATAAATGGGCGCTAATTAGACGCGTGGTCACTAAGGAGTCAATACACCTTACTAACGACTAGAGTCTGGCATAAAAGGACCAAACAACAGCGTCACCTGTACGTCATAAGCGTGTGCATTGCATTAACCTTACAAAGACTTCACGATACACTTAAGAGTACACTTATTACACAATAAATATAAACTCTCCAAATTGTAAATGTTGTCATTTTTTAACTGAAATAAATGACAGAAATTGAGCTTTAACAGTTTTATCATTCATAACAAAAGATTGAATGAGTAGAGACAAAATATAGATGTATAAATCCACAAAGCATGTTCGAAACAATGTGAAAATGGGCAAAGCTCCACTGAACTATGTGCAAAGTTCCATGGATTTACATCTTTATAAAGAGTTATGACTATGTGTCACAAGTGTTTTAAACCAAAAATATCAGCGCTATAAACATTTTGAAATCGCTTTAAATGTAAAAGGAAATCCATCCTAAGGGAATGTTCATTTATTCTTTCAATCATCTTCTAAACCTGCTTTATCCCTTTGGGGGTCACAGGGCCTGTCCCGGCCACTTCTGGGCTGGGACAGGCGCTCTTGCTGGTTAGGCAAGAGCGCCACGTGCATCTGTAAGGGGATGTGTGTGTTTTTATTCCTGCGCCATTGTAAACAGCCGATTTGATTGGCAGATGTACCGGCGAGTTCAGCGATGACGGAGGGTTAAGATACGCCTTGGCCTCTCCATGACCCTCCATGGACCGGGAAAACCCGAAAACCCACACCACCCATACGGGGGGGGGGGGGTGTCAACCTCTCTGCATGTCGCTAAGGCCTTAATCACATCCATTTTCTTTCACAAAACCAAAGTTTGGCATAGTTAGATCAGGCAGGAGTGTTTATCCCTTGTGCTATCTTGTGGGGTCCAGAAGACCCCACTCCCGGAGTGGGGTCATCTGGACCCCACAAGATAGCACAAGGGTTAAATTGCCGAATTACGTGTTTAAGTCCTTTTTTTCAGATAACAAATTTGAGATTGACAAATGAGTCTCCTGATGTCAAGGTGGTACTTGTCAGTTCACCCCTTCAGTCTGCTATCCCAGAACACTTTGGGTTCTTTGGCATTATTTCTTTAATGGCATGAAACCTTCTGGTTTATTTAAAGTAAAAATACTGTGAATCCCCTTCCGTGCGGTCAAAGGGGTTTTATTCCCTCTGTGTCTGTGCGTGCAGTGTTTCTGACCTGGGTGAACTGCTCCAGTGTGCGCTGGGCGACGAGGATCCAGGACATCTTCACTGTCGGAAAGCTTCTGGCTCTGGCGCTCATCATAGTGGTGGGCCTCGTTCAGATCTTCAGAGGTAAACATGTCCTTCCGCTGTTTATGAAATCAGTTGGGCTGCACCGTCGCAGAAGGATTTAGGGTAGAGGAAAATCACAATGAGGAAAAAAAAGGAAAATCAATTAGAAAAGTACCGTAAAGTTGGAAAACCTTCCAGGTAAATGCCCCTCTTTTGTGCCTCCAGGCCACTATGATGCACTGGTGCCGAGCGTGGCCTTTGAATTCCAGCAGGACTCCTCGGTGGGACAGATAGCCCTGGCCTTCCTGCAGGCCTCTTTTGCCTACAGCGGCTGGAACTTCCTCAACTATGTCACAGAGGAGGTGGTGGAACCACGCAAGTACGACTTTAAGAAATACCAGCCGCTCTTATGAACCCATCTGCACCAACAGAAAAGGACGTCCCTCAATTCTGCCTGATTGTTCTTCGTTAGAAACCTGCCCCGCGCCATCTACATCTCCATCCCACTGGTGACTCTCGTCTACACCATGACCAACATTGCTTACTTTTCCTCCATGACCCCAGAGGAGCTCCTGGCCTCCAATGCTGTGGCCGTGGTGAGCAGCTCCTCCTCTCCTGCAGTTCTCTTTTATGCCGCCAGAAGGGATTGTAACCGAATAAAGGTGTGAGGACTTAACGATACACGTCATTTCAGACATTTGGAGAGAAGCTGTTGGGTATGTTCTCCTGGGTGATGCCGATCTCTGTGGCCCTGTCCACGTTTGGAGGGATCAATGGATATCTCTTCACCTCTTCCAGGTAAAATGTTTTTTCAGCTTTTTCGTGCAAAACGTTGAGTAAACTTTCACGTCAAAAGTATTCTTGCTTGTAGGTTGTGTTTCTCGGGAGCCAGAGAAGGTCACCTGCCGTATCTGCTGGCCATGATTCATCTAAAAAACTGCACACCCATCCCCGCCCTGCTGGTCTGTGTAAGTACGGCCCTTTTGTACCCCATTTTTTCACCAGAAAACAGCAGGACTTCGCTGTAACCCTCTGCTTGTCTTTAGTGTTTCGCCACAATAGTCATCCTGTGTATCGGAGAGACACACAACCTGATCAACTATGTGTCCTTCATCAACTACCTGTCCTACGGCGTAACCATCGCGGGTCTGCTGTACCTGAGAAAAACGAGACCCAACCTGGCCAGACCTATCAGGGTATCTGCTGCTAGTGCTGAAGCTCATCCACGGTCTTTGAGTCCTGCTCCTTTCCACATCACTGACAGCTTCCTGAATCTGTTTGGTTCACTCTTGCTTTATTGTTCTATATCAATTCATTAAATCTCCAGAAATTTTTTTTTTAAAACAACAGGCAAATTGTGTTTTAGGCTTAAAAAGGCAGCAAAGCTATTATCTTTGGGAGGTAAGAACACAATTTCCCTCAGTATTTTATGACTATTAATGCGTCTTGGACAAACATTAGATGCACATTTCTAAAACGGTCAGAAAGACTAAAATACGTTAAAATATCAGTGAAAAGCAAGAACGTTTGAGCGTTCACCCAAACCTGCAGGTCTGTTACGCCCACAAGGCCGTTAGTCTAGAGCAGGGGTCTCAAACTCGCAGCCTGCGGGCTATTTGTGGCCCCCGAGATGATATTTTGCGGCCCCCGCCTTAATACGAAAGTTTAATGTTAATGCATCCCGCCAGTTTGTTTGAATGACACTTTTTAAGTGTTGTGCACAGAGCTGACCAACCAACCAATCACAGTGGGGTATATGACTCCTGGGGGGCGTGACATTGACCAGGCTTGAAAGCAGGGGAACATTTAAGGCCCTCCCTCAGCTAGACCCCGCCTTCAGTGGCCCCCAGGTAAATTGAGTTTGAGACCCCTGGTCTAGAGTCTCGACTCAGGGTCCAGTGCAGCTTTTTTATCCTTTTTTGTGGCTTTTTAACTATAAAGGAAAAATGAAAATGCTTTCAATAGTTTGAATAGCTGAGCAAAATGATGGTAGCGGTTGAATTGACTGCGGAACTGTTTATTAAAGCACATATTTTGATTAAGTCCTTAAAGTTAATTGCATTTACTTGTAAAGAATTTTTTATTGGACTCTATTTGATAGAGAAAAAAGCTTATGCAAAGTCAAAATGATAGAAAATGGTTTAAATTGGCGTTCTTCATTTTCATTTTTGTTTCAGTTAAATCTGCTGCAGCAGGATCTTTTCTGACACAAGGTGCATTTTATTTTGAAAAGAACTCGTATGTCCGGTAGTCAAAAGTAAAAGATTGTAAAATTGTTACACATGAGACAAAAAAAAATCAGCCATAATTATTTCAGGTATTCAAAAGCTAAATGACATAAATGTTTATTGGCCTCTAATAAATATCGTTTATTTTTCCTAACAGCAGAGTTTAGCAGCTCTTTGCTGGGTTTTGGTCTGCAAGGAACTGACCCAAATGGCTCTTTTCAAATGTTTGCTGACCCCTTGTCTAGGGCTGGAGGGGACCAAAACACAAGAAACACAATTGACTTAAGGGTTTTATTACTGCAGACCCACAGAAAGAGGACGAAGGGACCACGGCTGGGCCAAAGAAACGTAACCATAAATCACAAACTAAGGAAAAGTCTCCCTGACTTCCTTTCAAAAGGGAGTTCAGAGCATGCTATAGGCGGCACCAACTAACTTAAAGTTACACTACAGACTGTACAGGTAATCTGTGTCTTACCTGTCCACAAACCTCCCACACACAGAGTGCTTTGCACGGCCCAGAAACGCATCAGAAAAGAGAGAGATAGATTCCTTTCAGTGCGTCTTCAGGACATTTGATGTCATCCGGGTGTCAGGCTCTGGGCCCTGATTGGTCAGCTGGTCAGGACGCCGCCAGGTGTTTTCACTCAGCTCATCAAAGGAGGAGATGCAGAGGAGAAAAGGAAAGATCCTAATCCACAAGAACTCTGCATGCAATCGATCGCATCTGCTGAAATTTACAACCAACCAGATTTTCTTCTTTTTTCAGTAAAAAGGCTGATTGAAGTATTTGTGTACCCCCCCCCCCCCACCCCCACTCCAGTACTAAAAACATTATATATAGTTCAGGACTATCTAGTGGCCTGGATTTTTAAAGCAATCTGGACACCATGCTCACTTTTTTTTAATTTGTGGCAAATATGACGACACCAATTTCCCGAAGTAAAAACCAGATAAATAGGAAATGTATTACAAAGATAATTTATGAAATCACTGCCTTTTAATGATTTATAGAAATCAAGTAAAGTTCATTTATTTTACATGAAAAACGGTTCAAACGCAATGCATTTTGGTCTATGTACGCCAATCTAGTGAGCATCCATGCACACTGGATTTTTCTTCTGGGAAATATCTTCGGCGCTGGAATTTTTGAATTGTAGATTGGGACAGCTCTACAAATGGGCAATGCACTATGACTATGGACTCACCTGATCCAGGTGTTTATCAGAGAGGAAAGCTAAGAGAAAACTGCAGTGGAGAATGTTAGGATGGAGGGTTTAGTTCCTGCTATTGTAGATCGTCTTCCAACATCTACTGTGAACAAATCCACCTTTATTTAGCTGCAAAAACATTTAAGGTTTTTTCCCCCGTCAAAATATTCAAATACTTTAAAAAGTATTGCTTCTAAATTTTATGTGCAAATAGAGAAGCTTTTCTGAGCCTTCAGTTTTGCTTTTAATACAGAAAAATAAATGTATGTGGGATCAGGTTAAGCTGTGCTACTTTAGTAAACACCCTCTAGGGTTTTATTATAATAAAATATCAACGAAAAATTGATTTTCTCTGTGAGAAGCGGACTTGTTACTCCTGAGAAATGGTGTGTTGGCGCCCCCTAGTGTCATAAATGCAAACTACACATTTCTGGGGCATATAGTTTTATGCATAAAAAAGTTTGTCAAACAAGTTAATGTCCCATATATGCATCGTAGTCCTGCTGCAAATACATTTCTGTTTTCCTGAACAGGTGAGCCTGTTGGTCCCCATCAGCTACCTGGTCTTCTGGGCCGTGCTGCTGGGCTTCAGTCTGTACTCGGAGCCTGTGGTCTGTGGCCTTGGGATGGTGATCATGCTGACCGGCGTCCCCGTTTACTTTGTGGGCGTTCAGTGGAAGGAGAAGCCCAAATGGGTCTACAGGCTGGTTGGTGAGTTTTTTTGGTTTATTGCACAGGTTTGTGTTTAGAAACTGTCGTCTTACATGTTTTAAACTTTTGATACTTGATCTCCATTAAGGAAACAGTGTTATGTCTGTTTTTTTTCTGATTATAGTTTTATTTTTAATCGTAGTCATGATATTTCTAATGAAAACAATCTGCATATATTCTAGATAACTTATCTTTATTTGCTTATGTTGATTTCTAAAATAGTTGTCTATTTTTTACATAATTATTAAGTAATTCATCTTTGTCATGTGATGTATTGATACTTAAGGATTGTTAATTCTGTCTGTTATGAACTGGATAATAATAAATCATGTAATAAAATGCTTATAGTAGAACAGGGGTGGGATTATATTAGTTCGCTTCCTTCCACTCCCTTTCAAGCAATCTTTAATTTAATGTCTAATTATCCTAAGTTGGGTACGTCTCTAAACAAATGTATAACTGCTGGTTGCATTGTTTTGTGCATTATCCTTACAGAAAGATTCACATACGTGGGGCAGAAGTTGTGCTACGTGGTGTTTCCTCAGAACGACTCCTCAGAGACCGAACCCCTCACTGCCAAAGCCTCTGACTGAGCAGAGCGGTCAGCCGGGACTTCCTGCAGCGGCACCTCCGAGTTTCCGACCGTATTGTTCCCCGATTGTGAAGCAGGGGCTTCATGCACGCTCTTGCACAGGTGTTGTTCAGGGGAAAACGCTAGTAAAAAAAAAAAAAGTGTTTCTATTTACAGGTTTTTCTCTCTTATCACTCGGATAACTCCCTTTTTTTTGTAATCTTCACATTTAGCGACTCTTCTCTCACAAACAATGACCAACTTTTGAAGCTAATGTGCCTTAAAGCGTGTCTGAGCAGGTGGCGTAACTCTAATGGGATGGATGAGTGGGATATTTATTTAACTACTGCTGCCCCTTTTGGTCAGTTTTTGAGGATCATGTGTTGTCGGGCATTTAAAAAAAAAAGAAATCAAACATTCTTTTCTTTCACCATTTTCCGTAGAAACCACAGGTGCCTCCTCCTCCTTCTTCTTCTTCTTACATAACATCAGCGTGATCTCGGTTGTTGCCGGCAGTGTTTGCAGGTTGGATGAATATCCCGTTTCAGATGTTCTTCCAGCGTCACCTCGCTGTGTTTGCCGCCGTTCATCAGCATTAGGGATGAACCCACACTGGTGGAGGGGCGCTGGAGTTGTGCGCCCCCACCTGCAGTGACTCCCGGGATGCTGACATTTCACACGTCTGCTGACTGACGGTGTGACGTTTGTGCGCTCGTCTGCAGAGTCTCGTCTTCTTGAGATTTTTTTTTCTTCCTGTGTTTGCCTTTTAAATTTTTAAAGATCAAACTGACTTCATCGGTGCAGCTCTACGGGCTCTGCTTTTTACACAAATGCTAATGGTTACCATGGAGACAAGGATGTGGACTCACTGAATTTGGGCTGTTGTTCAGGAGCATTTGTTTAAAACAAGCCGTTAATGTTCCACAAACACAACAGAACAAACTGGTGCCTTTTCAGAGGGGGAAGTAACTAGCAGGTGCAAAACTCCCAACAAAAATGTTTTTTTTTTGTTTTGTTTGTGCAATTATTTCACAAAAGTGGTGCACTGTGAGACAAAAGTGTGTGGTACCTGCCTTTGTTTTTCACCTGTAAATACTGTGTAAAGAAAATGTTTCCAGCAAAAGATGACATTCCTCCTACGTTCGCCTGTTTTGTAACAATAACAATGTAATTGTACATTAAATATAGCAGCTTTTATCAACCCTGTTTTGAGTATTATTTGTTGTTGACCTAATTAAAAAAAAGGATCAGAGGAAACGAGCTGAACTTTTTAGGTTTATTCAATTCAGGCACCGTGAAGCAAAAACAACCTAAAGCAGAAAGCTGGACGGGCATTTCATGGCATTTCTCTCTGCCGAAAATATACTAATCTTGTAATAAATGAAAAATACTTTCATACAAAAAGAAGCCGATGGGGTTTAAAGTGAAGGCAGGTGCAGAGGTTGGTAATGGATTTCTTATTCAAACATTTTTTCAGTTCATTTTTCTGCAAAAACGATCACCAAAATAAACAAACAAAAAGAGTGTGCCCAAATATTTCATCATGTAGAAGCGTCTGCTAGTAAATCCATAAAAGAATTCTGACATTTCTTATGAAAAAGGACACAAAAAGGCAATTTTGTACTGCACAAATGATATCTGTTACCCTCCACACCCACACAAATTAAACTACATTCATTGCAAGAGGTTCACCCCAAAAACTGTACATTGTTTCAAAGTTACATACATCAGGCTTTAGAAATCCTCAAAAAAAGTCTGCTGTCTCATCAGAAAAATAGATGAGTGTTCTTAGAAATCCACAGTTCAGGTGTTTTCTGGCATGACTGATTAAACGGAGCAGAATTTCTTCTGGATCTCTGAACCATCTGAGCTGAAGCAAATGTCCAGGCAGAATCCTTCAAGACTGAAGGTCTGAGGAAATGAAATGATCAGCTGGCCTGAACAAAAACGGTAACAGCATCATTTCTATAGAACAGAAAAAAAGAAATGCTAAATTGATCTTTGCATGTGGAAGTTAAATTATTTTTTGAGAGTTTAGGGGAACATGTACCTAATTTAAAAGACCCATGGCCCAAGGAGCCATAAATTCCATGTTTTGATGCAGAACTAATGCAGTGTTTAAGTGTATATCTAGATTTGATGCACATTTGAAATTCAGATCATCAAACTAGCTTTAAAAAGATAATTGAAGTCAAAGACAATTGAGTTTGTTCAGGATTCTTGGAAAACAAAAAACTCTCAAACCAATTCCACCAAGAAATCGCAGTATCTGTGTTCTAAAGAGAAGATATAGAGGCACTTCCTGCTGAGATATGAAGAAACTCACCATCAACAATCGGGACATGTGTCCGGCTGAAGGGCTTTGATGATCTCTCTGTAGCTTCAGAAAACCACAGCCAGTCCACATCCACACATGGAGAAAACTCTGAGAACCTGAGGAGAGTTCAGCAAACCAAACAGACTCAAAGAACTCAACAAGAAGCCATCCAGGAAGTAATAAAAGCAGCAGAACCACAGGGAGAAAAGTGCTTGACTCAGTTAGGGTCACGGTTCGTGATCAAAGAAGCAGAACAGGTCATTTTGAACCAGCCAATAGGGGACCTATGTGACAGCGGCGCTCAGGTCATCAAAGTAAAGCCTTGACACCTCAACAGCACCTGAAAACCCTCATCCAGGTCTGCAAGGCTGAACCGCGCTCTGCCGGCGCCTGCTGGTCCAAAGCCAAAGATCAGCTCTGAGGTCACGCATTCAGAGAAATGAGCTCCTTCTCGGCTGCATTTGCACTTAGAAATCGGACTTTGATGCTTCTTTTCCTTCTTCGATTTCTTCTTGGATTTTGATTGTTCTGCAGCTCTTGAACCAGTTTATGCTGAAAAATGTCTCAAACTAATTCCTCCATACGGAAAAACTACAAGCAGAGGATTAACCACAGACATGGGTGCGAGAACAGACACTTACAGCTATCAGGTTCGGGGGGCGGGGCAATAACTTTCTCACGCGGGCCCCAGCAGGTGACTGTAACTGAGAACAGGACGGAGTGAGAATGCCCTCATCCACGGAATAACGGTTTCCCCGCAGCTCCAGCCTCATGGAGTCAACTCGGAGCCAGACGACATTGGGGAGCAGGGATCGGTTCGTGCTGGTCTGAGCCGTCGTATCTATGGCAACCACTCCCGCCAATCAGGAGTGAGCTTGTTGGAAGGCCACGCCCCCTACCACTTGAAAGCGGGCGTCAAACGTTTCAAACGTTAGACCTAACTTCGCCGAAACATCTGATTGGTCAGTTTATAACTTGAACTACAGAAAAAAATATCATGTAAATAAAGTGAGGATCATCAAGAACGTTAGAAAAAAGGTATTTGATCAAGAATGGACCAATCTGACCAATAAGAGGAACAGCTACCTATTCTTGGAACCAGCAGGTACTTCCTGTTTACCAAAGGGAGAGGGGTCACTCAGTCCAGCTCTCATGTACAGTCATTTGTTTGAACAGTGTTTTACCTTGATAAATAGAATTATCAGCACAACAAATTAAATACTATGATAAAAAACAGACTTTTCTTTTACTCTGGTTATCTTTAAGTCAAGCTCTTGTGTGATGGAAAAAGGCCAGAAAGAGGAAACGGCAGGCAAATGTTGTCTTCCACAGTAATGTAGATTACAGAACCACGTTTCAGAATCCTGCAGTTCTCCACCAGAACCGCACTCCGTGTTTCTGAGTGGAAATTTCATGAACACAAGAAAAAAATAACCATGAATGCAAAAGACAATCAATCTAAATGAAATTTTGTCTGTGTTTGATCTGAAAAGAAAGTCCAGATATTACAAAAAAATATACATATATTTCTGAGGTCGGGTTCTTCTGTTTTTCAGAGAAACTGGACTGAAGTGAAGAACTAAAGAGTCCGGATGCCCTGAAGAGCAGAAACCCTTTGATCCTCAAACCCATCTTCCTCTCAAAGGTCACATTCTTGTTTTTGGATCTGAAAGTGGTTCTGATTAATCAGAACCGGGTCGGTTTGGGTTCTGAGACTCGGACCTGCTCTGGCTGCTCAGCAGAGACTCTGAAGGCTTCTTCGGCTCACAGTTTGCTGCGGTTTGTGAAGGCAATGCTGTGGATGTTTGTTCTGCTGCGGGGCAAAAACTGAGATATTTACCACACCAGGAGGTAACAGACCTCATCATAGGACTGCTCTGAACCCCGCTGGGGGCAGTGAAGACGGGGGCTCTGCGGCGCGTGGACTTCAAGGTCACTTAATGGGGGCAGCGGCCGTGTGTGGCCCCTCCTTCCTTGACCTCACTGAGTCTGACTCCCCCCCCCGCCTGCTGTCCTCGGCCCTGACGGAAGGAGAAGGGGACGTCCCGCCATCGTGACCACGAGGTGTTTGAGAGCTGCTGGGAAACCCATGAGGGGAGAGGGGGGATGGGGACCTCGAGGGGGGGGAACGCCTCAATGACACCCCCTTTAGGTTGACTGTAAGTTCCAGAACTAACTTCCTGGAGGGTCGGCGCTGGGAAGGAGGTGCAGAGGCGTACTGGGGGGCGGGAGGGAAAATGTGGGCAGAGTTCCTCTGATGAGGCTGAGGAGCCTCACCTTCATAAGGGGAGATCCCCCCCCCTTCAGGGCTGCCCACTGAGCGAGAGGACAGAGGCGAAGGGGGGCTCTCCGGGGAGGAGGGCTCCTGGTTCGACCGGGCGGAGCAGCAGGTTCTCTGCGGACCCCCTTCGTCGTCCTCGCACCCGGCTCTGGACCCGCCCCCTCCCACTGTTCTGTAGCTGTGGAGCCCAAGTGTGATCTGTGTTGACCCCGGGGGGTCCGGAAGCAGGGAGCGGCTTCTCGCCTGACCCTCTCGGCTCCACAGACGTCTCCACAGGCGGCCGAGACGGCGGCGAGACGAAGAGAAAGTGGAGCGCCTGGAAGAGTGGCGTCTAATCTGTCTGCGCATCGCCAGCCGCAGGTTCTGCAGTACGGACGCCTGTGGAGGGGGGGGGGGGGTCAGTACCACCTCTGTTTGTCTGTGGGACCCATCACTGTGCACAAGCACGTCACCTGAGTGGGGTTCTGGACCGGGAAGTCCTCCACTGGAGGGATGAGACCCTGGGCAATCAGCTGACCGTAAGAAGGCGGGGCCTCTCTCTGAACAAACTCCGCCTCCATGTGAGTCATCTGGGTCTCAAAAGCTCTGCAGATGGAGAAGCAGAAAGAAGTGAAAGGAGGAAAGCTGAATGTCAGCTGAATGAAAGCTGAATGCTGCTACAACTAGCGAGAAGTTTGTCAGAATTTACTGAAAGGCTTTATTATCTAATGCATTGGATTTTAATGCAACCCTGACACATGGTCACTACTTTATTTCATTTTAAATCGTCACCCATTTTCTGGAATAAAAATCAATCGTGAACATTTTCCGAAGACGATTCATGAATCCACTGTGTTCTGATGATGAAAAATTGGATGATTTATTAAAAAAATATATATTTTTTTTCCTATGACAAATTGTTCAAACGCAATGCATTGTGGTCTATATTTGCTAATCTAGTCAGCATTGATGCAGTGTGGTAACAATTGTTACTGATCCGCAGAGAAAGAAAAAACCCTGACCTACAATTTTCCATGTTTTATTTTGAAAAACCACTGCATTCTCTCCACCACATTTGTCAGTCCGTCACGTGTCAAAAATATTTTTTTAAAGCTGCTGCACCTAGCGCTAAATTGAAACCCCCAAGCTAGCAAAGTTAAGAAAACAGTCTTTACTCCAATCACGGATTATTTATGACAGTTGTTTCAACAGAAAAATAAAAACATTGCAGAACAAACCGCGACCAACTGTCTAATGTTTACAAGGATGCTGCTAATAAAGTTGCTCAAACGGTGAACTCATGGTAATGATTGTTATATAAAATAACCGTTTTTTTGATCGGATGAGGCTGAAGTTGGCATCTGACTTTTAGCTTCCACTTTGACAGTTATGGGTTGTGAGACAATCTATAAATAAAGTTTAAAGCGGCTGCAGATATTTCACAGAGGATGAAGATAACCCAACAAAGTGCAGAGAAACTGCAGGCCGGTCCATCCCAAACAATGTTGGAGGCCACTGTGATAATCATCAGAGATCTGTGTGTTTTTATGGTCTATCAGGGCTCTGTTGAGGCAGATACTGAGGATTGGCTGAAGATTTATTTCCTGAGTCTCTGGTTCTTTTCTCCCCACCATGTGCATCCTCAGTGAGGAAGGACGTTTTGTGATGCTCTTTTGTGGTAGTTTGCCTGTTGGTAAATGTTTGAGCTGGGACCACCTGTGTATAAAAATGCAGATGCAGCAGCCGGAGCCTCACCTGTATTCTCGGCTGCGCATGGAGTGCAGCTTGAGGGCGCAGCCGAGGGCGATGACCAGCAGGAGGCTGCAGACCAGGCTGCCGATCAGCGCGGCGGTGATCACTTTCCTGGGCACGGCTGCCAGGCAGTCCCTCTCGTCGCTCCCGTCCAAGCAGTCCTCCTGGCCGTCGCACCTCCACGTCTCGAAGATGCACAGGTTGGTCCCGCAGTGGAAGTTCCCCGGTTGGCAGTCGAAGCAGTTCTTCTCGTCTGACCCGTCCGGACATCTCTTCTGATTGTTGCAGCGCTCCCACGCGGGGTAGCACTGTCCGCCTCCGGCGTCGCACAGGAACTCCCCGTCGGGACACATGGAGCACCCCTCCTCGTCTCGGCCGGAGGGACAGTGCCAGTAGCCGTCGCATCGCTGGTGTTCAGAGTAGCAGCCCTGATCGCTGCCGCAGGGCCGCTCTCCGGGAAAACAGTAACCTTTGACCTATAAGGAAGGAGGATGGTCAACATTACCCAATATTTTTTGCCAGAATAAACCTGACGCACCCAACCTGGTAGGTGGCGTTGAAGCCCCGCCCCGGGCTGTGAGGCTGCGCCATGTACAGGACGGTCATCTGGCCACTGCTGGACTCCAGCATCGCCGGCCGCCTGTTGTTGTGATGCGACAGCACCTGGAGGAGGTGCTCCGCCCTCTGCAGCGGCCCGTCGAACACGTGCAGAGAGTCTCTGGGTCCCAGCTGCAGGTCCAGCTGCAGCACGATGGGTTTGGGGTCCTGGGTGTCCAGCAGCCACGAGCACCTCAGCTCAGACGCCACGCTCCGGTTCACCCGGAAAAAATCGGGAGAGGCGAAGGAGCCGTAGAAGTTGCCCAGGTGTTTCCCGCAGGACGTGTCGGGGCAGCCCAGCTCGTCGGTTCCGTCAGGACAGTCTGGAATGCCGTTGCAGCGCAGGGTGGCGGGCAGACAGCGGGTGGTCTGGGCCTCCGTGCAGGGCGGGGAGCCGAGGGGGCAGACGCCGGCGTGGAACTGCGTGGGAGGCGGGGAGCAGCTGCGTTCGTCTGACGCATCTCCGCATTCATCCTGACCGTTGCACTTCCAGGAGCGGGGAAGACACTTCCCGTTCCCGCACAGGAACTCGTCTGACTGACAGCTGCTCTGACCCAGATGACCTGCAGCAGACGGAGCAGAGATGGCTTCCTGTCAGGAGAAAAAACCCCTGGCGGACCGAAACGCATCAAGATTCAAGGCTAACTCTTTTCTGCTTGAGATTCAGAGAATTTCCCTGTGTCAGAACTCCCCTATAAAGTTCACTATATAGCACATTTGCCATTCTGTAGTGCTGTCTGAATCTACAATTTAAAAGTCCAGTGCCCTGGAAATTTCCCAGGAGTCTCTGCGAAAAACCAGTGTGCATCTATGCTCACTAGATCGGGGAATATAGACCACAATGCATTGCGCAGGAACATGTTTTACCAAAAAAATGTATTTAAATGAATTTTTTTTTACTAAACCATCAACGTTTTTGTCTTCAGCAGACAGTAAATTCATAAATAATCGTCACAAAAACACTCAAAAGTAGAGAGCACGGTGTCTGAATTGCTTCTAAAATTCACAGCAACTATATAGTTTTTTAGTAGTTAGCGGTTAGGGTGGGAATTCGGACAGAAGAATCAATTTGACAGAGGATCCGTCGGGAAGCAACTTTTTTTCGTTAGTGGTGTTAGTGTGGCGAGCTCGCAAAAGTGGCGTTTCCCCGTGGCTCTCATATTTCTAATGTAATTTTGTGAAATTTGAATACATGAATTGTTGGTTCAACGTAACACTATAACTGTCAGAAGTCAGAACTCTGTTTCCCCGTCTGGTCACCAGCGAGGAACCATCTCCAGAGTTCTAACCTCACTTCCTGGATGCTGCACACCTGACTCTCATTCAGTCAATCAACCACAGCATACTTAAGCACTGCACTGAGCCTCACTCAGTGGGACGGATTGTTTGTGCCACTCTGCCTTCATTACTGAGCGTTATAACTAGGGATGGGAATAGAAGCCCCATGAAGCCTCATTGGGGTTCATGTAATTGTGCCGGAAAAATGAACCGCAAATTCAGGGCTTCGAAACCACACAGAACAGCGGCATCTGGTGGTGGACTGGACATATATCAACATATGTTGCAACAAAGCTCCTTGTAACACTTCAATGTGGAAATGATGATGAAAAAACGTAAAACAGAACAATGTTGTTAATGATGATAAAAAAAACATATAAAAACAACACATGTGACGTTTTCTGTGAGAAGTGCTTGACACAGCAAAATACACATCACATAAAGAAAAAATAAACGCAAAGAATAATCGTATAAGGCTAGGCTTGAACCTAGGACTTCTAGAACTAAGTACCACTGACTATTCCACCGAGCTATCTTTACTGACAAGGCACTGACATGCCATTGTAGATTCATTACAGTGTTAATATACAACGTTCTTAGCGTATTGTTTTATTAGGAAAAGGATTGAAATGATCCTGAGCCACATAACGTTTTTTACTAGGAGTCATGGTAAAGTGCAATGAACTGAAGCCGATTCCAATACAAGCGAAACAATAGAGCTGGTCGGGAAATGTTCAGGATTCATTTCGCATTTCTAGAGAATAGCGCACCCAACTGTTCAAAACACGAGTGACATCTGAAGCGTGGTGCAACCAAACGAAGCATTTGCCGCGTCATACGTCATCAACCATGTGATCTGTGCTAGTTGACACACGCCCCGAAACATTGTGCCGAAACACTGTTTCATGAAGGTGAACTGCGCGCCGAAGCGCCGTGTCAAACGGGCCATCCCTGGTCATAACTGTCCTCGACCCTGTTTGCCTGCCTTGACTCTTGCCTGGATTTTGACCAACCCGTCTCGTCTCTGATGCTCTCATGCCTGTTATTAACCCCTGCCTGCCTGACCCTGATTTGGCTTTGTGGACTTTTAGCTGAGTCTGTTCTAGTGACAATAACATACAATATGAACCTATTGGAAATGTGGGTGTGGTTAACAAAAAAACAAAAAAAATCTACTGCCAAGAAAATCCAAAACTGTACATTTGCAGATTCTTTAAATAAAAAAACAAACACCCAGGCGACCAAGAAATAAAATGGCTCCTTGCTTTTCCCCCCATTCATCTTCTAATCCGTTTCTTTCCCTTTCGGGGTCACGGGGCTGCTGGAGCCTATCCCAGCCACATGCGGGCGAAGGCAGGGGACGCCCTGGACATGTCACCAGTCTGTCGCAGAGCCACAATCACACTCTCACATTCACACTTATGGACAATTTAGCGTAACCATTCAACCTATGAAGCATGTTTTTGGATTATGAAATGGTCACATGCATCTATGAGCAGAGTGGCGGAAGGAAAGGGAGAGAGTGGGGGGCGTGGAGCAGCCGCTCAGCCAGTGGGGGCTGGTCAAAACACATCTTTTTTCCTGAAAAGCAGGATGATGAAGATGCTCTCCTGCTCCTCACCTCTGATGTAGGACAGGCGGAAGCCCTGGGCCTGCCCCGAGCTGTTGGCCTGAGAGTGGAAGAAGAGCCAAAAGCGCCCCCTGGTGGAGATGAATGGAGGAGGCAGAACCGAGCCACACAGCCTGGTCTCTCCGGTCCCGGTCGGGGCCAGAAGCAGCCAGTCTCCGGAACATTTCCCCGATTCCGCCAGGTCGAAGCTACGAAAACTGAAACGCATTCAGCCTGTTGAGGAGCTTTTTTCTGTGAAAACATCACATCGAATCGCAAGAAGGACTGAGGGTACCTGATGGTGATGACCTCCCCCTGACTTCCCTGGATGCGCCAGCTACAGTTGACCCCTGGGGGGTAGTTTAAAGGCCAGGAGGGGCTGTAGATCACCCCCCTGCGCTCCATATGCACCTCCGCCTGCTCACTGCAGCCTGCAGCAGACAGCAGACCATCACAGCTGAGAAGAGGGGCAACCCTGACTCCACCTGACACCACCTCCTCAGGGAGCAGCAGCCAGGAAAGCCCCACAGTTCAGATGCAGGTGTGTGAGGAGGAGGAGGAGGAGGAGGAAGAGGAGGAGGAGGAAGAGGAGGAGGAGGAGAAGGCGGTGGCGCCGCCGAAACAGATCCACTCGTTCAGTCAGGGAATCCCTGAACCGGGATGGAAATGAGGAAAACGCTTTCTCCACTAGTTTTTTTTGGTATTGCAGAGTTTTAATACATTTTAATGGTCATGAACTGGTTCTTACCAGAACATTACGTGATGTATTATAACAGATTTAAAGAATCTATTACTTTGTTGATTCTTTTTTTTAGATTTTCAAAAATTTCACGAAGGATTTTTCTTGTCTGTTACTTAAAAAAATGTCTGAACTTTAACTGGACATGAACTGGATTTGAACTTTAACTTAACTTCTATTGCTTTTGCATTTTTATACTGTTTTTTTTACTATTTCCATAATTTGTATTATGTTTATCTTTATGCATCATCTGCTCTAAGGCGACCTTAAACACTCTTGAAAGGTAACAAATAACAATTATTATTAATATTATTATTAACTGGATTTAACTGGATTTTAAATGGATTTTCTTTGGATTTTTACTGGATTTAACTGGATTTAACTAGATATAAATAGGATTTTAACTGGATTTGAACTGGATTTAACTGGATTTTTACTGGATTTAAATAGGATTTTAACTAGATTTTAAATGGATTTTCTTTAGATTTTTACTGGATTTAGCTGGATTTGAACTAGATTTAATTAGATTTAAATAGGATTTTAGCTGGATTTAACTGGATTTAACTGGATTTTTACTGGATTTAAATAGGATTTTAACTAGATTTTAAATGGATTTTCTTTGGATTTTTACTGGATTTAGCTGGATTTGAACAGGATATAAATAGGATTTTAACTGTACTTTAACTGAACTCTTTATTATTTCAGCATTTGATCCAGATGTTCTGCTTTCCCTTACCTAGTTGCCCGATTTTTGCTCAAAAATCTTTACATTTGTCTGCAGACATTTAGAGAAGTTCACGATCAGTTCAGTGACCGAACACGAACTTGGTCTTGTGTTGGATGACGAAGCCCACAGTATGACCCTTCTACCTCTGTGTAGAAATACAGATATAGAGATACATCTGCCGAGCTTTTCGGCTAAACTTTGAGAGTAAAGGTTTTATTTTTTTTCCTAACGTTTTGGTTCCAAACGTTTGTCCGTTTGGTCCCGCAGCAGGACGGAGGATCACTTCAGTGCAGCTCCTGACAGCATGGAGACTGCTGAGTATGAGGCCTTGGTGATGCAGCAGTGAAGTCAGCAGCAGGATGAAGCTGGGCTGGGGGGGAGGGGGGGTCATGAAGAGCTCAGAGATGGATATCGACAAACACGTCCATCTTTGCAAAAATGATGGTGTTTCTAAAGCAGAGCTGCTGCTGAGTTCATCTCAGAAGGGAGGAGTCGTCACCTTGATTTTCTGAGTGAGGAGCAAAAACTAGACGGTGAGATACTGACTAAGAGGAAGGGTTGAATAATGGAGGATTCAGCGTGTGCATGGAACCGAGAGTCCACAAACCCGTCACCGTCTTCAGGACGAAGACAAAAACACGTGACAGAGAACCCCCCCCAGATGTTGGCAGATGTTCTTGAGAAGAAAATCAGAAGAAAAGTCAAATCTATCCATTCAGTTCAGCAAAGTGCGATAAACGATTTTCCCCCAAACCCCAAAAAAAAGTTATTTATCAGAAATGTTTTTCACAAAAACACGTTTTTTCTGGTCAAACAGTTTCAGATCGTTTCACTTTTAAGCTGTTTGCAATAGAAGATAACTTAGTATGAACTTTAATTATTCCAAAAACTCTGGTATTTAGTACAGAGCCCTGAACGTACCATTAAAAACACTTTGTGCACCACAGACTTCACTCATTTTTTCAATGTCATGTCTAGTTTAGGCATCAGCCGCAATGGCAGGAACATTTGAAAAATCCAGGATGAAATAAAATAAAATGAAATGTAGAAATCTTTAAAGGAATTACTACTTTAAAGAAATAAACGGGGCAAGAAACTATTACAAAGAATTAAAAAAAGGGGGGGGGGGAGGGAGGGCTTTTTTTAGTAATTAAAAACTAAATAAATTTCATATTATAAATAATTAATAGTACTAAAATCTACACCAAAGAACATATAAAAATGTTTAAAATGTGACCCAAAAAGATGTGGCTAAAGCAATTTTTTTTATAATATTTAAGTGTCTTTCATTGAATATTTTCATCAAAGTCAGACATTTGGAGGAGAATCTCATTATAAACTGATGATATTTAATATTTTGCCTTTACCAGAATAATATAACAGATAATTCTGTTATTTTGGAAGCCTGAACCTGTTTTTATTTAAATATTATACAATAATTATTGTATTTTTTATGTGTTTTTTTTCTTTTGTGTTTTTAAACGGTGCAAAATGATGAAATCAGATTTATTTATTTTAAGCTGTTATGGCAGGATGGAGGATGGACTCAGCAGAACCACACAAACCCTGCAGAACCTCTGGTCACCCTTCAGAAATCCTGCTCCATTTACATCACATACCCCTGCACAGCCCTTCTCTTTGTGCACGTGCCCATGATGTGCAGTGGGGGACAACAGAGGGAGGTGAGGAGGAGGAGGAGGAGGAGAGGCAGCTTGCAGACAGGCAGTGATGTCATGCTGATGGCAGCATCACGTTTGTGAATCCGTGTTTCCACACCAACCCCGATCGCTTCCCCACCACAGATCAATGCAGCCGCAGGTCTCCGCACACACGAGGAAGATGCCCCCCCCCCCCTCCTCTTCCTCCTCACGGGGACACACATCCAGGTGTGACACCATCACAACATTTCAAAATAAAGCACCTCCAACCGGCAAAGCGCATGCGAGCATCAGTCATGACTGGCTTGGGGAACCCAAACAGAGAGAGAGGTGCCTCAGCAGGCTTACCTGCGCAGAGCAGCGCGCAGCCGAACCAGACCGCTCCAAGCAGCCGAACCGGTACCTCCGTGGGCCCCATGGCTCGGGCAGGACCCCGCTCTTATCTCGGAGCCGCTTCACTGGACATGCGTGTGATCCGGGGGAGGTCCGGCATCTATCTGAGGCGCATTGTCCTTCGCAGGGCCAGGCGGGCTGAGCAGGTGAAGCTGGAAATAACAACCCACGTGACTTCCGCCCGGCTCTTTCAAAACAAAAGTGGATAGACAACACGGACGCCTTTCACAGAAAATGTGCTCATTTGGACAAGAGACATTTGTCATTTTTTCCCAATTTTTTTTCTTTTTTAATATATTCTAAGTTATTGGGAATGTGTTTAACTTTCACAAAATAACTAATATATAGTTTAAATAATTATAAATAATTTTCCCATCTCAGGCATTATTTTGATTGTATCAATTTTTCCTTATGTCTAGTTGTGGTTGAAGTCAATTTTCAACCCTGTTACGTACACCATGGAATCTCCATGAATATTATAATACAAATTGTTTATTAAAATGTCAATATTTATTCACGTGTCCCTTGTTCTAATTAAATCAGTTAAAACTGAAAATTTCTCTTAAATAAAGGTTTTTCTTCTCTAAAATCTTAAAATGTAACTAACAGGTAAAATTCACTGTGGTCATTTTCATTAAATAAGCTATTTATTGGAAGATTTGCAATCCAAAATACAGACTTTGAGATAGTTCTCATAATTTTAGACAAAAGTCAACAAAAATTGTGAATTATACAG
Organism: Oryzias sinensis; assembly: GCA_037389245.1. Lineage (NCBI taxonomy): Eukaryota > Metazoa > Chordata > Actinopteri > Beloniformes > Adrianichthyidae > Oryzias > Oryzias sinensis. The sequence goes on along the minus strand of CM074489.1, from coordinate 15,830,723 downwards.
ATTTACTTTTAATTCCATACATTCAATGCTAGGAGTTTCTAGTAATGATTTCACTTCATAACCACACCAACATAAGATGTAAATTATAGTTTAATGGGGTTTATAAAAAATAATAATCCAGATCAGCCAGACAGCATATGAACATAAGGAAGTACCATTTCTGCGTTTTAAATGTTCCTCCTTAGTGTTTGTTTGGTTCCTGTGGTCATTCTACTCACAGCATCTCTTAGATTTGATTTTTCTTTTACAGATTCAGAAAACCTGCTGGATCTCTTCCTTTTAAAAGAAGACTCATGATTTTTAATTCTATTGTTTGAGAAACTCATGGAAAAGTAAGGTTTTTTTCTTGTTTGGGGATTCATGACGCCAAGTTAGCCTTTTTACTTTTGAGCGTGGTGAATCAGATTACGTTAAACATTGGCATCTTTTTTTTGTATTTTTCTTTAGATTTTCATCTTTTTCAAGTATATTTGTAGTTCAGCTACATTTCAGCTATTTCAGTTTTTTATTTGATCAAACAGTTTGAAATACCTAATAAATTATACTCGACTTCATGATTGTGTTCCAGTTGTTGATTCTTCACGAAAAATTACAGTTTTATATGTTTATGTTTGCAGCCTGAAATGTGGCAAAAGGTTGAAAAGTTCGAGGGGGTCAAATACTTTGGCACGGCACTATATTTACCTCTTGAGTTTATGTGTTGTATCATATTTATAACAACACAAATATTAAAATCTCAACCCTGTAACATTAAAATGTTACGGGGTTGAGAGCTTTGAGCAAAATGGCCACTGTTTCATTTATTAAGCACTAAGAAGAGGGCGCATAACATCCATAAAGTTCTGAATTAAATTGTTTATTTAAATAACAAAAAACCTTATTAACAAGTAGTTTTGTATAATTTTTTCATGGGGTTGAGTGGCTGCGGTCAACCACATCAACTTCACCAAACAAATGACAAAAAATACCAAAAATGCTGGAACTTCTCTGCTTCTTCCACTGTTGTCACTTCCTGGTTTATATGAAATCATTGATCTTATACTTTTTTATATAAGGGGTGGAATCATTGTTTGTTGTGGGATTGAGGCATTACTCAGGGAAAAAACTAAAGCTACTTTAAATAACAACTTAATATTAATATCATAACATAAAAATCATCGCTGTCAAAAGAGCAACAAAAAACTTTAGATTCATGTAAAAATTGTTGACTTTTTATAATAAAACTGGTTGGTATTTTTAATGTAAACTTTCATTTAGGTCATGAGGGGCACATGACATAATTGATGGTGTATGTTGGAAAAACACATATTATTTCTAATAAATCACATAATTTCATTTTTTTTTTAAAGTAGTATTAAAATTTGCATTTCATTGTATATATTCAGCTGTTTGAATATAAAGTGATAACCAATTGTATTAAATACAGCTTGAAGTAAGAGAGGGACACAAATTGTCACATTTTCGTGGAATGACTCGTTTACCAAAGATCCAATTACACTATTGTATTTGAAACGTTTTTATTTCTTCACAATTTTATTATTTTTCTATACTGAAGTCTTAAAATAAAAATATTCATAATCTCACAAGAGCCAAGGAAATTCTATAATAATCTAGTAAGGCTAGTTAAAAAATGGTCCAGCGTTTTTTCCTGATTATCAGAACATATTTACGTTTTATATCAACAGCAATAAATACAAAACTGAGACGAGCCGAATAAAAGTCAAATTCCTGAAGTGAGTTTTTATTTTGAAGGACTTCCGTTGTACAGTTTCGCTTTAAATTGGTTGTTTTCTCTCGTTATTTTCTTACTGTAATCTAAAACAAAACAATAACATAAACGTAATATAAAGCATTTACCACAGAAGTTTACTTATGGAATGAAAGATAATGCCGTTTAATGCGTATGTGGAAGCAATATTGGTGTTTTGATTTCATTATCGCCACCCAGTGGCACAAACGTAACATTGCAAGCATCGGCAAGATGATGGTGCAAAAGGCACCGCTGGGATTCGAACCCAGGATCTCCTGTTTACTAGACAGGCGCTTTAACCAACTAAGCCACGGCGCCCTGAAGTACCACGTTGAGATCAAGGTTATCGTCCTTATCTGGGTAGTGGATTTGGATACTTAAACAATATTATTTAATAAATCATAATTATATCACCTGCCAAGAACACGACAGTTCAATAATCCCCGATTTCTGTGTTAGTTTAATGAGGACAGAAAAAATTTTCTAGTTTTTTTGTTGTTGTTATATCTTATATCTTTAACTATTACTCTTTATAATACAGAATAAAAAAAGGGGCCACACAGGGTATTATATTTGGGAATTTATTCAACAACTTCATAAACATTTTTGAAGAAGAGTGCTGCTTTACTGAATGTTTGGTAAGTGCAGGAACCAACGCACTCTACATGCAAATGGTCTCAGCACAAATACAGACTATTACTCCTTTTTTTCCTTATTTCACTGCTGCTTTTCTTAAAAAAAAAAGAAAAATTAAAAAAAAGAAAACCACAGCTCAGGGATCAGCAGCTGCAGAAGTTCATCAACAACCACCTTAATGAAATACACAACTTATGTTTTGAATTAAAATGTAAAGAAAAAGGGAAAAATACTACAAAAGAAAAAAAAAAAGTGTAAAAATCAGAAACAAGTCCTACAAATGCTGCAGAAAGAATGAGACCGTGTGGAAAAGAGCTCAGCATCTCTGCACACCAGTTAGTTTATTTTTAAATTAATGTAAATACTATGAAAACAAAATGCAAGTCACAGGCTCAGCAAACTAACCAATCTGTCTGATCTGGAGTTCCCATTACGAAGAGGGCTGGACTGGGGGGGGTTTCTGTTTGGAGGGAGGGGGACTACAGTGAACACCAGACGACAGATCAGCGTGGCGCTCGCGGAGGCAACAACGTTTATGCATCTCAGATACTCTTTACAACATCTAGCTGAAGCCTCAGAGGACTCCGTTCAGCTGCAGCCTTCCTCAGATGGAGCAGGTCATGTTAGTAACAATTCAATGGTTTAAGGTGCTGGAACTGCGGGGCCATCAGGCCCTCTCAGCCTCGCTGACATCGTTCTTTATTCTAAAAACCATACATTCCCCCCCCAGGTAGATGCAGGCCATGTGTTTTTATTTTTTTGCAATATATATTTTTATGTGAAAGAGAGAAATTGGAGATTACTGATGGGCGCACTGCACACCCGGCCCGTGGTGGCCGCTCTCGTCGTCGGAGCTGTCGTTGTACGCCTCTCTGCGGCCGCCGGATGTGGAGCTCTGGCTGACGTCGTAGTCCTGCAGGTCCACCTCCTCCGTGTCGCCGGTGATGATGGGGGGCTCCGGCCGCGAGGGCAGCATGTCCTCCAACTCCTGCAGAAACGACAACCACGGTGATGGAGACGCACGTCCGGATGTGTTGAGATTTCTGTGAGGTCTATGGTGGCAGAACGTCATTCAGACAGCAGGAGAACTGGATCAAGTCTTTCATTTAAAGACCCCCCCCCCAAATGAAAATCGTATTTTCAACACAATCTGCTGCATTTGTACAAAAAAAAAAGTAATATTACGAGATTTAAAGTTGTAAATGTACGATTTTTTTTCTCCTACATTTATGAGAATTAAGTCAAAGTGAGCAGACCGATTTAACTTAGCTGAATGGGTGAGCTGAAGGTTTATTGATCACGTTACAAATGTTTGATTTAGTTTGAGTTATTAGTGTTTTATTCATTGCAGCTGTCCACTTCAATCCTGTCTTCCTCCATAAAAGACCAGATCTCTACGTCTGTGTGACGCTTCCTTCTAAGGAGGAGCACTTTTTGGCATTTTCAACGTTCTAATGCTAATCTAACAGACTATTTTCATTCCTCTGTCTTGTTTTATGTTGAAACGGGAGGAGGGGACGTATGTAACGGTTTTCCTTCTGCGTAAGGTGATGAATGGACTTCTGGGTATGAAAGTGAAAAGGAAAATAAAGTTTCCGTTCTCTTCACTCACACGTGTCTCTGAGATACATATGAAACTCTGCTTACCAACCCAGAACCCCGGAAAACCGGCTACAGTAACAATAATCTGATTTTGAGTCGTCAGAAGGTTCACAGTGTTTTGTTTTTTGAGCATGTCCGGAAATAACGCTTCACAGAATGCTCCACATCTTTAATCTTCAAGCAAGGCTCCGATTAACAAGCATGGTTGGTGTTTTTTTCGTTAGTTAAGACGACAAAAAGTTGTAACTTTACGACTTTATTGTGGTAGTTTAATAGTTATGAATTGTTTCTCGTAAATATAGGACTTTAAAGTTGCAATTGAACATTTTTTTGTTCGTAAACTAGCCCTCAAACTTTGTCGTAATGGAGGACGTACAAATAAAGTTACTTCAGCTTAAATTGGCATCCTGGTATTTTTTTATTCAAATTGTGATGATCAGCATTAGATGAGAGCTCTCGCGGCGGTGGGGTTGCTACACGCCAACAGTCCCGCCCACAACTAAGAGGTGAATTTCTATTAAGCAATGTGAAAAAACTATTTCCTAGAAACGACAAAGATGTTTTAGATTTTGGCTAAAAATGGGACTTGAACATAGTGTTGCGTGTGAAGGTGTGGATCCAGGAAATGCTACAAGTTGTCGTACCGTAAGTTTCTCAGGGCTGATCCAGTTGTTGTCGGGAAACTGGACGTCAAACTTGACGTACAAATCCCCCTTCTCAAAAGGGTTTCGGTACTGGGGCATGCCTTCTCCTCGCACCACCCTGACCGAGCCTGGAAGACACCGCAGTCAAACTCTGCTTCAACCACCAGAAGCACAATTCTTCCGCAGAGTAGGTTGATCCCTGACCTGGTTCAATGACTTTTCCAGCAGGATACTTGATGACGATCTGTCTTCCGTCTAAGTGCTTTAGCGTGAACTGGAAGCCACACAGCGCCTCCACAAGGCAGATCTTGTGATTTATGAAGAGGTCGTTTTTTTCCCTCTTGAAGGTCTGGAAAAGGGAAAATGGAACGTTCAAATATCAGAAGAAAGCAGCCTCCCAGCAGGATATAAAGTTCATCTGGATGTTTGCTAAAACATTATGAAAAAAAGAACACAGATGAGTCGGCCACAGACCCAGAATGTCAGACACGGGCTGAAAAACGGGCCGAGCAGAACACCAACACACCAACAGAACCTCTTCATCAGTGACATTTACATCAGGATTTAGCCCTCTGTTCTAGCAGAAGCTGTCAATCGTGCTCTCTGAATTCTAGTTTCCATCCAGCAAAACAAAACATCTTTTCTCAGTTAATGAAAGACAAGATGGACTGATGATAAACAACAAAACATAAAGAAGAACCCCTGTGATCTCTGAGCCATTTGTTGCTCTGTGTTCTGCATCCTAATAGGCTGTTGAACTCAATCTCCTGTGTGTTGTGTCTCCTGTACAAAATGTGTTCATCTCACATTAACACAAATATTCGATGATGATTTGATTCACACCTTTGTTTGCATTCTAGTGTTTCTATAAAGCTTTGAAAATAGTAAGAAAATGTTCGTGTCTGTCTAAGAAAATTAGGTAAAAGTTTCAGAACCTTAAAACATCTGCAATTACTGTAAAAAATAAAAAACAAGATTTGATTTATTGTGGGTCATTTATAGAGTGCAACTCCGGCGACGAGGTCACTGAAGGAATAAATGCGGGTTCTAAACTTCTAAATTCTTACTCGGCTCTTTGATCCAATTATTCAAAATAGAAATTCTCTGAAAAACAAAGGATACAAACAGCAAAACGCTGAGGTCCAACAGAAAATTACATGTTTCTTTTCATCTGGTAGGAATCAGGGAAATGACATTAATAGATAAAAACCGTCAAATATCAACAGAATGCTTCATGATCTGAACTATGTTCTGTGAAAAATATCTGGGATAGGTTCTCTGATTTTCATCAAAGTACCAAACCGTCACTTTTGAACACTTTCTCAGTTAATTAACCCTTTAGGTCCTGCGGATTCTGAAAAGCAGCCTCACGCCGATAGGAAACGCCTGACATTAGTAACGTGCTCCTCGTTGGTGCAAAGGTGATTTTCAGCGCATCGGCTGATCCACGGCAGAAGAGTTATGGTACATGAAAGAGTCTGTTATTTAGGCTGCATCTCTGGTTTTAAAGGCAAAACGTAAACAGATTTTTGTTAACGTGTGACTTTGCATCAATGCTTGCTGGACTTCGGCTTTAGGGCTTCATGTTATATCAAATAGAACTACTGATACCCAAAATAATCCATTTCTGCAGCTACACTGGGAGTATTACAACATTTGCATAGATATAATTACAGACTTAAAGAGGATTTTTTTGGTTGGGAGAATTCAAAATGATCAGTTTGACTCAAAAATGCAAAAACACTGTGTAAATCTTTGTTTGCTTTAAAATGTGCATTCAGAACCGGTCCTCACCTCGTGCTCCTTTTCCTGCAGGACGAGGACGATGTCTCCGGGCTCCACGCCAGGCGCCTGATCCGCCTCTCCCCCAAAGGTGATTTTCTGTCCATGTTTCATGCCTTTGTCCACGTGGACTTCCAAGATCTTCACCTCCTTCACTACTTTCTTGCCTTCACACTTTTTACAGCGGTCCTTCTCGCTGATGACCTCGCCTGGGGGTTTGAACCAGTGACATCAAGGACTGAACAAACGGCCAGGAGAACAGAGGACGTTCCCCCGTGAAGCATTGGCAGCCGTGCTTACCTTCTCCGTTGCAGTCGGTGCAGACAGACTGCATCTGCTGGACCATGCCCGGGGCCAGCTGTCTGATCATGATGCGCATGCCACGCCCCCGACACGTCGAACACTTTTGCACGGCGCCCGTCTTGCCTCCTTGTCTGCAGTCATCGATATGAAGTTGACGTGAGGTCACAGACGGAGACTCGCTACACATATGTTCACACAACTTACCCATTACAAGAGCTACACAAAACATTCTTGCTAAGTTGGAGTTTGGTAGTTTTTCCGTTGTAAAGGTCCTCTAATGAAACCCTAAGGAGCAAAGTCAGACATTTAGAAAACTCAAATGATTCTGTTAGAGGAGTCCACATTCTCAGACGCACTTCAGGGGATGGACCATGTCCTCTCCTCTCCGCCGCCCCCCGTTTCTCGAGCGATTTCCTTGTCCGCCCATGAAGCCGAAGAGGCCGCCACCGAAAATGTGGGAGAAGATGTCGTCCATGCCCGGGCCACCCCCACCTCCTTCCCGTAGACCCTGCTCGCCATAGCGATCGTAGAGCTCCTTCTTCTCAGGGTTAGACAGAACTTCATAGGCGAAGCTTATTTCTTTAAACTGCGTCAAGCAGAGAAGACGACAAAAACTATTGCGTTAATTAAATAAGTATAAATACAAACTAAACCCTGCAGCAAAACACTAAATGCAACTAACATAATGAAATATTTCACTAAAACATGTCAAAGTAGAGGTAAATAAATGGCATAGTGCTGATGTTTTCTTCAACTCAACTCCGGCTAACATCCACTGGGCTCTCAGGTTGACCCACACAAAGGTCAGAGCCACACTTCCCTCTTTTTGTTGGTCTGTTACTATGGCAACAACAATGCACCGCAGACAGGCATGTCTGCATGTTCTGAGGCTACTGATGTTGTGCTCTGTGTATTATTCGTATTTTAAATACACAAATGTTACAACAAAACTATTCAACCGTCTTAGAAGGTACTTAGATTAGCTAAATGTAGTCAATTCAATTAAAAAAACGCTTCCGCAATTTATATCTTTATTTTTGACCAACTATAGTTTCAGAAAGAATCTTTTCTCTTTTGGGTCCTGATTACACTGCAGCCCTTGAATTAGCAAAAACATGAATTATTCCATTTTAGACAAAGCAGTCCTTTATGGAGGTAAAAAAAAAACATAATTTATGATTATTCTGAAGCATTTATAAGTGAATGCATTTTTTATTGTCTTCTTTAGCAAAAGCTTTACACTAAATGGGAAAGATAGACAAAGAAAAACCTGAACGTTAACATATTTAACATTCTTCAGTTTGTTCTTCACTTCTTCCTGATATATGATTCTGCTTGGACTGTTTGTTCTTGTAAAAATCTATTTCTCATTCATGTTCCACCTTTGAGGCGTTTCTGTTGTTCCTGCTTGAAATGACCAGTTTCAGATTTACTCTTGTTGTTGGCTTTCATGGTGTGTCTTGAAGTGTAGTCACTGCATCTGGACTTAAAGAATCATTTCTCTGAAACATTTCAAGGAGGAAGGCTTTGGCCCGATTCAAATTCTTCCCCAACCCCCCGGCTTTTCCCCATCTCTTCAACTGTAGACCAGGAGAAACACATTTCTGCAGGTTGGTGTTCTCTGAAGCACAGACGTTTAGATTTAAATGTAAGTAATGACGGTTAGTTTTTTTGAACGATCCTTTAAAGTTATAAAATTGATGTTGTGCTTTTCCGCGCCAACGTGGATGAACGGCAACTTTTGATGATGTCATAGAGTGTGAGTGAGGACAGAATTAGAAGACACAGTTTTTCAAAACCCTCCATGTGAAGGGCTTAAGGTAGGAGTAAGGAGAAGCTGAAGAATTCAGATTTGGCCTTTGAGACCAGATGTCACCACTCAGCTACAACACAACGGTTCTAGAAAAATATTTATGCCATCTTGTGACTGTGGCGTCACGGTTCTTTGTGACCAGAAACAGTTCAGTGGCTGCCCTCAAAGTGGGCTCAAATCCACAGTTGAGTCACAACCATTGACTGTAAAACAAATGGACAGCTCAACACCCCTCTCATGTTTCCAAATAGGAAGTACCATTGCTTTCTACAAACACACAATTCCACCCACACAAACACACTTGTTATTAGATGCTTGGCAAGAGCCGTTAATTCCCCCCCTGTAATTTGAAACCTTTTGCCCCCATTGACCTGAATTCTGATATCAAATAGAATCTTATAAAAGGAAAATTAAAGAATTGTACTCTTCAAACTGCTCCATTCCATATCATGGAATTGTGAATAAAAACATTCTGTATTCGGTACGTTTCTGATGCCTCTGGAAAGGGAATAAAGATACCGGTCCAGGCAGTTGCACTGAGGGTCTTGGCCAAGGACCCACACTCTGTCCTTTACTGTCCACACTTCCTTATTAATGTCTATTTTTAATACAAAAACCAAAGAGTGAGCTGCATGATTCCTTCATCACAGTTAATGACCAACCAACTAAGGACAAAGCCTCACAGGATTATCTTCAGGGGGGTCTTACCTTGTCTCCTGCATTTGGGTTCTTGTCAGGGTGGTATTCTTTTGCCAGTTTTCTGTAGGCCTGGATGGACAGCAGAGAAAAATGTATATATATTTAAAAAAAGTACAAATGTCTCAACTGGAATTGACGTGACTCAACAACATGCTGTTATGTAACCACACGTGGGCCCAACCTTGATATTAAAGCCGGTAAATAATCCACCTTTTAAACTTTAATTTACATATTTTTTAAAGGGAAATGCAACAATCGTCCTTAAATATTAAGCGGATTAATCAGTTTTAAACACAAAAAAACACCAAATGTCTGACAGTTTCTGCGCCGGCTTACGTTTCAGAAACTGTGCTAAACAGCATTTCATTGCTAACCCAACTTTAGCAAAAACAAAGTAACCCCTTGCAATTTTTTAGGCAAAAATAAACAAACAAACTGAAGTAAATAATACACTCAATAATAAAACAAAAAATAAATACTATCCTTAGAAACTGGAGTTTCATTATCGATCACCACAGTTTTCGGCACAGACAGTGCTAAAAGCCAGATCTGCGTTCACAGAAAGTTAATCCGATATAATTTAATAACTAATTTACTAACTCGGTTAAGTCCCCGCATCACTGAAGGGTTAATAACTCAATAACTACCTGTTAAGGCGAAAAAAGATTACGAAACACGACGTGATTAGCACGCGCGTGACGTTAGCTAATGTTGCTAACGTCAGGTCAACGATTAGATTCGTATAAGATGAACGGAGACTCTCTCTGATCCAAACAATTTTTATTTTCAGTAATTAATCAACTTTACCAGTCACGTTTTTTTATTTGGCTTAAAACAGATCAAAGTTTACAGCTACAAATCAATGCGGAACATCGAGGCCACTTAGCCTGTTCCTTTATCAGAAGCCGACATTAGCTAACCTAAGCTAGGCACCGCATTTCCTGTTTAAACTCTGGATACACGTTGATGTCGTTTCCCTTTGTCTTTCCAACTACTTGCCTTCTTTAGCTCATTTTCCGTTGCGGACGGAGACACTCCCAGAATGTCGTACAGTTTCGTATCCACAACATTGGCCATGGTGTTTCGATGGATGTTACTTCGGCGAGGAGGAGGCGGACAAAGAGACGGAGCCGGTCGTGCTACGCGAATCGGTCTGTTCGGCCGGTTTCTTCACTTCCGGAAGACTCCTGGCTCTGACAGCGCGCTGCTGCCACCTAGCGACCGGTTGGTTGTATTGCAGCTGAGGTCAAAACAACACATACCGGTGCTGATGAAAAAGAGGGACATGGCCCACTGGTTAGATTTTTACAAATGTCATGATGCATATATATTTAAATGAATTCAAAAATAAATATATGCTATTAGTTATTTTATACAATTTAAATGTCACTAATCCAGTTTAAATGTATTAGTGATATCCATAAAATGAGTAATATCATGCACAAGACTGTCAGGTGAACCCCTGCATAGAGTTAAATATCAAATGTGTCATGCACTCTTCAAATGTATTTTTTTTAATCAAAAATATGATTGTTTCATTTGCATTTTGAAATCAATTAAGAAAAAAACTACAAAATTAGACCATTTTATTGTTTTAAAAATGTTTAAGAATCTAGACAAGGGAAGACACAGAGCTGTGTAAATGTAAATATTAGTTTGTTTTTCCTACCATACCACAAATGTTTTTTTTATTTTTATTTTTATTTCAGTGTCACCAAAACCTTTGAAGAATTGTTTATTTGTTTCTATAATGATAACGGAGCTTGTGGTCTTAAGGTTCACTGCTGGTTAGAGGACAGTTGGCAGGAAAAAGAAGAAGACGGTTCAGAACCCATGTTTAAGGTATTATAAACAAGTTTTAATCATAAATTATTGATTGTTCTCCTTTGGTTTTCTCAATTTCAAATCAAACCGTGTGGAGTTTTTCTGCTACACTCAAACACTTAAATCAGGCCAAACAATTGATTTTGGCGTCTTTTATGTAACAAGGTCCCCAAAAGTCACACTGTGATGCATAAAAAAAACTTCAATTTCAATTGTATTTGAAGGTACAGGATGAGGTGAGCTAAATTATGATTTACTGACTTAAATATGTTATTCATTCAGATGCAAAATTAGTCATTTTTAAATATGTTTCAAATTATCTCTACTAAGCTTTCCTTTTTTCTTTCTTAAACATTAAAACATCCAGTTACAAAATACTTGTAACATAAAATGTAGATTTCAATATAATTGCCTGATTTCAAATTTAATTTCACATTTTGCAATCATCACTGACTCTGAAAATGTCACTGTTTTGTTAAAAAAAACAACAACAAAAAAAACTAGAAGAAAAATTCTCTGTCTTTGTACGATTGAATTAAAAAAAATGAGAAAGTTGAATAAACTGTATCCAGAAAGCAGTTGATACTACAAAATGTAAAAATACGTAAAAGCACATTAAAACCCCATTTGTACTGAAACATAGTATTACCTACATCCTTCAGTCGTCATTGTTTTTGTTTGAGCATTTCTTGTCTGAACATTCAAAGAAATAAAAAAAAAAAACAAAGTTATACTTTTACTGATTTAATCCACATGAAGCAACGTCAAGATTAAGATTGTTTTTTTAATCAAGAATTCTAAAGAAAGCGATCAGAAATTGTCAAAGCCCTGTAATTAATTTAAAAAGAGTTGTATTAGAAATAAAAATGATATAAATGAATTTCTTAAAACTGAAAATACAACCTAAGATTCAGTTCACGCTAGTAAAAAATACTTTAAACACACAAAGAGTAATTATGTTAATTCTGAGATGTTAAGAAAAACATTTTGTCCATGTTAGAATTGTTTTATTGCTATTCTTTGGGGAAAGTAAATGTAAATAATCAAATGTCAAATTTTTTTTGCTTGATGTTAGCATGGTTTCTGTTGAACATTGCATGTGATTTGAACCTCAACACTGCTGTTGATGAAGATGTGAGAATGAAAGGCCGCAGTTCTCCTGCTGGGGGTGCTCCAGCATCACTGAGGAGCTTCTCCTGTGTGTCATTTTAGGTTTCTGATCCTAGAATATTTTTCTATAATCTAGAATACACTCATTTTTCATGAGTATATTCTATTTGGAGGGAATTATAGTTACATGCTGCATTACCAGTTATAACACAACAATAGCAATCAGTAACTCTAGTAACTTTTTTCTGTGATTCTCTCTTTATTAGTAGTTTTAACTTAATATTAAAACAATATTAACAGATGTTTTCCAAAGGCTTCCTAGGATTTCAACATGATAACATGTTTAGACTGTATTTAGAGGCCTGTATACACATGACCTGACGTGAAACCCGAACACACGAGGCCACATCTGAAGGTCACATGTTCTACAAGATGGCCCCCAAGCTCAAGTTTGGACAAACACGTTGTGACAGCAGATGAAAGCGGGACTCAGTGATGTGGCCAGCAATAGACTGAGCGACAGATAACAGGGGAATAATGCCACAAAAATTCCTTCACGTGTGGTTTTTAAGGTGGAATTTGTCCGTTTTGATTCCCCTTTTTAGTGTTATTCTCCAAAAACTGTGGGTAACAGACGGCATCTCACCTTGAGCAGACATCTCCAGCGCGTTGGAACCCGCATCCTTATGTTTTCTTGTTTACAGGAAGAAGAAAGACTCACACAGTGATGATGTGAGTAAGATCACCTTTAATTCAACAGAAATAAATCATACAACCAGTGATTAAAATCATAAAATGAGTCCACTACTGAATATAAGTCTGTCACTTAGGGAAACAAGTTGTGCTTGTTTGACACACTCTGGTTAAGGGAGAATAATAATAATACTTCAAAAAAAAGACGTGTTTCCTCCTGCTTAACACAGGCTTTTTTAACGAGGGGAGATTGTTGTTTTAATCCCGTCGCACAGCCAATTTGAGTCTCCACATAATCCCACACAGCAACAATCCTCTGATTCTGCAAAACCCAACGAGAACAAACTATGGTTGTTTTTTTCCCCCGTTACGTAACAAAATAAGTTCGTCTCTTCGTGTGCTCATCCTGAGGAGAGACGACGTGGAAGATATCCTCTGTTTGTGAGGTAACCATGACAACTACATCCTTATTATATGAATATAACATCACTATAAATCCTCAGTCCTTATTCAGCTCGGATAAAAGCAATTCCTCCTCCCGGGTTGTGGAGAAGCAGTGGCGAAATGATCTGACCCACGTTTGAAAAAGGTTGATAGCTGAGAGTCCCCATAAGGCTGGATAATATACTGGCTTTCAACAGTACCGTACACAGACAAAAATAAAGAAATAAATTATTAGAAGACACACTATAGGTCATATCATATATATCTGAGCATGGCTCGGGGATGGATGTAAAAATTTGGTCTCTCTTGATGTTTTCTATGATAGTTCTGGAAGTGAGAGAATCCTCCGACAAGTCTCAGATGGAAAGACGGATTACACGGGATTCCTCCACCTCATCTTTTTATCCGTCAGGAAGAAAACGCTCTGTGGCTCCAGACTCGCTTTTTATTGATTCCGTGTTTCAACCATGTTCTCCCCACGAGAGGGAGGCGCTGTTCATCGCTGCGCCAGGAAACGGGAGGAATCCTGTCTCCTTTTAGAAGTCCATGGATATGGAGCGCTGCTGGGGGTCAACCAAGGTGGTGCTGTTGCGGGAGCTGGAGCCGCGGATGCTGAGGGTTCCACAGGCGCCGGCCATGGCTCCACCTATGCCTCCAGCGATGCCGCTGGGCCCACCCATTCCCATCCCACCCCCCATCGCCATTCCTCCTGTTATTCCTACGGCCCCTCCGATCCCCCCTCCTGCGATCCCCGAAGGTCCGCCTCCTCCCATCGCTCCTCCGCCTGCAGCTCCTCCTGAGATTCCCGAAGCTCCACGCCCGTAAATCTCACAGGGAATCTCCTCGGTCACGCGGTCCTCAATCACCTGCTGGTCGCAGTCGTGCGCCTGTGCGTGCTGCTTGTAGCCGTAGCAGCTCTTCTTGTAGCTGGAGGTGGAGTTGAAAGTCTTCATGGGCGGGGGCTTGGAGAAGTCGTTGTGGTAAGACAGCTCCATGGAGCTCAGGGTGGTGCGGCTGTGCTTCATGCTCCCGCCGCCCCCGCCGCCGCTGGCGGTGGTGACGGAGCCTTGGGAGCCGCAGTGATGCTCGTGGACGCAGCGGGACATGGTGGAGGAGCGCCGCATCTTGTGGAAGCTGTCCAGCTCCTCAGAGAGGTCAGCTAGGTCAGATGACATCTCCTTGTCGCGGAGCGAGAAGAGCTCGTAGTGAGGCGGGTCGAAGACCTCCTGGAACCCGGCCTTGTTGAAAACGCCAGGGCGGCGGGCCACAACCTTAAGAAGAAGATCCATGCAGACGGTTAAATCTGAGTTACAAACAAGAGGCTAAAAAGGGACAGAAATCCAATCAGAAAATTCATCAATTTCTTCAGTTCAAAAGAAATCTCTAGCATCTTTCTCATTAATAGCATCACATGTTTTGGTTCAATCCCTCTGCGTAGATTCTTTCCGTTCATTTATTTCACATCCTCTAAAACATTAACCACTCTGAAAACTGTAGCAGAACCGTACCGCCTATCAGCTGCTACACACCTCTCACTGTCTCCCTCTGCCACAAACCCCACTTTATTTCTAAATGCCAGCTTTATCTCCATAGCAACCATTTTATTTTTTGGTCGCCTGGGGGCGACGAACAGGTGTACCTGTTTCTTAGAAGAGATGGCAAAAATACATGTTTGAATTTCCTTGGCAACGCAGGTTTTTTGTTAACCGCGCCCACATTCCATATATATAATATTGTATGTCATATTGTTTCATTCAGCTAAAGCCAATGATTAAGGTGTTACATTTTCACAATATTTCAGTCAAAGATGTGCGAGCAGCAGAGACACTTTTACGAGCGTGCCACAGCAACACCGTTCAAAATCCAACAAAATAAAAATAAAAACTTTTTTTTTCTCAAGTCGCTTCCAAATGATGCTCGAGGAGTTTGGAGGCGCTAGATCGAAATCCGTAGGAGGAGTTTAGATTCGCAGCTGATGCTAAAGGGGATCATTTTGAGGGTCAAAGGTCAGCAAAACTTTATTTGTGGTTGTAGGCTTAAGCTGGCAGTATGTGTGCAAAATTTTATGAAGTATTTTTCCCGTGTTGTGTGAAAATCACAAAATGTTACACGGTCCCACAGAATAGCCACCAAGCCGCAGCTCCTGTGGCCATCCCATAATAATTTTAAAACGATCATTGGATATTCCCGAACACGTTGGTTTTGGTTTCAGTACTTAATAAAAAATTTTTTGAGCCCTATGAGAGATTTTGGCCTCATTCATGAGTTTTTTTTTTTTTTGGGGGGGGTAGGAGGGCACTATGTCATAATTATTTTTCACTGGGAACTAGGTGTTTGTAAATCTCAGTGAGTCTTTCAGTTTGTGGCTGGGGTCAAATTCTTGCTCAAAGGCCTAGAAAGAAAGAAGAATTGCAAAAACAATCCGGTCCTTGCAGCCCAGGACTGCTGCACGACAGAATTACTTCATCTGAGTCTTAAAAACACAAAAAGTAAAACATGTCAATCTGCAGCACCCGAAGCACACAACACAAATCAAATGTAATAGTAAAAATAAGACATTTGACTCTTCTTTGACAATAAAAACTGCATTTTTTTTACCGTCCATCCATCCATTTTTCTCAACGTGCTGTATCCCTTTCGGGGTCACAGGGTTTGCCTGAACCCACTGTTGGACAGGTTGCAAGTCTGTTGCAGGCAGTTATACCAATTTGGGCATTTTTATAAAAGAAAATGGCAAAATTCTAGCTAAAAAATCCATGAGAATCAAAATAATTCTTTAGAATCATTCAAATATGCTCGTGATTTTCAAACCTCTACAAGGTTCACCTTGACCTCTGCAAATGCAGTTTAAAAGCTCTGCCTTGTAAAAATGGTGAGATCCTGTAGCACTTGGCTCTTGTTGCCACGAAACACCACAGATTAATTTTTTGTGTTGAGATCGATCAGCGTGTTATCTGGCCAACGAGAGGAGCTACCTTTTTCCTCGGCTGCTTCATCTGCACCAGGATGGAGATGATGAGCAGCACGAGGACGACGCCCGAGGAGACGCCGATAACTGTGCCGTGGGTCTTGGTGATCTGATGGAAAATCCCCTTGGAGCGCTTCTCTGGAGGTGGAACGCAGGAGAAAATGTGAAACAACGCAAACACTTTCTTTCAAAAGCAGAGAAGGAGAGGAGAATCCCGGCAGGAGACGATCACCTTTGCAGTGGTTTTCATCCCACGGATAGACGCAGTTCTGCACGCCGTTGCACACCAGAGTGTTGTTGATGCACATGTTGCTGTGGCAGAAGAAGGTGTTGGCTGTGCAGGGAGCTGCAGGACAGAAACAAACAAAACAAAACAAAAAAAGGAATTTACAGATAAAATAAAACAGATGACAGCACAATGAACAGAAGCAGAAGGTATCGCGCTGATAATAACAATAAAAGCGCGATAGCAGGGCGATACCTTGGCTGCAGAAGTCTAATGAAAGAGAAAATGTGCTATTATTTCTTGAACGGCTCGAGGTCTAATGGGGATGGTGCGCACCGGGCCGTACATCATCATCATCATCATCATCATCCTGCAGACACAGCATCAGCAGGTGATGAGGGGAGAGGATGGGAGCTCCACTCAACTGCAGCCGTCATGTCAGGAGGTCTGAGGCGAAGGCGACAGAAGAGGAGGAGGAGGAGGAAGGCTCCGAGCAATCTGAGAGATGAGATGAAAAGGAAGGCAGGGCCGGAGGAAATGGCTCCAGTGCATCATGTCGCGCTGGTCAGGCAGGTGAGACAGACCACATTAAAGGCTTTCTCATCCTGTGAGCACTGACGGCTCAGACTGCTGACTGATAATCAATGGCGGCTTCAGGAGGAAGAGTTTCAAGGCTGACAGGTCAGGCTGATGTCGGAGCAACAAAACAGGCCTGAGGATGATGGTGGGTGTCTCTCACCTATTGTCTGACTTTTACCAAAACCTGAGACTCAACCTGACAGTCACAGGAAGCACAGCTCCATGCAAAGCAGCAGGACCTTGTGTTCAGCAGGGATGCAGGTATCATTAAAACGCCCGTGTTTCCTTCAGAAATATTTCTGCTGAGAGCTGGAGCAGCTGGACGGCTGGACTGCCGAAAAACAACAGCTCAGGCAGCTGCAAGGAGCCAGATCCTCCCCCCAGAACACCTTCATCGCTGGGATCTCTGGTTCTGAGGATCCCACAGGCGGGCGGGCGTTTGGGACGGCCCGGTAACAACTGTGACCCCAAACAGAATGGATGGGAGAGGGCCTGGACAACTGTCGTGATCAAATGAGGATAAAAAAGCAAAAGATTTTAAAACGCACTTGAACCTTTAACCATTTTAGCTCTTTGCAAACATTTTGATACTTGCAAAGATTTGAAATCTTGTTTTTAGACATTTAGGATATTTGACCAGGTTTTCAGTTAACTTCTCTTTGCTCTACACACCTCTCCAAGTTTTACCAAAATCAGCACATTCTAGAACTTATTGTCTCAAAAGAGATAAGATCTGGAAATAAGGAAATCATGCTTTAAACTCTTGACAATAGAAAAACGTATTTTCAGACTAAAAAAAACCTCAGATTGCACTGGACTTTTTATTTTAATGATCTAATTTTAGTATTAAATAACTGTTGACAAGTTAGACTTGGTTATTTTGGAAACAAAACTGTAGATTTACATTGTTTTAGATTTTATGAGGGTTGATTAAGACAAACTAACTTGTTCTAAGTTTTGCTCACATTTTGTTCTAAAATGAATCCTTTCCACCTATTACTTTAGTTTTGTTTTGTCACTGTAATGTACAATTAGGTACATGTCAAATTAAAAACTTCAAACCATTTGCTTAGAAGTAGCAACACATACTTCTTATTGGGCTGTATAACATTCAGTTTGAGGTCATTCTAACTGCAACACCAGTTTGGGTCTAGTTTCGACTTTAATTATCTTAATATGAATTAATTTTCACTTAATATGAAATAATTCTAATTTACTGTTACTTTTTGGGAAGATGTTGTTGAAAGACAATAAACATTGGATATGTAGTCATCTAATCTTTAAATAACCTTAAGTAATATCTCAAATGAAACTAGTTTTTTTTTAACTTAAAGTTTGGACAACTATGTCCTAAAATGTCTTATTTTATTTGGTTTATAAAAAAGGTTAATAGAAGAAAAATTGTACTATGTATGCATATAAATATGTTTAAAGATATAAAACTTTTTTAACATTTCACACATGATTTTAGACCGAAATACAAATGTTTATGGATAATTTCAAGACTTAAATTTGTCTTAAAAGGTCAGGACTTCACAGTTTATCTTACCAAGACAAATTATACTCGTCTTACTGGCAGATTTGTTTACCTATATATTTTTCCAGTGTTTTTAGCCTTTATTTCCCCTTTTGCGTGAGTGTGGAGTGTGGATTTTATACACCTCATTGTAAGGATTCTTTGAAGTAAAAATGACTTTCTGCATTAACAGATCATTTAACTACTTTTTAATGATTTTATTCTTGAGGTTTTTTTTTAAACCTCTTTTTACACCACAAAGTTGAATTTACCTCATAAACCACGCGACAAAATAGTTTTGGCTCAAAATAACATGTTACGTAATCAAGTAATGTGAGGCCGTAATAATACTTTATGCATATTAATTGATTTATTACATGTTTAATAACCTGTTTATTACAACAGACTTGCTGCCCAGAACATAATTGTTTAAAGCAGGAGCACAGAAAGGAATTAAAAGTCAAAAATAAGCCAGGAACTAAATATTTTCTCTGCCTGTCATTCACTTGAAGCCTATTTAACTCTTCTAACGGAAATTAATGAGCTATATTTTCCATCAGGCTTCATAGGTTTAAAAACTTTAATTTGGAATCTGTGTTCCTAGTCATTATCTTTTGTCCTTTTCGAGCCATTAGCACTCGGTGTTGTTATTGCAGGCCAGTTGGAGTCCTTTAACCTGCATAGTTGAGGGAGCATCGCATTAGCAAACTGTTTTTTTTAGTTTTAGGCTAAATTTAAATTTAATTAAATTTAATTTTTTAATTTAGCCTGTTTCCTTTTCGTCTTTCATTTTTAAAGTTTAGGCCCCAATGTCTTCACATCACGAAAAAGTTACAAACTCTTTGCATTTATTTTTCTCCTAACCTGAAATACGGTTATCACCTTCTGCTTCAGCAACAACTGAAAGAAATCTCGGAGTCGTGTAACACATTACCACTCGGAAAAAGTAATGAGAGTGATGTATGGGATTACTTTTAAACAGCATGAGTCATGTCACTTTAAGGCCGTGTCACAGACACTACCATGCAAATTTTTTATTGGTCAGTGGAAAAAGTGAGAAAAGTTAAGGTCTTTTAGTGAAACTTTCACTTCAACGCAAGAAACATGTATGGAATATATATATCACACATGAATCACGAAAGGCCGACATTTCATACATGTGGTTAGCAGCTGTGTGACACGACCTTAAAGCGTGACCTACTTCTCAACCAAACCACATACAGTAATTCTCTACCCTCACATACTTTTTTTTATTGAAGTCACATTGTTGGTAAAGTTTGCTATGGTAAAATATATGACTATTCTATCTTTACTTTCATTTCAAACCAAAATAATTTGCAAATATCGATTTTTTTCCACTCTTTTCTCAGCCAAAAGGCAACATGTGAAACTGTGTGTTAAAAGTTTTGCAAAAAAATAGATCATTTAGTGAATATTATGAATTGTTTATATCATTTCTGTTCATAAGAAATTCTTTATGTTTTCCTTGTTTAAAGTGTGTGAATATTTACTTTAAATGTGCTAGTAAAGGATTGAAAATATTTTTAAAAAGTGTGATGCAAATATATAACACAAATACTTGTGCAATATTTGGTTCAGAGAAGTGCAACATCCAATAATTCAGTTCAATCACACATGTACATTATGTTTATTATTTTAATTTTATAAGTGCATTATTTATTATAACTCTATGGCAGGACTGGTCCTCAAGATCTACCACCCTGCCTGTTTTCCAGCTCTCTCTTCATTCCTTCCTGCAAATTTGCTGACTCGGGTGTCTGCTTATTCGGATTGAGCGAACACACCTGATCCAGGTAATCAGCAGCTAGAAGTGCAGGCCGAGCTGGAAAACAGTCTGGGCGGTGGATCTTGAGAACCAGGAATGGGCAGCCTCTGCTCTATGGTCACCAGCACAGTCTAGTATCTCCTTAATATAATTTAGATTATACACACACCTTCTCAGCCGACGAGAACAGAGCCCTCATCGGGATGGATGAACAAGTACCTGAGTGTGAGTTTTAATAAAGTCTCAATAAGTCGCTCTTGAATGTTGTTGGGGCCGATTGGAGGGAGTGACGGACGCGCCCCTCCGACCAAACGCAGTTTGTCAGTCAGTCATGACGGTGGAATTCACGGGGACCAGAACGCTAATGCTGAGCACTCCTAAAATTAAAAATCTAACAGAAACATGCTTGGGGGAGCCCGAAAGCGGTAATGTTTGCCCCGGCTGCAGCATTAACATTCCCTCCGGGTTTGACACGTGCGCACGACAACGTGACAATTAATATCTCAGCCCATTCAAGCGTTTAATGGAAATATTAGCGGGCGCTAGCAGGAAAGTGCTTTTCTCCGGCTAATTTATGCCGCTTTGAGTGCAACCTCTAACAGCACTTCTTTAAACGTCATTGACGGCTACAAAAAAAAAAGCCTAATTTATTCCTGTGAGTTTATCAACTTGTAGAAGCTGCAGAATGAATTTTTATTTTCCTGCTGTAAGTGACCTGTAATCAGCCCAGAATGATGCTGTGACATTCATATCCTGAAATTATAGGATGCTTTCAGTTGTTTAAAAAAATGCAGGAGTAAATAATTGGTTTTCTCATATCTGTTGTGCAAATGGGGCCCACTGTCTAATTAGTTTTGCTTGCTGAAATGACACTTCAGCCTCTGCTGGTGACTGCAGATTCACGCAGAACTCCAGTTTTTTTTGTCTGTGTGCAGGAGGAAGACGAGACCGCCGCCGGACAAAAAGGGTCAAGAAATGCAGCAACATCTGCAAAGTTCAGAAGATCTTACGGTCTATGTAGGAGGTGAAGAGCATGCGGAAGCGGCTGAGGCGGCTCTTCTCGTCGGCCCACATCCTCACAACCCCCACGCCGTTGTCCAGCATCAGGTCGTTGGCCACCGTGCTGCAGAACTTGGCCTTGAGGTTCTCGATGGCGCTGCTGCCGTCGTACACGGCGACAAAGTTCTTCTTGCACTCGTTGGAGTGCTCCATCTGGTAGTCTATGAAGCGCAGGTAGATCTGCGGGAAACACAAAACCATCCGCAAAAAAATCTCAAATACATCGTCGCATCAGTTCATCCCAAAGAGACACAAATCTATAAACAGCAAAAAACAAAAAAATCAATGCTTTAATCTGTGTCACATCTATATGGGTCAATAATAAAAGACAAATGAGATTTATTAAAATCAACAGGACTGATTTGGGCTAGAGAGCAATAACTTTGTTTTTTGCTTGGGTTACTGTTATTGATGCTTCACATATAATCTGAATTAAAGTGAATAATCTCAGGAAGGCAAAGGCACCAAATGTAGCTGTACATACTGGGAAAAATGCATTTAAAGAATGAAGAATCAATGTGATTCTGAAAAGCAGCAAATTGACTATTCCTGGCAATCTTATAATTTTCCAATTGTCTTCCAAAAAAAAATAACTTTTACTAATATTTCTTACTTTAAAAACCCACTGCAATGAAAATTGTGTTTCTGCTGTTTCTAACACTTTCTTGGGCCATTTTTCTGAAGATGAAAAACATATATTCAAAGAGGAAAAAGGATAAAAAAATTGCATTTCTTTCTTATTTTTGGCTGGAAAAAGAGCAGAAAATTCGATGAGCGGGCCACAGGCTCCCTTCACTGAGCTCTCAGTTATTTGAACCCCGCCCACAACTTGGAAGTAACGTTCTGATGAACTACTGCCGCTCTGCAGAAACTGTGTCCTAGAAAACAACACAGGTATTTTGATTTTGGCCAAAAACAGCATAATCACCATTATAAGGCCACTGAAAATAGATCAGACGAGGATTAGAGTGGGACTTTAATACTATCTATTGAGGGTGATTTGACTGATTTACAAATAATCTGAAGGTAGGAAAAAACTCTTCTATAAAGAAAGATTTCATCAACTTTAAAAAGGATAAATATGATTCCAATAACCAGCATATGAACTGTTTAGAGCAATCTGGCGATTGCAACCAAACAAAAAACATGAGAACTTTGATCATTTTTGATAATTCCTTTTTTCAATAATTCTAAACATCCTTCCACTGGCGATGAAGGTTCTCATTCATCCAGGTGACGCCTTGAAGTTGATTTTGGCAACTGGACTTAAAATCTTCTTCCTTGGAACACTTCGCCGTTCATCCAAGTAGTTTCATCAGTGTGGCAGAGGCGAACGCGGCGAAACGTTTCAAGGAAACTGGTTTTAAGTCCAGTTGCCACAACTCAACTTCATGACATCCTTCTATTGACCCAACAAAAACCCCATCATTTTGAGTGTTCCTGTTCACCGTTCAGAGATAGAAATGTCCCTGAACCGGCTACTATTGGGAAAAGCAGGATACGCTCTGCCAGTCTTCTCCAATACCCCACACTCACACCTGCGGGCAATTCAGAGACACCAATTAACCTATGAAGCATGTTTTTGGACTGTGGGAGGAAACCAGAATGCCCGGAGAAACTACCACACAAGCACAACGAGAACATGCAAACTCCACACTGACCAGCTGGGATTTGAACCAGGATGAGGCAAGAGTGCAAACCATTGCACCACAGTACCACCCTGAAGTATTAAATGGGTCTCTTAAATTGTGAAATGAATTAACAGTTTGTTTCTAAACCATTGTGCTATCTTGTGGGGTCCAGATGACCCGACTGCCAACGTGAACGTGCCTCTAACGGTGCGCTGAACCCTTTTTTCTTCAATGATTTGTGATCTTCACTGGTGTCCATGGATTACAGGAAATCTTCTCCATGGTAGGGACAACACGTCAATGTAAGGGTGGGGTCATCTAGACCCCACAAGATGGCACAAGGGCTAAAAAGACAAACTGAGAAATTTTGAATTTTAGGTGCGAATGATCGCAAAAGGTTTTTCTCAAAGATGGCTGAGAATTTTGACAATATCATGGAAAATGAAATTCATTTTTTTCAACATTTGGATGGTGTCAAGAGCAGAGAAGGCTTTTTCATGAGAAGGAGACCTTTATGGTTCATAATCCGTACATATTTTACAGTATTCCAGTTTAAGGCCTAACAATCTTCACAAAGTAGGGACAGCTCACCCTGACACGTCGTGTCCTCTCTTGCATCACATACATTGTGTGGTAAAGGCTGCATTAATGCAACGGTTCATGCAATTTTCCTCTGAGGTCAAGGAAACCAGCAGGGGAAACGGCGATAAAAGCTTCTTTTGCTGCTGTGTGCAGGAATGAGATCAGCGGCTCTGCTGGAGCCCATGGAGCACCTGGAACGGTGCAGTGCTTCTCTGTTCCTTCCGCTTCACGGCGCTAACACCTCGGCTACATTCAGATCGCCGCCTCTGCGGCTTCACGCTGCAGAGATTCATGGGACATGTGCAAATGTTTACATAGGCATGACATATTGCCGTGTGCACACCACATATGAGCCTATTGTGGGTAATTGTTACAGTATGCAACACTTCATTATGTCATTGGAGTTGGGCAGTGGGTTTAGCCCGCATGCATGCATGCGTCCTGGTCTGTGTTCAGCACAGAGGTTGGGATGACTCATTTAGCCATGAGCGGGGAATCGGAGCAGCCGTGGATCAAGCTGGACAAGCTGTGGTTGTAAATTCATGGTCATAAATATCAGAATATCAGCGGGGCTTTCACTTTGGGCTGAAAAATCCTCCTCTGCATCTCCAGGTTTATCTGCTTTTACCGCTTTTTCTTCCATGAGCACTGATAAAAATGTAAATCTGCAATATATTTTTAACACGGTTCTGTTGTATTACAGTGATTTGAACGGTTTTAGGAGGGAGTGAAACTTAAATGTCAAGTTGCCCAGCAAGAGCTTTTTATTTTACTGCAGCCAATGTTTTTATTTTTTTTGTCTTCTGCAGAGGATGGGTCTGATTTACTCAGGTGTCAATCCTAGTCATCTGCAACCAACGTCTGCATTTCTTCTGCAGCATCCCTATGTTCTTCTGTACTTCACGCAGAAACAGCTTGTTCTACTCCTTCATGTCCATGAACGTCTCATTCTGTGTCAGCTGGATCTACCTGAACTTTAAGATCTCTTTTTATTTTTCATTTTCAGCATGGAATCCTCTCACAGCCTGACTTTAGTTCTGTTCACGTCTTGCTGCACAGGTTGAAAATTTGCTAGCAGGGATTGAACTCTCAGAGATCTCCTGAAAAACCACACAAAATATTTAGAATGGTCATTTATAAGCTTACAGACACATCTTTTGATGTTGGATCTCCTCTTTTGAGCTTCTATTTTCTATTTTATTCCACTAATGTGCTTATTCTGCACAGTTACGTTCAGTTCAACTAGCTAAATTATGAAAATATCCGTCCGTCCATCCATCCATCCATCCATCCATCCATCCATCCATCCATCCATCCATCCATCCATCCATCTTCTCCTGCTCATCAGGGTCCGGGTTGCAGACCCAGACCTCCCTCTCCACAGAGACTTTCTTAAGTTCTGCAAATGGAACCCCGAGTCGTTCCAAGGCCAGCCAAAAGACATAGTCTATTCCAATGTATTCTGGGTCTTCCTCAGGGCCCTCTCCTATTGGAACATGCGTGGAATATGGCCCACTGAGGCTTCCAGCAGGCGTCAGAACCAGATGCCTTCTGGAGGCATCTCAACTGTCTTCTCTCAATGCGCAGGAGCAGTGGCTCTACTCCGAGCTTATCTCCAAGGCAGCAGTCATCCACCCTTAAGGAGACACATTTCAGCCGCTTGTGTCCTATCCTTTCAGTAATGACCCAAAGTACACAACCTCAGGGGAAGATATGAACATCGACTGATGAGTAAATCTTTTAGAATGAATACAGCAGCTGTGTTACTGTATCCATCGACCTCTTCAGCTCACACTCCATCCTTCCCTCGCTCGCAAACAAAACAGAGGAAACATAAAATAATCCACTTTGGTTCAGAGTTCTCCACCTACCCAGAGAGTGCAATCCACCTTTTTATTTTGGTTGAGAATCATGGCCTTTGACCTAACTGACCCACAAACTCAACTGCAAACAGCTCCAGTAGACACTGAAGGTGACTGGTTCAACAACATCATCTGCAAAAAGCAGAAAGGAAATTATGTGGTCCCTAAACCAGACCCTCTCCAGCCCCTGGTGACACCCTGCCAGAAGTCAACATGCACAGGAAACCAGTTTGACTTACTGCCAGCAATACGAACCAAACTCCTCCTCTGGTTGTACAGAGACAGCCCTGAGTAGAGGTCTACAGACCCCATATCCCCATGAACACTGACGGACAAGAATGACGCTTTCTCCAAATCTACAAAGCACATCCGGATTGTCTGGGCGAACTCAAGCTTTGTGGAGAATGTAGAGATGATCTGCCATTCCAAAGCCAGAATGAAAACCCCACTGATCCTCCAGATACAGAGACTGAATTATTCTCCCCAGTACCTGCAGTCCAGGGAGGTTGAATAGCATCATTCCCCTGTAGCTGGAACCCACCTTTCAGGAAAACCTGCATTTCCCCCCAGAGCCTGTCCACTGAGAAACTCCTTGACGACCTCTTTGACTCCAACCTGGAAGATAGAACGGCCCCCCCTTTGGGTCTCCAGCCTCTTCTTCTTCAGCAGAAGCCAGGCCAGCAGCATTAAAGAGATCCTGAATGTACTTCTTCCCCTTCTCTAAGGTGTCCTCCGTTGAGGATCAGCTGCTCACTATCCATTTCATAGAAAACGGTGGCAGAAAGTTACCGTAACTTGGAATAAATCCTCTGTTTCATGAACTCTCTGAACTCCAAACCCCAGTTTTTGCCTGTACAACTGCTCGTGCTCGGATGACCGATATCTGTCGGCTTCAAGCAAACCGGGCTCAATAGGTCTTCTTTGGGTTGAAGGCATCACGCTGCACTGGATCACACTGCACCAGCCTCTTGTGATCCTTCCAGCAGTTGGTGATCCTATAGGAAGGTGATCCCTCGTCACCTTTTCAGGGTGACATTGGATAAGTCCTGCAGCCCCAGTCCAGGACCCCAGGCAATGTAGCAAACCATGTTTTAAATATGTGTTAAGTTTGTGCTAAATTGGAACCCGTTTTGGTCTGTTTTGACACCTAGAAATCTGTCAGCAATAGCAGATCCTACAAGAGGTGATTGATCCAGACAACAGAACCCCTTTTCTTGGCAGAAAAATCAGCAACAGTTTTTAGCCCAATAGCGTCCAACTTCCTGTAGCCGCATGTGAGGAGGCAGTTTTTTCAGTCCTGCAGGAGGCATAGCATGATGGAACATTTTCTTTTCTTTTCTGAACAACATCGAAAACCGAAAGTTGTTTGAAGGGGAGCTTGCAAACGCGGAGAGGGGGAGTCACGAAGCAGCACAGAAGCAGTGTCTGCCATCATCACTGGGGTCTGACTAATACAGCCCTTGCTACTGACCTTGGACTGGGGGGGGGCTCTGATGGTCCAGATACAGTCCAGAGCATCGCCGGGCTTCACCCGCTCCTCCTCTTCCACCTGACTGGAGCGGATAATCCCATCCCATCCACCAACTTCAAACTGACAGTCTGCAGAGAGAAAAATGTGCACAAAAAAAGAAAAATATGAAGGAACGGACAGGAGGTCACATGGAGAAGCTAGAGGAAAGAAGAGAAAGAAGATAAAAGCAAGGTGAAGGCATGGACGATAACAGTTACAGAGAAAAGAAGAGCATGACAGACAGAAGGACGGGGTTTTATTAGGGAGCAAAAAGGATTTAAGGTTCAATTGAAGCGAGCGTGGCGGATTAGGACAAAGGACAGCAGGAAGACGGAGGAACAAAGGCGGGAAGGGAAAGATAAAAGAGGAGTGTGTGTTCTGCCGTGAGCTTAAATTTGTGCACACGAGCATATGTACAACCTTTGACTCCATACACGATTACGTGCTTGTCGGGGTGCGTTTGCAGGCTCTGCATTCACGTCACGGCCTCAGACGAGCACAAAGGAGCTCTTCAACATGAACGGGAGGAATGCTGAGGAGCTCACCTGGGATGGGATTCAGCAGTCCGCCCACATGCAGGTGGAAGTCAGGGTCTGCAAGGATGGAGGAGACAAATCATGGTCACGGCGGAGACCTCCTGATCTGATGCAGGTTTTGAGGCACGCTGGGTTCAGATTGACTAGAATCTGGAGCAAAGGATGCGCTCCTCACCTGCGATGAAAGGTGTCACGTGTGGCGAAGCCAAGACCCTTCAGCTCCTCGTGGCTGATGAACCCAGTCCACATGAACAAGCCGTGGGCGTGATAGACCGGAGTTCTTGCCCCGCGTCAGTGTGGCCGAAAGCCAAAGGGCCCTATCGCGGACTTCCCGATGTGATCAGCGGCACTTTCGAAGACGACTCGATCATATTAATTCTTATCAAAGCTGGATCCTCTGGCCGAGGCACGGCAACACTGAAAACAGAAAAATCCATGAAAGGACAATCATCTGGATTCATCTTTCCTTTGTGTTTTTCACTCAGACACAAAAGGACTTTTTAATAAAAAGATTCAAAATGGTTACTATGAAACACAAGAGAAACAACCAGATAATGATCACTGCAAACAGGCACAAAAATGTCTGAAAGTATACTGTAAACCCATTTGTTTTGATCACAACTTCCGCGATTTTTTCCTTTTTTTTTTTAAAAGAAAACAAAACTGACTGGATCTATTTTCATCAAAGTGAAGTCCTTATTTATGGGTTTTATTTATAAAATAAGTAATAAAAGTTGTCAAAATATGTTTAGATGAACCACAAAGCAATATTAAAATTAGTTAAAATACAGTTTCCTTGCACACCTTTGCTGCTTTGGTTTGTTGAATTATTTTGTATTTTCTCCTCACATGTTTTGATAAGTTTCATCTATGTGGGCTTCTGTAAACACACTGATCGCTTTGCAGTGACATCCTGACTAAATGTTTTTTTTTTTTTTTGTTCTTTTTCTGCTGTTTTGATTCAGTTTCATGTGACAATATCACACTTTTTGTCGCACAGATTTCAAGTTTAGTCTGTGAATTTTGCCTCATTTTTTGTAAGGTGCTTCTGTGTATTGGTTTCCTTACACACCACAATTCTTGACAGATGTGACTAAATAAGGTTTAAACTTTTGAAATTACTGTACACCCAAGTGTTGGAATAATCTGACATAAGAGTAAAAAGCAGAAATAAACCTTTTTTTCCACAGCTCCAGCTTTACAGAAAGCTTTACAAAGTTTTCTGAGATCATCGAACTTTACATTTTGTCCTGCTGTCACACTTGTAGGAGGAATTTTATTCATCACAGAATTGGTCGCTCTGTGTTATCTCTTTACGATCTTAAGAGATGGAAAAAGTGTGGATGAATTAATTTATGCTCAAAAATGTGGTCTCTGATCATAAAAAATCAAATTTGGTTTAACTATAAGTTTTTTTTTGGCCAAAAAAATCTTAAAATAAAGAATAAAAATCAAACACTGACATTTTGATCTTCGTCAGCCATAACAGCCCCATAAAGTAAGGCTGCAGGAGAAAACTCTTTAAGTCTATCCTCTGCTAATAAATGATCTCCTTGTATTATTTATTGCAGAATTTATATATATCAATATAGTTAAATACTTTAAATTTTTGATATATATATATATATATATATATATATATATATATATATATATATATATATATATATATTAATATATTTGAATATATTTTTCTTTTTTGTTTATTCATGGAAATAAAAAAAACATTGAAATGGAAATAAAATTGATTTGAAATGAGCAGCTGCTCAGTGAATTCTAATTTCTGTAGGCGTAGAAAAACTAGTAAAATACTTAGTTTCTGCTGGTTAATTAAGTAAAATAAATATCTGAAATCACAATTTTATGTGTATTTCTTTTGTGAAAAGACATTTATTTAAATGTGTCTTGCAGATTCTGCAGCACCACATAAACATAAAAAATGAATATTCTTAGAATGTAAGAATGAAAATGTTTTGTTCACAGTACTATTTTATGAACAGATGAAAATTGTTTCTTTTAACTGTCGATTTCAAATAAAACAAATGACACACTGTGTGTAGTTAGTTTGTTCTAATAGGAGAACAAAAACAGAATCATTTGTTTTTAAATGAATCAAACTTTGCTGAAAAAGCAAGGACAGAGGTCTGCAACCTGAGGCTCTGGAGCCACTTTGTCCTTTCACTTAAGCTTTGAAGAAAAGCACAAAATACTTGAATAAATAATATATTTGTTAGTTAAGTTTTGTCATTTATTTTTAGATCTTCAAACTGGGGAGATCTTATATTATTAAAAAACATCCAAATATTTTTTTATAACGGCTGACTTTAACACTAAATCAAGAGCTTTACCACTCCTCTTAAAGGGCAACCATGTCGAATACCAAGCAAATGGATGATAAAAGGTTTGATTTATTATCAGACTGGTTTATTATTAAAACAAGTTTAACCTCATTTTCTTATTTTCTGTCAGTTCAGACAAAGTTCTTAAAGCTTAAATGCAAACCTGCAGCAGCAGCAGCAATGCTGAAAGGACCTTATGGTGCAGCTGTTAACGTTATATAATATATATATATAATAGTGATATATATAATAGTGATACCACACTGGTGTAATTCAATCATTGTTAAAGCTACATCTTATTAAAAAAAACATTTATGGCCACAACTAAAGAAATTAAAATCTATTTTTCTTGACAGTAAAGGGGGGCTCTCGCTGGGTTTGGGTCTTTCAACGCTGAAGGCTGCAGGCTCTGACCCTGTGCTGGAACGTCTAACCCATAATGGAGTTTAAACCCCGTCAAGAAGTAAACTGCTTCTTTGATATGTGTGTTCAGACAAGTCTACCACTATAGTGTATGCGCTCAAACAAACACGGTGTGATCTGCAGATCATCTCTGCAGCTTTTCATAATGTCTGCTGTCTGTGTGTGTGTGTGGGGGGGGGCATAGCAAGAAAAGGGGTCAGCTGATGCGTGGATGAATCACACTGATGCAGAGGTACAGAAGAGCAGAAGCTCGGAGGTCAAAGGCTGTTCATGCAGCAGCACCCAAGGAGCTGACATCTTTGTGTTTGTGCTTCAACAAGCAGCTTGTTTGTCTGCACTTCCTGTTAGGTGTGTGAGTGACACAGACAGACGGGACGCCGCGTGACGCAAAAGGGAGCCTAGCTCATCATCAGTTACTGATGGATTCGGTGACAATCAGGGAACAGACAGAGGGATGGAAGAAAGAAAGAAGAAGAAGGAAAAAAGTTACGTGGCTGTCTGTCACAGAGCCTTGGCTAATGTGTGAACATGCCAGCAGAAACTCCACTGCTGTTCTTTTCATGATAAAAAAACAAAAGCTGGCGGTTCAGGCAAAACATGAGGCAGATCTCATCTGTCAGAGATGCTAACGATGCTTCCAGGGGGGCCACACCTCACAGGTGGGAAGCCGGGAGCTCAGTCTGCAGCTCAAAGCTGGCGTCAGGCCACCCTGCAGGATATCTGGAGGCGGGAGACGATCTGGGATGCCACTGGAGTAAGCTCTTCATCATCCTCCAAGGAGAGAAATATGTATTACCCAATAAAAAAGAAGCTTCAGGATGGCTCATTCTGAAAGTATCCCAAAAGCTGATTGGCCGACAGCCCGCGGCATGAAAGCCCGACTTCTGGCGGTTATATAAAACAATGTAAGTCTGAGTGAAAGGCGGAGGGCAAGACTCCTGACCTCTGACTGACTGGCGGAGGAAGACTTCAGGATGTAAATGCACTCCTTGTTAGGTAGGTGTTGAGGTAGTTGACATGAACACTTCGCCCATTGATGTTGCTTTTAAGTCCAGTCGTTCTGGAATGCAGGCCATGATTTGCTCTGAGATTCTACAGGGAGCAGAGAGAGAGAGAAGGGTCGCGGATCGATGAGGTGGATGATGGGAAGGCCCTTTTTCAGAAAAAGAAGAGCAAGAAAAAGGGTCGACAGAGAAGCTCACCTTTAGTCCTCTGCGCCAGAGCGAAGGCCTCTTCCACGAGAAAGAAGAGGATCCACGCTGCCAGACGGAGACATCACACATCAGTCTCAGATGACACAATCATGCATTCATATCTATGTGATCATCAGCAGCAGAGTGAAATCATTTAACAGCTCGGGATGAGTTCGTGCATCGATCCCACCGTGCTTTGATGAATAGCAAGTAAAGTCTGGATCAATAGAGTTTCTCTGTGAGTGAACGATTGCCGTTAGAAGAGTGCTGAGATGATGATGGGGCAGCAGGAGGGGGCTATTCTTGATCCATGGGCGTACGCTATGTTGGCAAGAGTTGATTTGCCTGAAATTATTTGACATTTTGCTTTCTTCTGACATTTTGGATCATTCGTCTCCTCTCTGCATCACCGCAGCGACTGACTCCTCAAAACGTTAATGTGACGAATAGTTGCCACTTTATAGGCGGTCTCGCAGCTAGCTCTGCTCCCACGAGCAAGCAGTTACTGCAAAGTTGTGTAAGCTAATTTCCGTTTACAACACAAGCAGGGAACTGGGAGATCCTGCCGCCCTCAAGGGCAAATAAGCCCAATTGACTGCAAGTGATTGGGGTTAAAGAGGCCGTGTGCAACGCTAACCAGAACACAAAAGAAACAGGGTTTCTCATGAAAACGCATGCTTGAAGATAAATGCTGCTACACCAATGAGGTGTGCAGTTAAACCCCCAGGCTGCAGCATCCTCATTAACTCTATCTCCATTATCTTGCAAAGATGTGTCGGAGGTGGAAGCACCAACTCATTATGAACACAGACCACCCAAACTCAAGGTGCTGCACAGAGCTCCCATTAAGGCTTTAACTCACACGAAATGACAGAATCGATCGTTTTAAGCAGCAGCCTAAAGCAATGCATGCATCATAGAAGAATAAAATGTGGTTCTTAGGTATTTCTTTAACAAAATCTTCATCCAAGGGGCTGAAAACAACAAATGTGGTTAAATATTGCCTGTTTTGGAAGATTTCTTCTAACAGTCTTGACCATTTATGCATAAAGATGCAGTTTTATCAATGCCAGAGCACTCTGGAAGCCGTGGGAGGGGAATGAAAACAGTTTATGCGAGAAAAAGAAATTAGCAGGTTATCTAGTGAAGAATCAGCTCATTTGTGTGCAGATTTTTTTTCAGCAGTGAGAGCTGAGATGTTTTTTTATTTTAAATTTTTGTTTAAAGAACATCAGGGGAAATTACCGCAGGTTCAGTCCTGTAATTCTGGGTCATGTCGCTTCAGTTTTCCATCACTTCACCACTTTGGTTTTGCAAACTAAATTTAGAGCAGAATGAAAGACTGCTGCAGGCTCCTAAAACAACAAACCAAAGTAGGTGTTTCATGTCAGAGGAGCAGTTTTACCCTCAGCAAACAGTAGAGGCTTAGCATATGGCGGACTCCTGATGCACAACAGGTTTGCTCCATGGATCCGGGCAGCCAGGTCCTTCAGTCAACCAGCTGCAGCCTCAGCACTAGCCTGGATTCACCAAGCATGACTGTTCCTCAGAGATCCACCCACTGCAGCTACCACTTTGGGAAGGCTCAGCCCGGTCAAGCTCATCCAGACCTGATGCTCTCTGCCCTGCAGTCAGACTGAGCCCGCCTCTTGTCCAGTCTGCATGACCTCCCTGAGAACAGCACCAGCTTATCTATCTGCCACCAGACATCTGCCCCATCACCCCCTGAAACCCCGTTTTCTCCTCCAGTCTAAGTTTGGCTCCTGCATCAGCTGGTTTCTGCTTCCAAAACGTCTGCAGGCTGTGGTTTCAGCCATCAGGAAGAACCCATTTACTCGCTTAAAATCACGGCGCGCGCCTCAGGTGGAGATGGCGCGATGCAGCATCTCAGTGGCGCGTGCAACACACCTGACCACAGGTAGTGTCCACCAGGAGCGCAGAGAAACGCGCCCGCAGCTGCGCCTTTTGCGCAGCGGCTCCTCAGACTGCGCTGTGCTGGGATCGGCGCTGGCGCTCCGCGGAAGCTCCCAAGCAAACGGGAAGCCCGTTTGACCTTTGCAGCCTGCGCGGAGCGCGGTCCGCTTCGCGCTCCGGGTTGGAACGCCTCTAGACGCGGTCTGATCCGGTGAAACGGTTCGGCACCGGAATGCCAGAAAAGCTAAACTCTTTAATTGGTTTGAATTCCAACCATGCATTCAGTGGCTGTTGGTGTGGTTTGATGGATCCACAGGCAGCTGATGCACGAGCCCGGATGTCGATGAGGACAATGAAGGCAGATGTTAGTTTTGTTGAAATAAAAGATCTAAGCACCTTGTTCTGTGTAAATTAAATCAATAATGTGCATTATTTTAGGATGGTTTGGAAATCCCCCCAAAATGATGCGTAACAGTAAAGGTATTCATCAGGATGAGGTGCCCATATGACGCGCCGCGCTCAACCTCCAGCTGCTGATTCAACCCACCTCTGAGCATCTCCTCTCTTGGTGTGATTCCAAAGCGCCTTTTCTAAAAATTCACGCGTATTCTGTCCATTCTTTGGGGTTTCCACGAAGCTCCTCACAAAATCCAACTTTCTGCAGACATCTGTAAATCTCCATTACGGAACTGCGCTCCTGGAATCCGCCAGCAACGAGCTCCGCTGTCAGGCGGCGGTGTCGCTGCGGTTGGACGCTGTTGCGCGCCTCTCAGCCGGGCATCCTCACCGAGAACGCCGGAGCACGCTCCGCCTGACACGAAAGGGATGGATTGGCGCGTCTGGAGAGGCGGGCGGGATGTCCAGGAGCAGCAGCAGGAGCGGGAACTGTGTGCGCGCGCCGTCCGCACGAAGTGAGAGCCGCTCCTGGAGGAGGCGCGCTCAAACCTCTGCTGCTGCTCACATCAACCAGTGGACGGTCCCCAACGCCAGCGAGGCAGGCGGAAGATGAGAGCTTTTTCCGGTTACGTTTTTCAAAATTAATTAGGAAATGCCTGCAGAAATAATAAAATAACAGTCATTTATTTACTCTAAAACCTTTTGCGAAAAAGCTAAAGGCGAAAATGTTTCAAAAATATTGTTGTGCACTTGAAGATCAGATCAGAGATCCTGCCATTATTATTGGATTATTTAAAAACAAAAAAATATATAAAAACACACCTGCTCATATAACAGAACAAAAACAACCCAACATTTATTTTTTAAGTAATTTTCCCCCACGTTTCCGGTGCTTCACCAGCTCACTCCTTGGCAGCTCCTGCCTCGCCACAGCTGATCTCCTCTCATTATGGCATGAGAAGGTTCTCTCTCCATGCATTATTATTTAGCAGGCTGGTTCTTCTTGGTGGGTTATACCAGGCCTGGGGACACTCAAAGGCCCCAGGGGTCCTTTGGAGAATGTGTGTTCTTAGCTGCTTCCATTTGAAGATGGTGGCTCCAGCGAAGAATATTTCTATTTCCTATGTTTCCTTTTGAAGTCCAAACAATTAGAAACAGAATCGGATAAATGCAGAACACAGCGATGGGAAAAACTTCATTTGGATCAGTTTGTTTGAGAAGAAAGCAGGAAGAAGCAGCTTCAGCTGGAGAACCTTTAGTATCAACTTCAGCACAAATGTCGTTCATTTCACGGGCAACAAAGACCTAAATTACAGACTCCCACAGTTTTCCATTTAGTTAAAAAGTGCAAACAGCTCATCTGCGTAAAATAAACCCACAGAATCTCATTTAAAAGACAGAAGAGGTGAAACGTGCAGCTGGAGTGAAGGGAGTCTTTCAGCAGGACAAACAGACTTCCGTGTTGAATGCAGAACCTGGAGCAATCAAGTTAGGAAACGATGAGCTGACCTGCGCATCATTTCTGCTCATATGCCAGAAAAAGGTTTAGACATTTTTTTCTCCGCTCGTCCAGGATGATTCTGATCAGTTTAGTTTGACTCAGGCGATGGCGGGAAATGAGCGGATTCAAGCTTTGCATACAGACTCTGAAGGTTTCAGTGGCCGTGTTAACAGGTCTGTCGTTAGAAGCAAAGATTCTTCCCTTTTAATCTGGGAGGGATCTCCTGGAGGGTTTGTTGCAGCTTCTGTACTTCTAACGATGGAATGAATAAATCAAAGGGAACATAAAAGATTTCACATCGGACTGGAATAAAAATAAAAAGAAAGAAAGGTTTTGGAGTAGTCGTGTTTTGGCCCTTGAGATGAGTCTGTGGAGGCGCATGACGGGCGGCTGGATGGGTGGCAGGTGGAGCAGAGGGGGGGGGACGGAGACGACCTCCTTCACATGGCGTCAAAATGGAAGCGGTGGGCCTCCTACCTCTTCTCCGGTCATCCGCTCTAAAGGAGGAAAGTGAGCCGACCGATACGTGAATTTAAGAGCGCCGTCACGCTACCAAACAGGTAAAGCGACAATCTGATAAACAAGGAAAGAAATTCACAAGGGCTTCACTTGTTGCAGAAATATTTCACAAGCATAACATCTGGTAAAAACCCTCCAGGCCTTTAATGACGAGTAACTATGCGCCTAAACCCTCCAGGAGCGTCACATCGAATACATTTATTTTGACTTCTGACAGTTTAATAAGGTCTTTGGCAAAGTATTCTCCCAGTTCTCACTTCTAAACTGGCTGGAGATGAAATTGAAACTGTTCCAGGTGATTTTGAAAAGTTTAACGTTTTATTTTTAAAATGGTTTTTACTGAAACTTCAGTGACAGAAAAGCATGATTTGTAAGTATATTTATGTATAAATAAATAAATACTGTTTCCTCTGTAACAGAGCAAAAAGATTCAACACCTCGATAGCTAGTGACAAAACTTGGATTTTCATATTTTCTATAATAGACGGTAGTGCATCATGCATCAAGAACAACATTATTCAATAAAATCCAGCTTCATCTTTGGGTTTTATTGTCAAGGATGTTAAAATGTGTTTTCTTTGTGTTTACACGCGTGCACAGCGACAGAGAAGCTGAAAGTAACGCCAAATCTTTCTTCCAATAAAGTTTAGAAAATGTCTTAAATAATACTTAATAATTTAAGTACCTCTTTATTGGGGATGGGTATCGTTAAGGTTTGATACTGCTATATATAAATGCACCCTTATCGATCGATTGCTCTTATCATTACTCTTATCGATGCTTTGAGGGGCGAAAAAAAAAATAAATAAATAACAAATTAAGAACATAAAAGTGTTTATTTCTCACTTCATGCAACAACATTGTTTTTAACCAAAACATTTTACTTTATACTGAGAATGTTCAGACAGGATATTTATTTAATTATTTAATCTAATTGTTTTTATTATTTATGAGTCTTGATGTTTCCTTTGATCTTTAATCCATTTTCTGTAGCAGATAGTGCACAAATAGACGAACAGAGCTCTCCTCTTGAGAATACCCGAAATTAATATCATCATTAATGCCGGAAAAGAATTGAAAGCTGACTTGGTGAGTTAAATATGGCAGATACGCTTATATTTTGTAGGACACAAAAAAATATCTTCTCCAGTACCGATAGCAGAACAGTTAGGTCAGATCTTGATACTGCGGTTTTGAAGAAATCTTGACCCCGGGGCTGGTTTAAATACCAGTTACTTGATTTTATCCTCTTTATAAAAAATACGGCGTATATAAAAACAATGTAATTAGTTCAAAAACCCTACATTTTAAATCAGTGCTTTATACCAAAACTAATTAATTATTCTGTAAGATTCTTTTCTTAGTATTATTTGACCATAAATGAACACAAATTTACTTGAACAAAAGATGGCTTTTTTTGTATACATTTCAGATTTTTTACTGTATTTAGATCAAATATGGAGAAGCCTGACTTGGAAGCAGGAAGCTGACGCCTCCCTCATACAAACGGCTCGTCTTTCCCTTTAGAAGACACCTGGATGTTTAGCTGAATGCTAACATTCCTGATGGTTTGACATTTAGAGACATGCTGGAGACATGCTTCATCACACGTGGATAAGCAGCTTCACTTTGTCATTCCATTAGTTTTCCCTGCAGAAATGTTTAAAAAAAGTATATTTCTTGATTTGTTCTCCTTTTAATTTGCGTTTTCAGCAATTTTCTGTTTGCGTGTTTAGTCACTTCCTTTGATTTAATTCTCTTCTTTGGTTTGCTGAACATTCGCTCTGCAGTGAACCGCACCAGAGTTCACTTGTGATCGTTCACACCAGCCAAATCACTAAACAAACTGCTGTGGACCACACAGTGCAGTGTGAAAGCACCTTCAGGTGGACGTTTAGTTAAGTAGCAAAGACAACCTGTGGAGGCGGGTGTGAAAATGTCAAAGGTAATAATAACACATGAAAATATCATAAAAATGAGAGAATTTGGAGAAAAATACTTTTGAACCTGTCTGGAAAAACTTGTAAACCCCTCTGTTCGGATGCGACCAGAATGAGAGTTAAACCTGAAAGACTGAACCGGACCGTTAATGTGGATCTCATCTTTAGTAAACCCTGGGTTTGGTGCCTGTGAGAGCTTCACATTTGAGCTCCCAGCCACTGTCCGTCATGTTTTTCAACAGAATGGCCTCAGCGGGGAGTCTGTTCACGGCCAAAGGGAACATTTTCAGTCACCAAAAATGCCTTGGAGTGTGAAAAGTGGCCAAAGAAAGACTTGAAAAAGTGGGATTCTGCTCCTGCATTTGCAGCTCAAGCACATGGAGCTGCTTTTCTAATTCATTTCTAATGAAGATATTTGTATCAAAGGAAAATAAACTCCTTTTTTGATGTGAAAAAGCGGGAAAGCTTGTGTAGAAGAAAGTTAGGGCTGTATGATGATGGAAGGCGGATGTCTAACCGCCGCAGAACAACCTTCAATCCCCTATTTAACCCTTTCCTCTGCATCCCACGTCAGTTATCTTCATGGTTTCATTGAGAGCATCCATCAGTCCTCCTAACCCAAGGCCACCTTTTACTAAAATGTCCACTATGTTCTCTGTGAGCGGATAAATGTCTAAATTATGACTCAAGTAAAGAAATTCAGTTTTTACTTTTGTTTTTTCTGAATAAATTAGTACAGTTCATCCTATTTTAGGATCCAGGCCCAGATAAATACAAGAATCCTATAAATAAAAGGAGAAAATGAACAAAAACCAATTGATGGATGATCGAGATCGTAGATTTGGAGGAGACACTCTGGTGCTTTTAATTAACCAGCCAGCGTACGCCATCGAGCGGCTCGAATAATAATTCACTGGCGCAGCATTGATTCGTGGTTTTCTACAGGCTTTACTGAAGCAGGTGGACCTCGCTGTCTTCCCACATCAAAATGTCAACTAATTAAACTGAATCTCCATGAAGACCCTATTGATTAACAGAAACTGGATAACCTTCCTAATTGATATGGTTTCAAATTATGTTAATCTCACTCAGAAATACGTTTAAATGTTGATTTTTTAGCAATTTTGGAAAGTAGCAGCAAGCTTCAGCCACAACCCAAAAACAAAAAATTGAAAAAAAAAGGAGATTTTTACCCTTTTAAGACCTTAGGTGATTACTTCCTGTTTTGAAAGCGAGGGGTCACTCAGTCCAGTTTTCAAATACAGTCAATGGCTGGATCGCCGCCTTAAGTCTTCGTCCTTTTCCTCTCTGTTGTTCTTCCTGAACACTGTGGCTAATCTAATGTCCTAAAGTTTGCGAGATGACACCTCCTGTCGTTTAATTTCAGATCCGGGTTGAGTAAGATCGCAGGGCAAAACGTTTGGTATCTGGCTGTAGAAGGAAAAACTTGGATCTTAGTGCTCTGAAAATAAAATAGAAAAAATTTAATTGATGTTGAAACTTCAAAAAAATTATATATTTTAACCTTGGGGAACCCCAAAAGCATTTACTTCTGGGATTTTTGGAGAGTTAATTTGACTTTTTAAGTTTTTGTTCATTTGCATAGCAACAATTAAATGACCCAAAAAAAAATATAAGATTATTAAAACTATTAATTTTAATAGTTAAAGTTTTTTTAAATTAAAAACTTGTGGCAAGCCAAATCTGACTTGTGGGTTCTCCGGAGTTAAGATGATGCTAGGAGAAGTTACAAAATCTTATCCTAACATCCGCAGGATTGTGGGAATTTCTTTCTTTTTAACTGGAGAAGTGATGCATTTGTCAATTAAAAAAGAGAATTCTTCCTCATGACTGAGTCCACATCACCTTGAGCAGGTGACGCCGCGCTCCAGGATTTCTGTGTTTGCCGATAGAAACAACCCGACTGGGAGAAAGCACAAAACAAACAAAAAGTCTTCCTTCCCCGGAGGTGCATATTTTAGACAAATATTAGGCTGCAGTCCAGTGCTGGAAAGGACAAGCGTCCTTCAGGTTTGGTGAAGAATGGACGGATGGATGAAGGAAGAAGAAAAGCGTGCAAATCGCCTCTGTCAGGACAGGAAACCATCTCTCTTTCTTTCGTCCGCAAGCTACTCTTTTGTCTGAATACCCCAAAGACTGAGAGCCATCCAACCGTCGCTAAGGGGAGTTAACTGCACCCTGTGTGTGAGTTCCTGACCTTCTCCTTCCAGTGGAGGCATACGATGATAGCGGAGATGAAAACTGGCAGACTCCGATCCAGTGCGGCCATGCTGTCAGAAAAAGCAGCTGTTAACAGGTCAGGTATAACTTTGTAGCTCAGCTAGAGGAAAAAGAAGATCAAACGATGATGTTGATTTGTAGGAACCCAAACGATTTAGCCGGTACTATTTCCACAACACATTCATAACAAACCAATGAAAGGGAAGTTTCTTTGAAACAGTAGTCCCCAACCACAACTGTTGTCTCGGGACGCAGACAAAAAAACACAACCACCATTTTTTTCCCCGTTTTATTTTTGCTCAGGAAGTTTTGTTTGCTTGACTCGTCCAACTCATAATTAATCCGCTACTTTCTTAAAGCGGCTGCACCGACCGCTGAATTTAACTAGTAAAGTTAATAAAAAACAAACAGTTGTGTTTAGTTTTTTTTTGGCAGAACAGAGGAAACAGAAGAATAGTCTTCAAAATGCAATAACCATTGCGTCAAATGTTATGAGGATGCTGCTAATGAAGTTGCTCAAACGTTGGATTCCCATTTATGATTACGTTTAAAAAATACCAGTTGAACAACCCTTTTTTTTGCATTTATTTGTCCGTCGCACCTTCAGATGTAGAGGCTGATTGGCGATCTGATTTTGGCGTCTACTTTGACAGTAAGGGTTAACAAACGTCTCATCCCACTTATTGGTTCATAAAAATCTTGTGTTGAAAATAAAGTTTAAACCAGCTGGAATAAACTTTAAGACAAACT
The DNA here is from genome assembly GCA_037389245.1 of Oryzias sinensis. Classification (NCBI taxonomy): domain Eukaryota; kingdom Metazoa; phylum Chordata; class Actinopteri; order Beloniformes; family Adrianichthyidae; genus Oryzias; species Oryzias sinensis. The sequence continues at coordinate 15,789,952 of CM074489.1, read as the reverse complement.
TTCAAGCTTAAAAGTGAAAGGAAACTGGGAGCTAAAATAAAATCAGATACTCACTTCAGCTTTCAAACGTGATAGCTGGACTGGGACAGAATGCGTCCAGACGTGCAACTGGTCTGTGGCACAGAAAGAAAATCATCCAATCTAAATGTATTGGACATTTTTCTCATTATCTTTCACATATTCAGCGGCTGGAGCTCATTTACAGAGCAGGGAAACAGACACAAAAGCGAGAGTGCTGACAAAGTGAAAAAGTGTGAAACGCGGCGGCGCTCAGGTATTTTCGTGGTCATGGGTACCACTCATCACAGCTGCTGCGGATGCCTTCTAAAGTGAAGCTGGGGAGCCGAAAAAAACTGCAAGTGATGGTGACACTCCAGGAATGCAATGTGATGGAAAGAGTCTGCGCCGTGTCACATGTCCAGAGAAAAACATAGGTCAGACTCTGCTGAAGATCTAAAGCAGCCTAAGAATTCATCTATAGATGTGGTCCATCAGCTGACGTGTGGAAGACTTCCAGGCTGTGCATGCATAAATGAATCACCTTTCCCTTTAGAACAGGAAATTATGGGGAAAATGTCAGCTTCTTTACGGCGTGCCGTTCTAATATTTGGCAGCGACAAAAGCGGGACAAAATTGAACATAAGCGAGCAGACATCTGTGCTGTTCGCCTGGGCGTCCCGCTGATTACCGACAGCCGGGTGATAAATTATAGAGGCCAAGGGGTCATCGCTTATTTCTGCAGATATCATCCTGATACATTGAGATCATTGCTCTGAATTTGAGAGCTAATAATCCCCGTCACTCATCCCAGCTCAGGGTGTGCTCCCTTTTTATTCGCGATACTGTAAGCACATCTAAAAGTATCTGTGAGGAATTTGTTTTCTTTGAAATGTGCACATAAAAAACAGTGGGGGTTACATGTGTTTGTGTGAAACAGAACATGCATCTGGAGGCCTCCTCCTGGGACTTCAGCTACACGTACACTTAACACCATAATAGTACGAGCATTCGAGTTGATATGTGACAGCGCTGGGGAGGGGGCTTTGTTCCATTCAGATGCAGCAAAGCTGCTCTGTTAGAAATGTCATGTAAAGGCATCACCGGAGAATTCAAATGTTCTGCAGAATCGTAGCTCTTACAGGGTTTCCCTGATAATTAAACACAAACTCTTCAACTGAAATGGCGTTTTATGTTTTACCTGTGAGGATTATCATGTGGGAAGGGTATGACGATAAGCTGGGAGTTGGGAATGATGGCGGTCCACTCCTGCTTCCTTATGTTCTGGATAAAGGAGAAAGACACATGAGATGATAAGCGACATGACAGCAGCCATATACGGTAACATATGCAAAGAAATGCAACCCACGAACTGTCCTAGAGCCTCACGCTACTCTTTGAGGATCTGCAGGCAGCTATTTTAGGCGTCATTCTCCAGATTCTCCATTTTTAAATGCCTCCAGTTACGATGACTTTGAACCAGTGAACAATACGAGCATTTACTGTAGCGTGCTGGTAGATCGAGTGGGTTCCTGAGGGCAATGGTGGTTAGCACAAGTCGGCCTCAGCAGGCGTGTCTGCGTTTAAGCTACGCGAAAACAAACATCCGAACTTTACAGAGCGGGGCCGTGCTGTTTGTGTGTGTTGGCAGGGCGGGCACAACATGAACTCTTCCTGGAAGAGCGGTTTCTCTTATCCTATATAAAATATATCATGTAGATTGGTTTTGTGAGAGCTAACATTATATGCAATTCTCTCTGATATAATATATAATATAATATAATATAATATAATATAATATAATATAATATAATATAATATAATATAATATAATATAATATAATATAATATAATATAATATAATATAATATAATATAATATAATATAACATCATCAACAACTATCATCCATCAGCGGCCAAATCGACTGAGTTTGAGAGATGTGGACCTGCGTCACCAATGTGATCATTTTTGGTTGAGATAAACATGGGAAGATTTGGGAGGACTTTTTGGTCCTTTCTTATCTTGAAAAAGAGTTTTAAATGGGTACTGTTTCTTATTTATTTCACCACTTGATGTAAAAACAGGCCTGCAAGAAACTTCTTTGTTGTTTTCTTTAAACTCATGATGCCTGATCTATTTCCAATAGAAAAAAATGTTTTCATTAACATATAGTGGAGAAACATGGACTGTATTTTTGGACTTTGGAGTGGTAATGGTATTGGAGGTAGAATCAGAATCAATGAAGTTATGTGTATTTATTGCTCCATTTCACGTGTGAGTTTGGAATCAAATTGTGTTGCATTCTTTGGTAATCCAGATGACAGTGAGGTGCACACGATTTTTGGGTTCATTCTGTTACCAGAATCTGAAACGATAGCCGAGAATCGGATGAAAATATCTGATTCTATTTAATCCAGATGAAATTCAGAACACTCCACCTATTTTCCAAAGCCACATGATCCCTTCTAGGGTCACGAGGTTGCTGGAGCCTTTCCCAGTTACTGTTGAGTGCACATAGGTCACACCCTGGACAGGTTGCCGGTCTATCACTAGCACAGAGAAAAAAACACCACACACACCTAAGGGAGACACTAACTGATGCATATTTTTGGACTGTGGTAGCAAGCTGGAGAACCTGGAAAAGACCCACGCATGCATGCAAACTCCACACATCCCATGCCAGGATTTCAACCAAGGACCTCTCAACCCAAGTTCAGTTATTTTTTACTCTCAAAATAAAGAAAATGATAGGATAATGGATACTAAAAATGTGTATATTTTCTTCCTGACTTAGTAGTTTTGTATTAGACATATTTTTAGAGTAAGCAGATAATCAAAAGTTGGGACAGCGAACTCTGACCTAGGATCTCATAAGCAGCATTGAATGTTTTCTGCGTGAAAGCTACTCCTGTGTTAACCTTGTCCAGACGAGACACAGACTGTGCTGCTCTGGAGCAGAGAGGAAAACCACCAGCCTGTTGTTGCAGTCGGAGGCTGCAGCAGTGCCCTTGGAAAAGGTAACTTACACCTCCGTGATGGCAGCATTAGTGCCATGCCTGGAAACAAATGCTGCATCTGTTCCAGGGACGCCCATTTATTCTGCGGGAAGATGCTAAATCAATCTGCAAATCGCATACAGAGGAGCTGAAAGGTCTGACGTGATATTGATGATATTGTGTGTGTGTGTGTGTGTAAAAACCGCAGACAAACTAATGAGATCTTTAAAATAATGATACAGCATGGCTGGTAAAATAATTCCTCCTTTGCTTGTTATCTGTTACCCATAATAACTGTTTTTGTAAACAAAAAAAGACACAATTTTGACTGCCCTGTTGTATAAAGAGCCTAAAATCCACTAAAGTCCAGTTTAGTTCAGTCTATTTAGTTTCCTATTGAAGTCTATGACTTCATGTTTCTTTATGATTCCTGTTTATGACACAAATTCTGGTTTGAAGCCCATTGGAATGACTATTGTTGCGATATGGGGCTATATAAATAAAAGTGAGTTGAATTAAAATGTGCATGTTAATGAAAAAAAATTAGGTTGTTTTTAAAGATTTAGATAAGGTTTGACAGTCAAACCCACGCTAATGAAAATCGCGTTTCCTGTTTTTAATTCCTATAGATGGAGGACATTTATAAAGAAATTTAAGCTTGGCATTTCTGAGAATTTCTTGATTTAGAGGCCGGATAGCTCCAATATTGATCACCATTTTTGTTGCAGGGTGTGGGGTGTGAGAGGCTGTGAACTACAGGCGTGAAAACAAGGGGATGATGGGAATCAGGGGCAGGCTTACTCCATGCAAACAGTCCCGCCCACTATTCAGAGGAGAATTTCTAACAAACTCCCGCCGCTCTGCAGAAACGATGTCCAAGAAAACGATACTAAAAGTGGCATCTTTTTTAGTCTAGACCACTGGGCAGCTTTCTGGCGGATCAAAGATCATGGGTGGACTTTAAACTTGGTTTGTCAGCATCCACCTGTGACCTGAGCATGAGGTTAGTCAGGCGAGTCCTGCCATCCGTAAACTCCCTGCCCAGCACTAAGCAGAAGGGGGTTGGATTGGGGAGATTCTCAACCACTATATGGTTCCTGAGCTTGGCTGTGTCTGCAGCTCGCCGCTCCCCCAATGGAGGGTCCGTCACGAAGAACAAATTTCACACACTTATAGGTGAGTGACAGCTAATGGGAGTTTCACTTAACCTTGTGCCATCTTAGATGACCCCACCCTTACATTGACGTGTTCACTCAACAATGACAAAGGTGGATAAAGGTGGAAAGGTTCATGTAATCCATGGACTGCCAGTAGTCTAGCTCATTGAAGAAAAGGTTCAGAAACTGCTGTCTAGTGGGTCTGGGCCAATATCCCAACGTTAAAAAGTACTAGAATGCTTTACAAGGGTTACAAAGGATTCATTTCTGCTTGACTATTAGAAGTTGTTTGGAAGCCACATAAATCATAAACAAGACTTTTACAAACAAAATCTGCTCTGTCGACACTGGAAGAGCTCATTGGAGAATAAACAAAGTTCTCCGTTGTTTGGTCCAATCAGAGCTCTCTTCGCCAACTGTACATGACTTTAAAATGTTCGCATGAAGGTTAAATTCCCGTTTGTTGAAACACGGCAATATTGTACAAGCACGTTAGGGATAAGTCTGAAAAGAGTCCGATGAGAACTCAGCAGAGGTTAGTCTAAAGGACAAAGCCTGTCTTTTAAGAAAAGATTAAACATCTGTTTGCGTAGCTGTGCTTGATTTAAAGATTAAACTTTTATTTTAAGACCTGAGAAAACCTCCTGTAATCTGGGTCCATCTATATTTAGGCTTCTTCAGGGGTGAGGAGTTCATAAGTGGATAACAGACCCAGAATGTTTTTAGCGGAGAAATAAACCTTTCGATCTTGACGACTGGCAGAATCTGGGTTACTTATCTTCCGCCGTGTTCGCCCGTTCCCGACTGACTGAAAGGACCATCTTGCAGCGCTGTTTTTTAAATGGCTGGCGCTGATAGCGTTTACATAACAAGCGCACTCTTGCCGCCAGCCACCGTCGCTTAGCTCTTGGAAAGCACAGCCATCTGTGTGGCAACTGGCGGGGGAGCGACGTCAGAGGCAAGTCGGCTTCCATACCGCTGCCTGGGAGCAGATCTGATCTGGCTGTTTGGAAGAGAAAAGTGTTCCCAAGTCTTCAGAGAGACACAGAGATACTCTGGTTCAAAGCCAGGGAAACTGGCACAGTACGAGAGACAGAGATGGAGGGTGAGGTGACAAGCAGAGACTGATTAGTGAAAATAAATACCAGGGTAGAAAAAGGGAATTCCCTGGGCGGAAGATAAGTAAGCAGGAGGAGAGAGGCTTGAGTTAAAAACAAGGAATAATAGGACAGAAGCTAAACGATATCCAAGCAAATTTTACAATATTTCTGTGTAAGGAGCTTTAACAGGAAGTTTAGCACAGATTTAAGATGGATAAGACAAAAATACTGAAAGCTGAGCTGCTAACCCAACTGGGTGGCATGGCTGCCCTCGTTTCTAGGAAACTCCCAGAAGCATCTCCTCCTTATTATATGTTCTGTAGATTTAATGAAGTCCCTCCCTTCCCCGTTGCCTTCGAGGAAGGAAGAGCGTCGACTCGACATAATGGGCTGCATTCTTAGGCATTCATTAATTCGCTTTGTAGACCAAATGGAAGAAGATGAGGAAAAACGAGGCGGGGAAGCAGATCCGATGGAAACATATAGGAAGGAGCTGGAAAGGAGACAATAAAGCAGCGTGTTTGATTTGAGTGTTTTGTGGTTCAGCGTCTGTGTGGCCGACCAAAGAATCTGCAATTCTAATCAGCTGCTTGATGAAGACCTCGGTTCCACAGGGGGAGAAGGAAGAAAAAACCGGCTCTGTATGACAAGGCGGAAAACAGGCGGATCTTTGAAAAGATGAATGGAAGGATGGATTTGGGGAGCAGGAGGGTGTGAAATATCATATCTACCGAGCCATCAATCAAATATAAACCAGATCAGTTGAACACAGATTTATTGTCGCTGCATCCAGAGTTGTTCAGGTATGCGTCTCCCTGCAGGTTGCTAAAAAGTCTCGGCAGTCAGATGTAGCTTGTTGGTATTGCGTTTTGGCTTTTTCGCCTTTATCCAACCCGTCCCTGTCGTTAAATCTGGTGCAATTTGCTTACGAAGGCCCACTGATGCACTGTTGTGAGTTCGAGGTCTTGGACCCATTGAGGGGAGCCGGAGGTGGCTGGAATCCCATCTGCGAGTGGATCCGAGACAGGTCAGCCGGTCATCCTGGCCGTTCCCTCTCTTTCGGGCCTGCTGTCAGTTTACAGCGTGAGCAGAGTGAGGCTGCACTCGCGCTTCTCCTAACACCAAACAATCTCACCTGTTTTGTGACATTTAGGTGGTAAAGTCTGGAGCCGAATGTGTGAGTTTGAAAAAAACAAAAAAAACAAAAACGTTTCGTGGTTTGTAGGTTTTAGATTCCTTTTAACAGCAATACTTCCCTTCACCTCAACAGGCTCGGCTTAGAAAAGCCTTCATTAGCTTTCCAAGTGGCTGCGAATCAACCGTTTCTCAAAAATTTCAAGTGTTTTTATTTTAGGAGGCTCAGCCAAATCCTGCTTTATTGTTACTATCTACAACCGAGATAAAAGTAGAGCCAAAAATCTGAGCAGATTTTGTTCTGTTATATCAGCTTTAGCTTAACTATGCCACATAGGATACATTTAAAAGGATTTTTTTTCCAATTGTTTGTTTAATATTTATTCTGCAAAAATGGTCATTTTTCTTTATTTAATTTTTGATTCTTTCTAAAAAAATGTTTTTCCTTTTTTTAAACATCTTGGTTGTTGGGCCGTCTTTCTTTTATGAAGAAGGAAATAAACATCATAAACAATATCCATAAGAAATAGAAAATTCCACTAAATACTGTAATAGTTTCTGTTGATCACTGATTTCACTATTTTCATGGTTCAACAGTTTTATGTTTTAGTAGTTTACATTTTTAAAATAATGTTTTCATTGTCCTGGTGTTTAATGTTCTAATGTTTAATTTATACCAACTGAATAAATAATCTATCCAGTCGTTTGTGGTTTCATCCACTTTTTTTTGTAATTGCTTTTCTTGCTGTTGTGCTCAGTTTCTGCACCAAATACGTCATCTTTCAAATAGTGGTTTTCTTTTCCCGTGTTCATGTTCCAGGTTTGAAAGTTTTCATAATCTAGCTTTTATGAGTCAAGAAGAAGGAACGTCTTTGTGAATAGTCGTTGACCCTTTACACTATATCGTCATTCACTGAAGACAAATATGAGAAAGCAGCTGAGCAGTTGTTTCATAGGTAGTTTTTGTCTATGAAAAACAAAAACAAAAAACATTGTCCCTTGGAACTTGCTCAAAATACAAATATTAGGAGATGTTTATTTTTTATTTGAATTAATTAAAGTAGAGTAAATGTCAGCACATTGTAACCTGATTTAGAGAAAACCTGATTTTTTTTTTGCCTCAAATATGAAGTGACTGTGGGGTTTAGGGAGAGCTGGCTTGTTTGGCATAACTAATGTGATAACGTTAATGTGAGGAAGGAAAACCCTCATTTAAGTAGTTTAATACTTACGGCAATCAAGAAAAAAAAAGTCTAAGTAACCTGTTCCATGCTCACTACTTTCAAAGACATAAATTGTTCTTTCTATGAATTATGACACTAGTAAATGTTTTTTTCCTGGAACTTTTCCGGCCTAATGTAATGATCCTACGGCTGGTTCTTATTTTCATGAATTTATTAGACAATAAAAATCTTTGTTGAGCCTTTGTGAGTTAATTAGGGACTGGGAATGTTTGAAAATGACATAATTGGGGTGTAACTATAATATTGTTGTTTGGATTCACCTCAGGGTTTAAATTTCATTTACAAATAATTGCATTCCACTTTTCTCTCTGCTGAAGCGTGAACAGATGACTGTAAGACGATGCGTTCAGCAGAAGGACTCGGAAGCTTCTTTCGTACTTGCCCCGTGTCTCCTAACGTTTCTGCTCACCGTGTCTCCGGCCTCCCGGAGGATCCCGACGTACAGGTGATCCAGGAAGTTGGCGCTGCGTCCCAGGCCCAGCACAGTGTAGGGCAGCTGAAGGGAGAAATGGGCCGACTGGCTCAACTGACCGGCTGCAGGGAGGAAGACAGACGCAAGATTACATTATTCCAACAATATTTTTTATTAAATAACTAACCAAATGACAGATGACAGTACTTGCTTTTTTTTCTTGTCCTGTCAACAGCTGAACCCCGGTCAGATGAGAGCTGAGGCACTCTTGTGTTGGACATATTTTACTTTACAACAAGAAGTTAGTAATCTTAGACAAACCAAAGGTATGTCTGGAATAAAATACTACAACAGTGAAGGCCAAACTTTAGTAATTTCAATCATGTCTGAAAAATCTGGTGTTGAATGGGGCCCGGAGAAAAAGAGGAAGAAGAAGAGGGACGATGAGAGAGGGGGGTAGGGGTGATAATAGGAGGGAAGGAGGATAAGACCATGAGCTTGTATAAAACAACAAGTTTACTGGTTGTTAATCATTATGGTAGGTTTAAATGTAGTACAAAAAAGGAGCCTGTCACACACTCAAATGTTATAAACACACCTATTGTTAGTTGCAAAAAATGTCACCTGTAGAAACTTTATGTATACAAAACAGATAGTGTTCACATGCATACTTATGCCTTAAAACCAGCTAGTGTGAAATATTTCAGTCATTCAGTCATGCAAACTGTTAGTGCAAAGGTGAGCTAACATCTGTGCTCCAGGTAGTGTTTATGTTCTTCTAAAATGGATGGTGGAGCATTGGAAGAAAGGAGGAGTGCCCAGCCATCCCCCACCCCACACGCAGCAGCAGTAAGCGGCGAATCCCGCTAGCGCCACCTGCGAACCGGCAGGAACAGCACCGCCCGCCCAGGCCAAGCCCGCCACGGAAACCGACCAACAGAGACGCAAAACCCAAGCCAAACGAAGCCGCGGAGGAAAAAAGCGCCATATGTAGAAACAGCCGCCGCGCCGGGAAGAACCTTATGAACGCGCGAAGAAAGGGCGCCAACCCCAGGCAAACTTTACCCAGGAGTTCCGGGCATCCCCGCTGGCAGGTATGAGCAGGACCCCAAAAAGGGAGGCCACGCTCCGCACTCCAAGCAACCATCCGCCCATTACGGTTGGTCAGGGAGGTGAGCAGGGCTTCGCCGCCCCATGGAGGGGCAGGGGAGAAAAAAAGAGGGCCCTAAGGGCTGTTGTTAATATGGCCCGACCAGGCCTACCGACCACAGTTAGAGGCCAGGGCCCAGCGGCTCAGGAGCAGGACCAGTCCCACTGGGACACAGGGAACACCCCGGCTCAGATGTAATGAACCCCCACGGAAGAGCACCGCCCGGGCCCAGGCCCGGCACCCGGGGACCACGGCCGCGGGGGCCCGTACCCCCCACCAGGGAAGAGGCAGGGGACAGATGGTCCTAGGTCCCACCTTCCTTGCAAAATGTGTGTGCGTGTATGTGTGTTTGAGAGAGTGTGTGTGTGCATGTGTGTGTGTTTATGTTGGGATGTATATATTGAGGGGGGGAGGGGTGTATGTACTAAAGGGGGTGCAGTTAAAATTGGCGGGTAGGGCAGGGACAGTACTTGCTTTTAAGGAAACGATATTAAGATGACAGCTCCTAATGTCGCAGAGATCCTCCTCTGAGAGGCTTCTCACTTTGATTTATAAATATGTAGAAAACATGACCATATCAGAGCCGTACTATGAGTCAAGTGAGAAGTAATGATCAAGCACTGTGCCACTTTGTTTGTATACTTAATTTATAATTAATATTACAATGCATCTATCTAGTTATTTTGGTAAAAATCTTTATTCAAAACATGGACAAACAACGGAAATTGTTGTAATAAATAAGCATGTTTCCCCACTTCGGGAGGAAGCCAGGTCTCTACATTCCATCATTTTATCACTATTTTATCATGGTGTGCATATGTGTGTGTGTGTGTGTGTGTGTGTGGGGGGGGGGGGGGGGGTTGTCGGCACTGTTTTTCTTGTCATCTTGTTTTTAAATTTTATTGTATTTTATGCACAGCACAACATGTGTTGTTGTAAAAGTGCTATATAAATAAAGGTTGATTTGATTTGATTTTATAAAAAGCTGTAATTAACCTTAAAGTTGGGTAACTAATCAACAGGTTTCAGCTAAAATATTGTTGGTTTAAAGACCCACTCCGATAAAAATGATGTTTTTAAAATGTTTTTGTGGCATTTTTCTGATGACGGAGGACATATTTTTATAAAGAAAATTAACTTTAAAATAGCATTTTCCCATATTTCTTTATTTAAATTGTTGGGAATCAGAAGCAGACGAAAAATGCCATTTGAAGAAGCTTAGGTGTGACATCGGACCTACAACAGCAAGCCACTGGCTTCCTGTTTCCACTTGCAGAGGACTAGATGCATGAACGTCTTTGTTTGCTTGTTTAAACTGGTATCAAGCTCCACGCTGTACGGCTGAAAAGCTCCAGAATTTCTTGTTATGTTAGTTGCACTGCTAATGTGAGGTCAGAGATGTAAGGGCAGTAAGCTAGCGAGAGAGCGTGTAAACAGATGGGTGATGGGAAGAGGGGGGGGTTGCTCCACACCAGCAGTCCCACCCACAACCCAGAGGTGAACTTCTAATGAACTCCTACCGCTCTGAGGGTACTATGTCCTAGTAAACAATATAGTATTCTTTTCGTATTTTGGCCACAAACAGCAAAATCATTAAAAGACCACTGGGCGCGTTAAAAATGTATTAAAAGATGATCTGAGTGCGACTTTACTGGATCATCAATGCAGACACTCATTTAGCATGAAAGCTGAAAGAACATCTGGTTCCACCTGCAGTTGTCATCAGTATTCCTATGAAGTTTAAATGGTTTCAATAAATAGGCACAAGTGGTTCTAGGAATGGTCCCTGAGGTACACCTGGATGTTGAGTTACAGTTCCAGCACTTCTGATATTTTTATGTAAAAAAAAGAAGGTCACAAATGTGAATTTTTTCCATTTTTCCTAGTTTATTAAATCTTTGTGTTTACATCTTTCCTTATTATCATTACTTGAAGTTTGAAACATGTATAACATAAGGTGTCCACTTTTCAATTTACTGCTTTTTTTATTCTGAAATACTTTTACTTAAAGATTTACTTTCTCCAAAGAGTTTTTTTCAGGTTTCCTCTGTATTGTGATGTAGTGACAGATTATCTGAATAATTCTGATCAGATTAGATTCCGATTAAAAAAACGGAAGTCATAATAAAAAGAACACAAAACAAACCTAAACATACGTACTAAGGTACGGCAGGGAGAGACTGGCGCTCAGACCCTCGGAGGGATCACACAGACAGAAATCACAGTGAGACACCTGCAGCTTTTGCAACACCTCTTCCTCCCTCTCACCTCCTCCCCGCTCTCCCTCCCAAACCCTGTGAGCTTCAGTTCTTCAGCTCATCTCTCTCCTCCTCTCCCTCTCCAACAGGATGCATCACTCTGATTTGGCGTTCTGCTTCTCCCTCTCTTCCCCCGTCCTCTCTCGCTTTACTTCAGCTGCTGTATCTCGCCCACGCCACCCGACTCTGCCAAGTGCAGCCGACATAAATCAACCTCTATGTGGTAAACAAAGAGAGGAAAGGAGTGAGAGAAGGAGGGAGAAGGGAGAGATAGAAAGAGCCTGGAGGCAGCCAGTGATCAGAACTAATGTGGATGGACTGCGTATTGCCGACCAGGAGGAGCAGAAAAGCTTTGCTCCTCTATTTTTGCTACGCTGATCGTAGAAATAGGAGGAAAGAGAGAAAACGTCCTGTAAACCTGGCCATATCGTCTCTTTCAGCTAAAACTTTTGCACAAAAAAGCTGTGATTTACTTGTATGGTAACATGTCCTAAAGTCCAGTAACATAAAAGTTTCCACTAAAGGTTGTAGGCTTAACAAACCCTTGATGAGCTCTTGATATACCACCAGCCATCACTGGCCCAGGGCCTCTTTCCTAGACTTATCTTTGGTTTAAAAAAAAAACAATCTCTTTATTTATTTATTTATTTATTTATTTATTTATTTATTTATTTATTTATTTATTTATTTATGTCAGGAGGTGAAGCCATCATGACTATGTAGGTTTAGCAATTAATTGACTTAGTTGATGAACCAATTTATATTCCTACAATCCAACCAGATTGATCTGACTGACGTAATCAAATCGATTAATACCTTTCTGGAAACGTTTCAAAATTAAATAAATCGTTTATAATCAATTTTGGAAAAACATATTAGGATTGAGGCATGGTAGGCTTTATTTTACTCTTAAATAAAACGACCTAGTGCATCACAGCGGACACATTTGATGTCAGCTAAACGGATCAGTCCATCATTCCAGTCGAATGTGTGGAAATACTTTGAATTTAGCAAAGTCACGTGACCATCCAGTATGCAAGACTGTTCTAAGAATGTTCCCTTTGGATTCTTCGGATGTGGAAAAACAACAGGTGGCTGAACTTTAGGAAACTAAAATGTGAATGCATTTGACATGAATTCTTGTTTAAGGTACTTGCTCTTGGGACACATATTTCATTTACACTTAATTATCTTGTAAGAAATCCAAGAATTCACCTGCACTGTTCAGTATCAGGTATTTCTCTTTGAGTCACACTGGTAGAAATCTGGCTAAATATGTCCTGGATCCATGTTAGGTCAGTGAAACAGATTGTTTAAAATAAACCAATATCATCTATGAATTTTATCAGCAATCACAAACTATGATATGAATCGAATTATTGTTCAAATGGACTGTTACACCCCTACACTGTATATATGTAACCTTCCAATCAAGTTTTTACCCATTCAATAACCTCTCTCCCTTCATTTGGAAAAAAATAACTTGATGTCTTCAGACCCAGGCTAACATTTGAGCTAACCCTCTGCACAGCGTTAACTACTTTGGTAACATAACCCAAAATGTGATGTCCACACATGCGGACGCCATGTCTTAGGAGGTTAAAGATGGAGGAACTAAAAGCAGATTGTTGCAATGCAAGCTTTACTAAATATTTGTATTGATGAAGCTTTAAAAAAATGTAATTTTGACAGTTCGCAGAAGACAGAGTGCTGCTGTTATTGATTCTTGTGAACTCTAATGCTGTTAGCAGATGGGAAGCTGTAATGTAAACTTGTGTAAAGGCGTAAGAATCTTTGTGTCTTTATCTTTCTATTCTTAGCAGTTTGGCATCAAAGATGTTGCCCTTTTGCCCCCCCCCATCTATCTTGGCTCTAGCTCAAACTAGAGTTAAAATATTCATGTCATTAAAGCTGTGGACTTGTGCAAAGAAAAAACAGGGATTTGAAAACAGCAAACTCAGGTAAACAGAAATTAAATCTGACAATTTCCAGGTAAGCAAAAAAGTTGTGCAAATATACATTCAGATGGGGGGGGGGGCAAAGACAGAGAAGGATGTGTTTTTTTGGGGGGAAAGGGCCGTTTCAGGGCAGAATGTGGTCTGATGCTTTGACAGGCTGGTCCTTACTGCCAGGTTGGAAGAGGTGGGAAGCTTTGGCCACTCAGGAGGATGGAAAGGATGAGTATGTGTCTGAATGTGTTTGAGGGGGGATCAAGCGGGGTTACTCTGCAGACAGGGAGCCTGGCTTAGTGTGTGCACGGCACCGTGCGAGAGTGTGTTTGAACAGACCAACAAACATGACTGGAGCACCGCCATCGCTGAACACAGGGAGGCTGGCAAAGTGTGGTTTTCTGAGCTGTGTTTCAGAGCGCCGGCGTTCGGTGAGTGTTTGCCTCCCTGTTTGGTGTTTCTGCCCTCAGCAGAGCCAGTGGAGGCTTGGCAGGGAGCCCCACCATGCATACATGATTGACAGCCTGCAATCTACGTCTGAGAAGACAATGCAGACTCAAAGCGGCTCAAGGGAGCCTCAAACTTCAAGGAAACACTCAAAGCTGCATGGTGTACATCTTATTTAACAGTTTAATACTTCATTGCCAAACCAATAGAAAGACTCTGTGCAACACTCAAACTCATACATATGAAATTAAATTAACTCTTCTCCAGGGACTAGAGGACTGGGAAGAAAGCACGAGTTAATGAAGTTAAAGAAAAAGCTTTTTTCTATCCATGCAATTCTCTGTTTTTATTATCTTCAAGTTCAAATTCATCTCCGTTCTTTAAAAAAGTATTAATACAAACATTCAAATGGGGTTTAATGTCAGGAATAGAAAGAAACTTTATTCATGATGCCTTGGTCCCAAATGCCCTCATGGGTGGATACAGAATGTCTTCAGGCGAATACTGGAAAAACCTGTAGAGGGCACACAGGTGGCCTGCAGGAAATTTTAAGATCGTAGATCCCTAACCCTGTAGAGCAGGGGTGGGCAATTCAAGGCCTTGAGGGCCGGTGTGTCTCCATTATTTCCCAATATTCTTGCCCTACTCATGGCTGATTACGTGTCACTTTTGATAGCGTGTAACTTATTCTTACAAATATTTAACTATACACTCACCACACTTACAACAATGGTACGTTCCATTTTCATGACGTCCCTCAAGGTGTCCAACAGGCCTAAAGGGAACTGCAAGACACACCTGTGCTATACCTTAAGATGCGACTGCACCTCTCTACGACCCTTTACGGGCCAGACAACCTAAGACAGTGTATACTGATTTACAGATGTTAAATTTAAGGACTTTAAAGAACACCTAAACTCTAAATTAAGACACAAACAGGCAGAGTCTGCCGTTTCTTGCTCTGCACATGTAATTCAGCAGCCTTGATCCCCAGTGTGTCAAGTTTAAACGGTAAACTGTGCAGTTTGCCTCATAGGGATTTCCATGTATCGGTTTGAACCACAAATAGTAATCCCTATTTTCAAGCCATTTCTCCATAAATGTGCACTTTCCCATTTTCGTGCACCGACAACCATAAGCTAATTGGTGAACTGAGGTTAAGCAATTCACGACAAGTTCACAACTTTATGAATAAGCACATGGCGTAAATAGTGTATACTTTTATAGTGCTTTTCAATCTTCTTCAAGGCCCAAAGTGCTTTACGGTCACAGACCCATTCACACATTCACACACTGATGGCGGCTCTGCTGCTGAACACTGGCGCCAACCTTCCGCCAGAGGCAAGGTGGGGTTCAGAGGTCGACCGCTCTACCACTGCACCACATCCTTGAATTTTTTTTCCCACTGAGAAAAAAATTAAGACTCAATCACCAGAATTTATGACAATTTAATGCTTTTTAAAGTCTTGCTTTCATTGTTTTAAAGCTAGGCAGCCAACATATAATAATAACTCGTACGGTCAGCCCTCCACACGGCTTTAGATGACTAAGCCATTAAATAATACAAACTTAGCTGTTTAAGAAGGAATCAAAGAGAAGAAAAATGTATTTCAAACCAAACAATGAGCCTCCCTAGCTGCAATCATCGGATCGCCAGTAACAGGAGCTTGCAGTTCACTCAGTGGCTTGATGATGTTTTGTGAGTTGTTGAGGCTCCATGCTTTCAGTCTAAGATAAACACGCCCAATAGATCTGTGCAAAGACCGAGCCCGATAGCCTGATATCTTTCCCTCTGATGGTTTACAGCTGCTCATAGTGGAGAAAAGCTTTTAATCTTTGATTCCTGTTTGCCAGTCGTTGAGTATCTGAGCTGACACTGAGGGCTGAAACTAATTTGGAACACTGCACATGTGCATGAAATGATTTCAGCTGTCACGGTTTGGAGTCTCGATTTGCAATATGTTAATTCTATTTTCCCCTTTTGTGGTTTGAGGAGTGAGTGCTTGTTCTTGCATTACGGTTCTCTGTTCTGTCTGCAGCATAGAGGCAGATAGAAGCACGATGAGGGGATGGAAACATGCCTCGATGAGGGAGGAGACAAACTTTTACTCCTGGTGGGGATGAAAAAGTAAAAGAAGTGAGAATAAATGCATGAAAAATCAGTCAGGAAGCCAGATCAGAGAAAGGTGTGTCTGCGAGAAAGCCACAGCTACTGTTTGTCTCTCTGTGTGAGTCCATCCTCTGACACTTCATGACATATGTTCTCATGTCACGTCTGTGAGGTTTACATCCCCCAGCAGACATGCAGAAAATAGAACTCTGATCAATCTAAAGGTTTGTCTGGCTACAGTAATAAACAAGACCAAACACAACAGAAACATCCGGCTGTAGAGCCAAAAATGTGGTATTCCCAGCCAGTTTATCAAGAAAAAAAAAGCTTTTGGCAAACCCTTTTTGGGAAGAAAACACGTGAGTACTTGCACATATGCTCCCCCCCAGGGGCTTTTATACGAGAGGAAAAAAAAATCTGAAATCCCTCGTTCCAGTCGCTATAGAAACCATTTGCTCCCATCATGGCGATAAAAGGAGCAAATTGCAGAGCTGCAGGGTGGAGCCATGAGGGATAGTAGTGCATGTGCACAGTTCAGTTTGACTGAAGAGCCTGCCCATAAAAGGATGCTGTTAACTGAGCAATGACTGCAAAAGTAAAGCACAAAGATTTCTGGATTCGTTGGGTGATTTGCCGAAGACGCAGAGGGTTTAACTGCTAACCTGTCCAGTTCCTCTTGGGGTCAACATGATGTGACCAAACCAACCATCTTGAAAATCTCAAGAGGTGGGATGTAGGATATATATGTTTAGGTGGAAAAGGCCCCATGCTTGAACCGGGAGTGATCCAGATTCCAGTTGGCTCGTCCGTGCTCCTGTCCTTGGCTCCCAGCTCCCAGCCTTTGCCCAACTCCATCTGGATGAAGGCCATCTGCTGGACTCTACTCTACAACATGTAGTTGTAGAGTTGGATAAGCTAATTCTTCTTTAACAGTTCTGGTACGTCGCCTTTCTATCCAGGGAAAGGATCCCTCCTCCATGTGGACACCCCTGAAGTCTTTTCTTTATTTCCTGAAATCTGTTTTTTTCCAGAAGTTTTTCCTTACCGAGAAGGAGGGTCTACAGGCAGGGATGCCAGTTAAGCTTAGTCTGTTTCCTTTAGTTTAGCAATCAGCTCTCGTATTTTACAACTGATTTATTTGTTGTACAATTGTGAAGCCCGTTGAGACAACTATGTTGTAATATTGGGCTATATGAATAAAATTAAATAAATAAATTGAATCTAGCTGCTTCTGTAGAGACCTTGGTGACTTATTTCAGTAAAAAGAGCTAATTGATAAAAGTTTTAACAATTTCAATCCTGTCCGTATGAATGTTTGAGCAGCAGTAATTTGACTAGATGCAATGTATAAAAAATCCAACTAAAAAAATAAAAGTTCATTTACATAAAAAAACATCAAGAATAAACAAAATATATTAAAAAGCCTGACAATAAAATCATAGATGTAGCTTAGATATAGCTTTTCAACAAAAATTTAAAACGTTTTTTTTTAGCTTCATCATAAAAGATCTAAAACTGCAGATAATTTCATTATACAAAAGCCTTTTGAGAGTTTTGAGTCGAATAATGAAGCTTTCAGAACAAGGTTACTTCTGAGGCAGCAGCTGACTACAAAGATTTAACAGCTTCTTAACTTTTTCAAAGTCATTTAAATGGTGAGAAGTTGGAGGGAAAAGAGGCGGAGCGGTAGAGCAGAGAGGTAAAGGCTGGAAAACCAGGCGAGAAGAAGCCTGATCAATAGTCAATTCTCCAAGTGGATGGTTAGCTCCTCTCTTGTTTTTTTTCCTTCCACAATATTTCCCTCTTTTCTCCTTTCCTTTGTTCTGATCTCTGCTCTCTTCTGGTCTAATTTTACCCCTATTTTCACTTCAGTGCCTTTTTCTCTGTGAAATTCAACTCTATGCTTTCAGCTCTGTCCTCCCATTTTCTCACCTTTCAGCCCAGTCAGTTTCTCTGATCCACCTCGTCTCCCATCTTACCATCAGATTGTGAATTTTCTCTGCCTGTTTCAGGATTATCCTTTATACAGTGGCCAATAGAAATGGTCGGAGAACTGCGTAACTTTCACCGCTGACCCGGTGAGCTCTCTGTAAATGGAAGGTGCACTTTGGCCGTAGATCAGGGTGAGACGGAGCGTGATGGGCTGGCTTTTAGGACGGCCCATGACGCAGCAGAAACAAATGGAAAGGACCTAAAGTGATAACACACTAACACAAATACAGACTCGTCTGATTCCCCATTTGAGTTATCAGTCAAGTTGCTTTTGATTCCCAAATGTCAGACTGATAAGATCAGTGTGCCGTTGGATAAACTGCTACAGGTGGGCATTATATTAAAGGTTATGCATGTGTAAACAACTGTGCACGGCGTGCGCTTGGCTGACAGTCCTTTGAACTCATTATACTAATTGGACAGTCTGCAGAAAGCTGCACATTGATCTGAGCTCTTACGGCTCTCCTCCAGCCTGGTCCTCCGGTTACTTTTTACTCTCAAAAAGCCTGGAGTCGTTTCCTAAAGCCTGTTACCATGACAACGATATCCATCTGATTTCAATCACCAACTTAGGGGAACTTACAGCCAAATATTATCGGTTCAAGTAAATAACAGGTTGTGGGAATGATAAAAAGCTGGATTTCCATCTCAGGGGGTTCATGCGAGACGGGGCTGAAGCTTCACATTTTTATGTGAAGCTTCAGCTAAAAAACTTTTTAAAAAGTTTTAAAATACGTTTGTAAAAAAGAGTCTAGGTTATTTATGGTAGTTTATTGTCTAAAATTGTGTGTGTAAATATACAGTACAGACCAACAACACTGGATAAATATTCAATCTTCCAGTATAAGAGAAAGGAAAGATTTGAGAAATTAAATACCATGTCAGAATTCCCTCACGACTCCTCAAAACTGTAGAGTGCGGGACGTTCTAGTGCCACCCTGCTCATTACTTTTTAATGGGAAAAATGATGTCACCGCTGTTGGTAGTAAAAACCTAATAACAATGAAGAATATTTATGAATCTACTGTGTTCTGATGTTGAAATCATGGATGGTTCATAATGTTCAAACACAATGCATTGTGGTCTATGTTCCCCCATTTAGTTGGCATTGATGCACAATGCGTTTTTGCAGAGGTAAATTAATTTAAAAAAATTGGTAACTGGTCAATTGTAAGGGCACTTGAATTTAAAATTGTTTATTTGGACACTCCAAAAAATGGCGAACCCCCTATGCATAAAGTACTGAATAGTTCGAGAATCCAGACACAACCAAAGTATTTTTTTCACAAATTTAGGTACTCTATATTTATTATGTAATTTTTTTTAACAGGTAAGACAAGTTTCATATCTAACAATGGCCTAAATTATTGTTTTTTTAAATTAATTTTACAGAAGAAACCATTTTTAAAAGAGTAACATTGTAATATGTCAGAAAGTGTTGGCATCACGAAAACATCACATTTAAAATATCAAAACAATTGTAGTAAACATTTTTCAATTTTAACATTTTTTTTTAATGAAAACTAATTTCCAGAAAAACGTAAAAGTAAATGTTCTCAGTGACATTAAAAAAAATACAATTTGCTTGGGGCTATGGAAAACCAACATCTATAAATGTTTATTAAAAATGGGAGACTAACGGTTTCATCTATTTTAATCTAAATAAGGTAAAGTCCAGACATTGGAAAGTCTGGTTCAAGTTTGGTTGCCAAAGGATAAATAACTGGTGAAGTAGGAATCGGTCTCAGCACAGTCAGCAGTGACATTCAGGCTTAGTCGGGGACATAAGGTTTCTTCACACAGTCTCTCTGCTACTTTGGTCCTTGAGTGTGAATGTTCTTCTTTTTTTTTTTGGTTAGGTTTGCATTCTCACTGCACTTTCTGTAAGCGGACAGGGAGATCTGGAAGATTTTGTGCTGCACGTATTGTCAGGAAAATGATTTTGGTATAAATTTCTGAAAATCATGTCAAATGTTTACAAAGATTTTTGTCTACATGTTTAGTCATAGAAAACAAAGTCTGGGCTGTTTCATTGAACAAAACAAAGCTGATATGAATACAAACCTACGTAAATCTAGGGGTTTGAGACAATTTTGTGATGAATTTTGTTGTTTTGGTCTGTTTGGGGAATTTCCTAACCAATGGTGTTTGAAATGAGTTCCCATCCAGTGGGATCCAACATTAATGCAGCAGAACAAATCCTAGAAATATTTGAATATATCTGAATGAAAATGGTTTCTTTTGTATATCAAAATCTAGCAGGAGAAAGTGACAAAGCTTGTATCGAATAGTTCTCACTTAACACGTTAAGTGTTTCCCTAAAGGAAAATCATAGCTGTGTGTTTTTTTTGCCGCCCAGCATATGAGTTTATATAACAGGAGAAAAGGAACATTAAAAGGTTTCTTAATGAATATGATCAACTATAAATCTCTCCAATCACACCTCCTTCCCTCCCATGCCCCTCTCTGCGTCTCAGCAGGAGTTGGCTGATAATGAGATGTGGTGTTGTCAGAAGAACAGTCCATGCTCATCCATCCAGCCTGTTTAGTAAGGGGCATCGCGCTCACACAAACACACAAAATAATGGACGGAAGACACACAGCCACAGTCCCACACCCAGGGCAAAGTATAAACAGACGAAAGAACAGGTGCGTTGCTGTTGACCTTTCCCACACGAGCCCGGATGACATTATCACTTTAATGCGCCTGCTTGCCTACCATGCCTGTAAATGGAGTAGGATGATTGCAGGATGTGTTAGCAGACTGATTCTCCAGACCTTTCCAGATTAAAATGACTAAACGTTTGCCTCCGACATGTATCGTCTACGTTAAATCAGTTCCCTCTTTCTCTTCTGTCACAGCGTCCTCTGGAACCCAATATATTGTGTCCTCTCACTTCTTGTTTTTATCTCTCAGCACATTATCGTCTCCCCTTTCTTCTCTCTTCCCTTTCAGGAGGGGGTGAAGGGTAAGTGAAGAACGCTCGGAGGCAGAGCTGGGAGACCTGTGCGCCGTGGTGTACGAGTGTGAGCGCAATCCATCACCACTCCTCTCCAGCAGCCTGGCTCTCTGTTCTCCAAGGTGCAAACTACAGAATCCTATCAAACGTATTTCAAGTTACAGAACGGGCTGCATTTGCAGGCTGTTAAAAAGGGATCAGGGAGTCGCCAGCCCCAGCAAAGCTCGTGGATGTTTTGTCTAAATCTTTTCAGAGCACTGAAAAAGAAAAATGAGGCTTGAATTATGACGGAAAGACTGAGAGCTAAGCATATGGTGTTCTAAGGTACCAGACAGCAACACAGTCAGACATTTGCAGACTTTTTTCAAGTCGTGAAGTTTTTACTGACTGGACGGAAAAAAAATACGAGACCATCTGGAACGGTATGAGAGCTGAGACCAATTTATTTTTCTGAACTGTTGATGTCTCCTTATGACAAACTACAAGCACTGTGTTTTTCATCCATGGCATGTTCAACGTTTTTCTTGCAGTCTGTACAGTGAAAAAAAAAACAGATTTTTGTTTCAAATTTCCCCCTTGACCAAATTTTGCATTTTGTATTCCAATTCTGTACAGAAAGCTTATAAAAAAACATTCTTAGACTTGTCAACACCTTTAAAGTCCCACTCCAATCCTCTTTTGATTTATTGTAAAAAAGTTCCCAGTGGTCTTTTAATGTGAAACGTTTCCTACAAATGTTATTGTACATTAAGATCTGCAGTGTGAATGATTTGAATAAACATTTAAAGTAAGCATTACAGATTACAGCTCTGATTGCATCTCTCTGTGTGTCCATTCATAGCCTTGAGATGCTCTGTAGGGGTTAATGAAGCATTTACAGTTAAGGATGAATAGCAAAGATTGTATTTTCTGTTATGGCTTTAACTGAATGAAACAATCCTCCCCAAAAAAATAATATTTTCTGAAATACACACATTCAATTGTTTTTGTTTCCTTTTGTCTTTTTTTTAAATTAATTCCTAATTGAAATGTTAAGGGATTTGTATTTTATTTTTTGCTTTTTATGATAATTTGATTGCCCTTATATCAAGCATACCTAAAGTCTGAGCAGAAGCAACCGAGAAACAAAATGAGTTTATAAAAGCATTCACAAATGTGTGACGTGTCTCTGAGCAAAAGAAAGAAACACTCACCACTTTCTGATTTCAAAGCCAATAAAGAGGCTAGTTACTTATTTAAAGCTTAATGATACCTGAAGCTAAAGCGAATGGAGCTGTTTTTGTGAACGCTGATCACTGCAACCCAGTTTTCAGATTCACAAATGCCGCTTCAAAATCTTTAGAACACACGCCTAACTCACTAAAGCTGAACACAAAACCTCCCAGTTTCAACATGAATATTATGCACATTTTAAGTAATAAAATAAATAGCACTACCAACAAATACATCAACTGATTTGGGTCTAAATCTGAGCAAACGGTGAGCTGAAAGGTTTGAAAATGATTCCCAAAATATCAACAAAGCTAACCAAACGGACTGTTTGTAGATCCCTCTTCATATTTGTTGCAGTGGGAATGTAGGCGCAGGTGATCTTCCAACATCCTGTGACTCTCACTTCCCCACTATTGCTCTCAATGACCATTAACTGCACATTTCACATCCTGGAGTGTGCAGAGAGAACCGGCTCGCTCCACTCTCTGCTCGAGCATTTATACAACACAGTAGAAAAGGTATCATGTAAAAAATCTTCTATTTTCTACTGGTTTCTTTTAATACATTTGCATTCCAGCTGTGCTAACAGACAAATGAAAGAATGAAATCCGACAACGTGGGATCTTGATGCACCAAGGCTATAAATACCCCCGACCCCAGGCTGTCACTGCATCTTGTCCCCATCAGATCTGTGTCCTTCCCACAATGTAACAGTGGTGTAATCTGTGGCTAAGAGGTAGTAACTGCCCTCTGCGTTTTCCCTTTTCTATGTGAGCACCCGTCCCACTGAAACTATAGGTAGTTCTTTAAGAATCTGAAGCAGGAGCGTTCTTTAACTACTGCAGAAATGTCTAATCCTTATGCGGCCATGCCTCTATTAGATACAAAAAAAATATAATCAAATTGCTGAAGCTCTATGATTTTTGACTGGCTTTCACTACTTTACACGGCAGCGTTGTCTCTATACTGCAACATCTGCTCTGATTTTGTATGAAACCCACTTTTCTGTATTTTCTTAAGTGCTTAAGATGCTGATTGGTGACACCATACTGTTGGTTGGGGTAAGAAGATTTCATCAATAATGAAAAGCCTTCATCACATGCAGCTGTAAGAGGGTTGACCCCTTACAGGGCCGCATCTTAAGGGGAGCGCAAGTGTGTCCTGCAGTTGCCTTTAGGCTCGACCCCAAATAAAGTCGTGAAAATGGAACGTACCAATGTGGTTCATATGGTAAGCCTATCGTGAAGTTTTCCTATTGCACGTTGCACGGCTTATGATGTACCGGCGATGCTGCCGTACGGTGCCCTTACGCCACACTCTAGTTGTTGGTAAGGTGCGAGTACTGACCGCAGGCGAATACTGCACGCACAGGGTGTGCAGGTGATGTCTGAGCGCAAGACGCCTGTAGGATTCTCACACAAACTAAACTCTGATTGTCTAACTTCCTCATTTCTAACAATCAGGCTGCAAGCAAATGACCTTATGTGAAGCAGGATCTTAGCAAAAAATGTGCATTAACGTTTTCACTTTATGAACTCTCCTAGCAGTTTACCACCTTAAACATTTTACAGTTTGCCAAATTTTTGCCAGTGGATAGCCAGCATGGAGCCATAAGGACAGCTGTGACTGAGGCTTAAACGGCTCCCCTCCTCTAACGGAGGTACGAATGAAAAATCCAAAAAGAGGGTGCACAGATAACGTAATGAAAAATGATAATAAGAAAGTTAACGGAGTTGTGAATCTTGGGATTAAAAGACGACAGAGGCTAGAAGGAAAAGGGGAAATCAGGTTCCTACAGAGCCAGCAGACGCTTTTCTGTTGACAGATGAGTGTGAAGCTCGTTATTTCCCTCATTTGACCCTGGTCACTCCATACTCAACTGGACGTTTTCTTATCATACTTGCACAGTTTCTCTTCCAGTCTGACTCCAGCAGTGAGGTGAGGAAACTAAAGCAGAGCGAGGCTGAAACACCATGTCAACCGGAGTGATGCTGAAAGTTGGCCCAGACCAGGAATATGTGGCTCAACAGTTTTTTTTTTCCTTTTCAACTTAGTCAGCAGGACGGAGTACGAAGGACCCAATGCATGAAAAAAACATCCTGCCTTATTTCAGTTCCCGAATAAATGCCATACATTTTTGTATTTTACACACTGGTAAACAAAGTCCAGAAGAGACAGCTGCATTCCCACCTCGGTAAGCACCTGTCAGCTCACACTTCAGGTAACTGAGTTGGTGTTAAAAGATGCTGTCAGTTAGATTTTGTCCTCCTACGAACCCTTTGACTGCCTTTTAGCGGAAAACCCCAAGCCGCTCCTCCTTTACATGTAAGGAACTAGTTTTTATTTTTAATTAAATCCAAAAGGTGATGAAAAGAAAATCGAAATAAAAAAAATGAAGGTCCCACTATTCAGTTTATTTACTGCCTTGTGGGTATGGACGCCACAAGGACATACGAAGCCCATCGAGACGACTGTTGTTGTGAATTTGGGCTGTATAAATAAAACTGAATCGACATCTGCGGGTTTTATTTAAGGTTACATCTCAAAAAAGCCTTCAACACAGGTACTGACTCAAGCACAGGCTTTTTTCTTATAGAAAAACACCTTTTCTTAGATCAATTTTCTGAGTCTGAAAAGGAAAGGTAAACAAGGAATACAGAGAGAAGAAAGGAAAGAATTACCTGAGGCATTTTTCAGGTTGCCATTGGAGTCTGCTGTGGTGTACATGACATAGGCGCCTGGTTGGTTCACCCCAAAAGGCTGCAGAAAGAAACACAGGCAAAAAAAATATGATATATTAGCTGCCGTATGACTGACATTAGCTGTCAGTCAGGCAGGGGGAAAACAGAGATCAGGAGGGCACGAGAATAACTCTAGGCAGTTCCCATATTTCTATCACTTCGTGAAGTATCAAAGGTCTGACCCAGCTGGCTGGAGTCTGCCTGAGCATAAATGAAAGCCCCATTTGCATGTTTGTGCACCTGTGTGGGCAGATACTTAACTCTTGTCTTATCTCCTCATTATGAGGGGGCTGACGGCTAATGATGAGAGCCGTTCTTCGCTTCACATCAGCTAATCGCGAGTGTGTTACGCATGCAGACACGCTGCGAGAGAGAGACTTGGCCCTTTATGCCGTGACACTCAGCGGTGGGGACAGAGGGGAATAGAAATGAGGCCAAAGGAAACAGATGAGGAGAAAGAGACGAGGACGCCACAGAGGAGCCCAGAGGAGGGGAAGTGCGAAAGAGGTGTGACTAAGAAGAAGAGGAGTAGAAGAGTGAAATGAAAAGACACAAACCGCTTGATGGATGGGAGAGGATAGGAGCTAAAACAGCTGCAAGCACCGCTTGTATTCATCATAAATTTCACTTAGAGTGGACAGACTAAAAGCAAAGCAACTCCAATACCAGCAGCCTTTTGTTCATGTCAAAGCTCATGTGTTCTGCAAAGGGCCTTCCACTGGTGAAAGGTTGCATGAGGAGTGATACTCCTGGCTGCTTTTTACTGTTTATTTGCAACTACATGAGAAGATCTGCTATTGATCATGCCGTGACACAAGAGAGACACCCATAGCCGAAGATTCAAAACGTCGATTTATTTCACTGCTTTGTAATTTACGATGCAGAAATGGGGTCTTTATTACGCCCAAACAGATATCACAGGTTAACTGCGAAAGCTTAATGTACTCCAGACAGAAAACGTTTTTTCCCCCACAACTTTGTAAAGAAACACACCTATCCAGATTCAAACCTTAAGTAGTTACTGGTGCATTTGCCAATTACATTACCAATGACACAGACCAACTATTAGAACAGTTTTCATTCAAAATTTAGCATCAATCTTTTAAAAAGTTTATTATTTGTGGAAATTTTTACATTTTACAAACCTGTGATACCCGTTTGTTAAATCCTTGGAACATTAGTTTATACAATGGCTTTGCCTGTTTATTAAATACATTTTTCATATTATTTTGACCTCATCTTTGCTTAATTTTTGGATTTATAGATTTCTGTTTCTTTTTCTATACACTTTAGGCATATGTTATAAAACATAAAAAAACAGTTTAAACTTAGTTTATGTGTTTTTTGCTGTAAAAAAATACATTTCTTATTTGTAAATCAAGATTTTGTTCCATTTCAGGTTCATTCTGGAATTATTGTGAAATAAAATGAAATAATTATCTGGGGTTGTAAATTAATTGTGTGATATCAGGCTTTGTCACAAAAACAGTGTCTTAAAGGTAAATTAGAGCAAATTGTTAAGTGGTAAAAAATATTCAAAACTGCCTCAGAATACTAAGGGTTACAGAATTTTAGCCCATTTCTCTGAGCCTTATCAGTCCCCTCACTAATAAGAAGGTGTTTCTTTTAAAAGGATTCCTGTTTTCTTCACGAACAATGTGATTCACTGCATTCCCAAGGAAGTCAGCTCTGCTCTCCATGCCCCAGAAAGAATGTCCCAAAAAGGATCCAGCTCATCTATAAACGTTGAATACATTAGTCATGCTGTTTGGAACCCTAATTTCTTTGGAGTCGTCCTTCTTGGGATTGGTCCTCTGAAGGCCTACAAAGCTGACTGCAGCTTTAAGTGGGGCTGGGTTTAGGAAAAATCAATTAATCAACATCAAAATGATCTGTACTTAGAAAAATCCACATAGATTAATCACATCCATGCATCCAGTTTTCTTTAAAAACAATTACATTTAGTCTATTTTGAGTGTAAGAAATCCTAATTTACTAATTAAAATTATATCTTTATTCAGTTCAAATGAAGTTTTTCATAGACAAGCAAACATGGTTTTTTAAAGAAATTTGAAAGATGAATCTGTACTTTATCAAATTTCATACAAATTGTGAATCAAAATCAAAGAAATTCAGTGCTTTGAGAGTGATGATCAGTCGTAGTTTGGGGTAATATCAAGTTAGACTGCTACAGGTTATTGAGGAACTCTTTAAATATTATGAGGCACTCTGCAAACTCTCTTTGCCATCAAGTAATTTTGCATTTTAGCTACAGTCAGATCCAACCCTGACCTAGAAGTGACAAGAGAAGATTACCAACTGGATTATTTACAAACTGTTGCTTTATGCTCTTTTGTTTCAGATGAAACATAAATAATTGAACAGAGTAAGAGTAATAGTTGATTTTCAACTTAACACACATATAAAATGATCTCTATATTTTCTGCACACAGACTTTAATTTTTTTGCGGTAACAATAACACTGTTGTCAAACCAGATCAGAAATTATAGGACTTGCTTTAAAACACTACTTTTCTTACACAACTCAACCTTTTGTATAATAAAAAACACACACATAGGAAATTTGAGAGGATTTCTTATTATTTATGTGCGAAAAGTCTTTGTTATCAGAATTTAAACTTTTTTAGAGACTGAATGTTCATTTCTTAACTGCATCTGCTGTACTTGATAATAAAGCAATTTAAAGCTTCATGATGATTTTTTTATATGTTACAAACAGTCATTCATTTTCTAATTTAGGTCGAATTTTCATTGTTTTAAAAGTAACTGAATTCAATTCTACTAATTAAAAAGCATGCAACCTTTTTGATTTTTAATCAGTACTAGTTTATGCTGTTTTATTTTACATAATCAAGATTAATTATATTATAAATTGGGATTTGTTTGCATCCAGTTAAGCTTCTTTGTTTATGGACACAAAGACAATAGAACAATACAACTGTTCTATTTTATTTAAAGGAGACCTGAGTTCTTACCTTGACGTGTTCGTTGCAGTCATTAAAGCAGAGGCCGCTGAGCACTGAGAAAGACAGGGAAAAAAACCCAGTCAGACATCTTTATCAGCACAACAAAAAGCCACTGTGGAGGAGCAGGTGTCATCTGTGATGCTGAAGTTGCAGCATCAAGATGGGTTCTCTCTGCTGTGCTAAGGTGGACGAAACAGAAAAGCAGTTGAGGTCATAAACCCACTGCCAGGAAATCCAAACATGAAAAAATCTACTAATTATTAACATGGAAGTGTGGGCCACAAGAGCATTGCACTTATTTGTGCATACAAGCATAGTGAGGAGAAAATGCACCGAATTGCAAATCAGTCATTAGAGAAGTGACTTTATTAGCATACTAATGGGATCCTGGGTCTCAGGCTGCATTGCTTTGGCTCCTTGAGTCACACTGAGGCCTGGTTTGGTTCATAAGATTGGACACGGCGGTGCAAAAGAACCACACAAGGAACATCGCAGTGACCAAGCTCATAGTGTGCTGGTCTCAATGTCAATAATCATTAAAAAGGAATCTAAAATCTGATTTAGTATTTGGAAACCGTCTTAGAAAAAAATTCTCCATTTACTTTTGTCGACTAAAGCAACTGCAAATCTAATTTTAATTGATTAAATTAGGTTTGTGTCTCTGAATGTGGAGTCAAGAGTTCTTATAGCCTCTTTTAACAGTGTTGATCAAAGTGATGCACAATTATTCTAATAAGTTCAGTACTTGTGTTAATTAATCTTGGCATTAAATGGAAGCTTGTAATATGAAAACATCACAAAAACATTGTCAAAAAACAGAACGTCATAACAACTAAAACAAACACCAAATGATAGAACAGGCTTTGTAAATAAAAACACAACCTATTTTAAACAAGTTCAACAATTAAAGCTCACTCACATGCACCCACCCATTCAGGGATTGACCTGCGAGTGAAAGTGGATCGTACCATTCTCGTGTGAGTGGTAAGTGTATGGTGAAGTATTGGTAAGGCTAATAGAAGTTGCACGCCATTCTGCCCATGTGATGCCCACACACATTACATTCTGTCTAATTTCCTCATTTCTAAGTGTTAGGCTGCATGCAAAGAATCCAAAATGAGCGTGCACGTATCACGTGAACGGGTTCTTTGTGCAGTCCACAGGATTTATGGGGGTTGAAAAAAGAAAGATCATTTTATTTACTGTTGTTTTGAAATCGCTACGTCTTAGCTAGGACTCCCTTTAAAAAGGGGTTTTTAACCTCAACAGGAATTGTTGAAGGGGGATATCGCGGAAAAATGGTGTCTGAATTGACTTTATTTGGTTGGAACCGGAAGCAAGGCATTTTCTACAAGTGATGTCACACGCCATCATCCAGTTATATTCTACAGTCCATGGGTAAAAAAAATACAGATAAAATGAAAATGTGTAAGAAGCCTGTTGTAAAGCATGAATCAACAGGCATTGTAAGATATTTCAAATTGCAACATCAAAAAATAAGTTATTATTTACGGTTCTGAATCAAATATTTAGCATTAACAAAAGTGCACATTGCAATTTTAAATTTACGGACATTTCTGGCAGTAATTTAGAGCCATAGAGTTTCTTTAGGTCCCAAAATTCTGAAACTTTATTAGACTTTTGCATTTCTGCACCCTGCTGTCAAAATTCCTTGCAATCCTATGAATGCAATTCCCTTGCTGATGTACTCCCAGACAGACGCACCTGCAGCTCACTGTAGTCCTTTCTCCACCTCTGCACTCAAGCATCCTGCTTCAGGCTCTCTCAGAGCTCTCAGCCTCCAGCGTCATCATACTCTTCACTCAAGAAGCACAGGTGTGCTCCTTTGAAATATTCAACTGTCTGCATAAACTCTGTACGCTTGCTCTTTAAGCCAGAAGACTAAAACTGATCTGAGAGTTTGCCTAAAAATAAAGTTTTCATGTACCTTTACTTTAAACTGCAACACTTGTTTTAGACCCGTTTGTTCCATATATTTGTATTTTCTTCTCTTAATAATTAAATGCTTATATAATAAAAACTCAAAGCCAAGTCGGCAGTCAAAGCAGTCGTGCTAGAAAGCATTGCATCTTATTGACTTTTAGTTTAAAGGGCGTGTCCCATGCCATTCTTAAGCCTATTATAGCAAACTACATGCATGATAATATATTTCCTTTGGCACTCTAAAGAGCGATTTTTCAAAATGAAAAATTAGTTATTTTTGCAGCTTATTTTTTTCTATCCAGGCATAAGATGTCTCGATCTCTGAGGCTCCACCTTTCGCCCCTTGTGGGTGTCATTCATTTATGGAAAGGACACTACTTATCTGGTTCCCACAGGTGTAGCCCAGGGTTTGGTGTTAGTGTCTCTTAGGTTTACAATTCAGACAACCCCTTCGGGTCCAGATCATCTGATAGAGATTTCCTATGGCTTCTCTGCACACGATACTCTGTACCACTTCATTCGTGGTGTGAGTTTCGGTCTGCATCATTTCTGCATCATTACATACAGCACCTCTAACTAAATCCAGTTAAAGCTGAGCTATTCCATCTTAAAATTTAAATCTTCATTTTTCTTATAACTATCTTCTTGTCTTTTACACATTTGATTTATCTTATTTTCAAGTTTGACCTAATTTTTAATCTTTTGCCATTTTAAAGCTCTAAAGCTTCTTTAATTGAATTTGTGTGTGAAAGTAAATCTGCAACGCTTCTGCCTTCCACCCCATTCTCAGGGACTATAAAGTAAAAACTGGCTTCTTTTATCCACCCTTGCAAGATGGTGGGTGTCATGATTGATGACCAAATACTGTTCTTGACCAGATTGCCATTGTCTTAAGGTCACAGAGTTTTAAAGTTTTAAATTGCAGGAGTTCAGCATTACCTAGCGTGGTGGCTCCCACGGCTGCCACAGCAAGATTTCCAGATTCTGTATAGATGGTCCAAGGCGCAGCGGTGCATCTGATTTTCAATTTATCCAAAAGGGCACATTTTACTTCATCAGTCAGTAGTCTGCCGTAGGTAGTTGTGGTGACTAGACTTATATATTGTATGTTGACTTAAAGGAAAGGGTGGTTTGAGACAATCGATAACACAGGGGGTTCAATTTTCAGGCTTTCTGGTCAGACAGTAATTGTAAAAAATCCTCGTTTGTTGAATTTTTGTTGGTTTTGTTATACAGTTTTTCTACTCAAAAGTTAAATATGTGTAATTGTAGTGAGTTATTTGTCTCTGCACACATCAGAGTGTATAAAGTCCACATGTATCCACAATAAGTTCTTCCGCAAGTGGAACAATCTGCTGAAAACTGTAGGCCCTCTTTCTCTTCACGAACCTTTTAAATAAAGTTGCTTTTACAGTCTCTCTCAGACAGGTCAAATGGGTGGGAATACGGATTATTTTAATACCTTTGTTATGGTTTTGTGTTTCACACAACACCCTTAAGGGTGAACTAAAGACTTAGAAACTTCCAAAGACCAAACTGTCTTGGAAAATCAAGTAGTTCCCACAGCAGCACAATCAGGGGTGGTAGTGCCTAAAAAGGATCCCCTTCTGACCAGAAAAAAACAAAGTAAATGCATGTAGAAAAGACCTACGGGAATCATTTCTTTAACAATTATGCATAAAATATGCACCTGTCCTTTCTGGTTATACCACATTTATTGAAAAATCAAGTTTATGATTGAAATTCTATGCCATTTCCATTGATTCCATGTCCATTATGCGCTGTGCTTACAGTTTACTGCCTTTAGTTGACTTCTGCTCTTCTGGGAAGTCTTCCCACAATCAGACTGAAGTGAAACACCAAAGTTCATTTCAAGTAAACAAAGACCCCTGTGTGGGGTTACCTTGGCACAGAGATAGATCAGTCAACCTCCAGTCAATCTTTCAGGATTGCATATTTGATTCCGGCTCTGTACACCCATGTGTCAAAGTGTCCTTGGGCAAGACACAGAATGCCATATTGAAGAGGGGCATGGGTGGCAGCTCAGCCTCCTATAGTGGATAAATCTGTGTGCTTATGTGGGTGAAAGGGACTGTGACTAAAACACCCTTTGGACCTTAGAGGAGATGGAAAGGCACTATGTAAGTAGATGCTAATAAACCATTTAAATTTTCATGATCTTTTACATTTGTCAAAAAAAGTGGGGACAAAAACACTTCTATATAATAAAGTCTCACACTCTCAGATCCACTCCACTTCAGCTTTACCTTGCATTCCTTAATGCATTCTTTCAATCCTACTTGTATTAATTTTTTTTTGGGATTCTTTTATCTGTGAAATTCTTTTTCTCTTTCTGACGGTTTACCATGTCCGTTAACTTTGAGATGCTTTAGGTACGTGTTTGATAAAGGAGTAGATTTAAAGATATTGATAATTTCAAACATTTTCAAGCTCGTTTCTCTAGAGCAGGGGTCGGCAACCTTTTTTACTCAAAGATCCATTTGGGACCGCCCCTAATAAAAAAGAAAGCACCCGGAGCCACAACCCGTTTTGACATCATTATATATATTATGCATGTATATATTATTCAAAGGTGCTCATTACATCGATCGCGATCGACCGGTCGATCTTCACTGACATGAGTGTAGATCGTGGGCCAGAAAAGATTTAAAAAAAAAAAAGTACTTCTTTAAAATCCACCAGCCAATCAAAATCCTCACTGAGAAGTACAGGACTTGATTGACATGTAGATAGGCCAATCGGACATCGTCTGAATCATACGTCGCTGCAAATGCACATTGTGTTCTTTAAAGGATGATACCGCGGCCGCGTGTGGGAGGAGCTACTGGTTCTGGTCTGATCGCTGCATGGAGCGATGTGTTTATCAATGCATGGTAGAAACTGAAAATGTGGAGAGATCAGGTTTATTATTTTGGAGAGTTCTACTTGGTAATCATGTTTCCATGTTTGAGTTCATAAAATCATCCCAGAGAGAGTCTCTGCTTCAACTCCTGCAGGGAAAGCTGCGTCTGAATCTGACGCCCGTCTTTGCATCTCTATGACAAAGTTTGATGCCAAAGCCCCTCCTCCGCCTCTCCACCTGCTTTTCCTCACTACCTGTTCACCTGTTCACATCCTCTGCAGGTGAGAGTTGGTTTCCCCCGTGCTCCTCAGTGTGTTCTACACAGAGAACGCCAAATACGATAGTCGGGGCGCTCCAGCGCCGCACAAGGATGAAAGAGCCGGACGCAGGTTATAGCGGGGATAGAGCGGGTTAAGCAAATGAATGAAAGAAGGCGGCCCGCTGAAGAAATATTCAATAGTGTACACATGTTATTATTGGTCTGAACTATCTTTTATTTAGAAAAATCTTTTATTTTATCAGTCCAGTACGAAAAAAAAACATCAACAAAAGCTGTGTTGGGCGGTTTTTTGGCTGGGTCTGGCGGTTTTCAGATGACTTTTGGGCTGGAAAACTGGGACTCTATCTGGCAACGCTGGCGCGAACTCTCAGTCTGTCATCAGCGAGTTGGTCTCTGCCTCGCGGCATGTCAAGTTCCCGGCAGAAGATCGGAGTGTTTATTGAAGCCGCCCCGCGTGTCTCCTCCTGCTATCAGCTCTGCAGGTCTCGCCCGATAAATACGAGCTCATTACGAAGCTGTTTTTTACGTGGCTCGCGTTACGTGCAGAGCCATCAGCACCTTTGAAATGCCATGAAAAATGAATAAACTAAAATAAAATTTAATTATTATAAAATACTCATTATTTTCCAAAGTCACAGGGAGCCACAACAGATGGATGAAAGAGCCACATGTGGCTCCGGAGCCATGGGTTGCAGACCCCTGGTCTAGAGCGATTGTGAAACAAAGGAAGCAGTTCACATAAGATTTACAGCTTTCCACAATTGCTGAATCTTTTCATAAATCGTGACAGATATGAAAGCGAACCTGTCTTATCTGTACCATAACACATGTGAAAGACATTTTTTCTGACATCAAAGCACTTTTGGGAGAATTCTCTGACATTGGGACAAAAACAAAGTATCTTCACCCCTTAACTGTTTCTAAACTTGATCCAACCCCAAAACAAATTGTGACTAATTACACCAAGAGAGAATGCAAATGAGGACCTGCTTGCTGTCGCTCCATTTTCTTGCATTATGATCCATTTATATGCTAACTTTTCTGTAAAGAACAAGATTTTTGGTCTTTTTGTAAAGAACTGAGTGAAACAGAAATGGCAGAAGCATTGCAGAAGCAAAATTGCTGCTTTGAAGTTCAAAGACATAATATAAATATGCCTGAGGCAAGATTCAGACCGAGCACCCATCAATGGTAAACAGGCAGACCTTGACCTGAGTGGACCATACTGCATACAAACACGTACCTAGGAGCTTGGTAAACAGTTTTATGAGGAAACACTGCTTTATCAAGGCAAAGAACCTCAGTAAAGGTGATAAAGGTCTTTGAATTCTCATGCCAGACTTCATTTTTTGTCATTTCACCTCAACAAAACCTAAAGTTAGAGTTCTTACTGTGCTCCACAGATCGACACAGCTTCTTAAAGCATGTTTTGTAGTCAAAAGGCATCTCAGGAGATACAGATGCATTTCTAAGAGACCATTAGTTGCTCGGTGACCTCTGGCTTAGGTATTTAGCTCCTAAACTCCAAGGCTTTTTTTGCTTTTCTGAAGAGTCAGAAATGTAGAAAACTTAGGATAAACCTTGAAGAAAACATGTGGTTAATCGGTTCTGAAAGGGTAAAAGACTCTAAAGGGTCTTGAGGGATACAGGTTCACTAAAGCAAACAGCCTGCATTTAATTCCGTATTCATCAACTCTAAACAAACGCTAGATTATCACAACAGTGACTTCACGCCAAAGTTGCCCACAAATGTCACAATGATCAATAAATCACAGGCACAGGATTACTTTTTAGGAGTTTTGGTGTACTGTTAAGTTGGTTTAATGTCCATGACTTTCTTTGACAGTCATTCACATATAGAAATTAAGCTTCCATTGGTTCACAGTAAATGTGATTTTAAAGGAAGGTAAAATGACACTACAGAGAAAAACAAATGAGTGGACAGGGATCTATAACTGATGGGATTAGAGTTTATCTTCAGTCTCAATTAAATGTAAGACAGAGGAAAAGAACACTTTTTTTTATTTCTTACAGAAAAATGCTTAGTGTTTTTTTTACACACAGAGAGCAACACACTCTACACAATCTTGGCCAGTTAAAACACCCCCTGAGTTAGAGAGCAGATTTGTGGGAAACCTATAATTTTTGTCAGAGAAACAAACAACAGCCTGGTTTAATATCCAATGAAAATGGAAAACACTTTGCAGTCCCTTCATAATAAAAATACATTTAAAAAATTATAATTTTTCGTTTCTCTACAAAGTAGTGGTGTTACTCTTTCCAAGCAACAAAGCAGAAAATCTTCAAATTCATCAGGTAAAATCCAAAAAAAACCCGTATCTGAATGTTTACATGTTTACTCCCTTTAATCACATGACCCATTAAATGGAACAAAAGGAAACAAAGATGCATTGTAGAATAATAAAAATACTTTTCTATTAATCAGTCAAAAAAATCATTTATGGGTGAAATGATTTTAAAAAGCCAAATACTGCTGTGCCACTGGCTCATTACAAACCAAACAATTGCATTGAGTAAACTAGAAATCAAGATTCTCGCCAAATCAGCATTAATATAATTCTTTTTAAGAAGATTAAGGCAATTTACTGTTGTAGCTCCTTAAATTCCATTGTATTTTCTAATTCCAATAAATGAACAGAAATGCTGCTGCATAAATTTAACCAGATGAACTCCCTGATTGGGCTGATTTATGCAGCACAAAAGATCTTTTTTTTGTTCCCAGAAATACCCAAACATAGAAAGCCCTTTTAGTCAAAGGTCTATTCCTGCTAAAGTCCTCATGTGTATTACTCTACAAACTAAATATTAGTCATAAAAAGTGGGTCCACACTCGTATAATAAGCACTTTTTGACTCAACTCGATGATGCGTGGAGGAAGGAGGGGAGGGGAAAAAAAGCCCCTATGTGGATGTTCTTTACAACTCAGTGGGCACACTGATGCTCCAGGAATACAGGAGGCGTGTTCATGTGTGAGTGGGCTGTAATTCTGGTGAGGGGAGAGGAAACTGAAACCTGGAGTTGCTTCTGTTCTCCGTACTTCAATCCTTGGCTGACATGGAACAAGACAATAACATTGTCTGCATGGCCGAAACAAGATCTTCAGATGAGATCTCAAACTTCCTGTCGGGATCAGATTTAGTCTGTTTCCACTGCAGGTGTCTCCCTTTCACACAGAAACAGCTGGTTTCAGGTATTACAATTTTACTAACACCAGCTCACTTGCTAAACTAATTCAATTAGTAGCAGGATGACATTTTGCACTTTGCGTTAGTCAGCCAATGTCTTTAAATCTAAAACTCTCCACTGCCAGTGGTTTACACTTGTGTGTATATAGATACGTACGGTAACTTTATAGAAAGAAATAATTTATGATGACCAGCTCTGTGGCCTAGTGGATAAGTGTCTACCCTAAAACTGGACGGTTTTGAGTTCAAATCTATGGCTGAGTCAAACCAGACTCTTTAAGGGGAACCAATGCTTCCTTGCTTGACACTCAGCATTAAGGGGTTGGATTGGGGGATTAAATCAATGGTTCTCAAAAGCAGAGAACTAATTCTGTCATGCAGATGTTTGTGTTTTTTATGATTTGCACTCTGCTTTATGTATGGCTTTCATTATTTATCAGTGTTGTTTTTATGTCTTTCAGTCCAACCAACAAATGTTTAATTGATGTTTTGTTTTTGTGTTTATGTTCCATATTTTCAGATCCCCTTGGATTTGTAGCTCCTTTTTCTGAACTTTTGGTTTCACCTATTGTTTATATCACTACATTTATTGGCCCGTTGGTTGGTTTGTTAGTTGGTTGGTTGGCTAGTTAGGTATTGTATCTCTGTTTGGTCATTGGCCATCAACAACCCCCCCTAATTTCTAGCTCCCTCCAGGTGTGACTGGTCTCCTTGACATCAGCCTACAGGTTCCTTCTCCATGTGTTTCTTGGTCTTCCTTGGTTTCTTTTCCCCTGCGGATTCTAGGTCAGGGCCTGCCGGTTAATGCTGAATGTTAGTTTCCTCAGAGTGTAACCAATCAACCCCCCACACCCACCCCACCCAACCCCTTTTCTAGTCTTCCACTGGTTCATGGTTTGTTCTCTGTGTTGCTTATGGCTTACAGCCAGTGGATCTTGATAATTCTTCTCGAACAAGAACTGATCAAAGTATGTAATCTCTTGATGTTGGTTTTTGTCGTTCTCCATGTTTCAGGTCCATTTTCATTCATCCCAGCTCTTTGCGTTGGGGAACACTTTATTTCCCAAAAAAACAAAAACAAAAAAACAACTTACAGGTTTCTGACATTAGGAGCCAAGTTGGGGTTAGATGTCTTATCTAAAAACACTAACTGTCAAACCTGGGATTTGAACCACCAACTGAGTTACAGTGAGTAGGTTTGACAGGTAATCAGAGGAAGACTGCTGATAAATATTTAAACAACAACAATGACGAAAACCCATCAAACATCTATGTTCCCTGTGGAAAACAAATTAAATGGGTAGTAGAAATTGAAGATTTAACAAGGATTTTTTTTCCATTTTATAATAAAAATAGGCTGCATTTATGCTAACATGATTAAAACAGTTCATAACTAAAGAACAAAAACCAGATCCAATTTTCTGTATTTGATTTATTTTGCACAAATTTCTTTGCTTACAGCCTTATTTGTTTTAAGTATTAAGCCACAAAAAGAATCAGAGGCATTAAATTAAGTTTTCATTGACATGAAGGTTACATGAACTTCTATAGCCACAATAACTTTCAGCAACATGTCTAAAGTTATCTAATCAACATGATGGGGCTTTTATTTGATGTATTTTTTAAATCGCACTGATAAAAATGCTCTTAAAATGTATTTTCTCGACATTTAATTTGTGAAAACCTCTGTGCTGCTTGAGCAGGTGCTAAATGTGAAAACAACTTCAGTTGTGCAGAAATTTTAACCTTAAATTAAAAGGAAGGCATAGACATGAGCTTTCTGACATGAAAGGAAGAAAAAAACCACTGCTATCCTTTTGAGTGACAAGGCTCCATTCTAACCTGCCAGCAAGCAAATAAGAAAAGTGAAGCAGTTCCTTATAGGATATTTCTTGAGCTCAAAACTGTCACTGACAATGTGTAGTTTTTCCAAGCAGTTAGGGAAACAGCTAACTCACTGTACAGCTGTCTCCCCCACTGCATGCACACTTCTTCAGCACCCTGATTTAGCTGAAAGACTCTGAGGAAGGGTCCGAGCTGGAGAGGATGCTTTAAGACTGAGCTATAGTTAGATCCGAACTCCGGCGGCCTCACCATCCCCAGAAGGACACATTTTAAACCGGAATTTTTTCAGCAGGACGTTTCATAGGAAATATATGATAACGAACAGGGAGACTTTCCTGTGGTTGCAGAGGTCGTAGCAGAGTCAGATACTGTTACGCCACGGTTTGCAGCAGACCTGCTCTTATTTCATCCCAGAAAGATCAGCACTGGGAGCCGCACTTCAGAGTAAAACCTTAATGGAAGACGGATTTTAAAAACGCACTTTACAATAAAATTCAGATGAAAAGCACAAAAACACAGAGCGGGCTTTAAATGACAGGAAACATCAGCTCAATCACACACTCGCTCACTGACACAGAGGGTGAAATGAGCAGACCTTGATGGGCTAACATGACACGCTGTGTCAGCATTTGTGTCGTCGAAACGGAGAGGGGAGCAGACAAGCGGTGCAAACACGCACACACATGACCAACCAACAACGACTGTGAGCTGAGTGGCGCTCGCTCCGAGACGCTCATCACTTCCCATTGTCCTCAGGCTGCTCCTGCTGACCTGCAAGGCTGCTTACAGGCATGCATGACCACGACACACATGTGCACACACACACTTGACCTGCAAGCCTACATAGCGACAAGCTGCAAATTGACAAAAAAAAAAAGCTTAAAAAGTCAACCTCATGATTACAAAAAGATTGGTAAAAGGAAAGATGTTAATTTATACCAAAACAAATGAGGAAGGGGAAACCTGTTTTATTTTCCTTCTGTTTATTTGTGAATAACTTCTTGAAAGTATATGGCAAAGTTGTTACATAGCATGTGCTTATGTAGGGCTTTTCTACCTTCCTTCAAAGCCCAAAGTGCTTTGCAGTCACAGTCTCCTTCACGCGCTGATGACGACCTTTACACAGGTGTTAACCTTTATCCACCAGGAGCAATGCGGGGTTCAGTGTCTTGCCCAAGGACACCTCGACATTTGGGCAGAAAGCCGTGAACCAAGCCTGCGATCTTCCAGTCAGTTGAATGTGCGGTGCATTTTGTTAGGGTGGACACCTAAATGGCTGGCCGTACAGACCATGCCATCCCACCGGCTCAGACTTTGCTAAAGGCTAATGTTTGGGAGCATTTGTTTTTTTTTTTCAGTATTGGCGATAAAAGGGCATTGTAAAAAAGTCAAGCCATGGGTAAGTTGTGTCATACCAAAATAAAGTAGCTAGGCATTAATCAATTAGTTTGATTTAAGTAACAGAGCATCCTGTTAAAGCTGATCTATTGATAAAAAATAACATTATGATGTTTTTTTGAGGTTGTTCAGTTCAGACAAATGTTTTCAATAAAAGCTCGATTGTTGTTAAAGTTGTAAGAGATTTTTATCATCAAACAGGGAAACATTTTCCATGTCATAATTTTAAAGTTTTTAATTAGGGTTTGGAAGTACAATATATCGAGCTTGTCTTTACCTACAAATGCACTTTGGTGGAGAAAAGTAAGTAGTAAGTGTTGTGGCTAACATCCCTATTTCCCTATTTCTAACCACAATGCAAACCAACTACATTACAATTTATGCTTTAATTTGACAAATTAAAGTGTTGGTAGAAAACAGACAATGCAGCCATTCTTTGTATTTCTGAACAGAAAAAAGGTTAAAGGAATCAGTTCTTCATACTTTAAGTCTATTTAAGACTCCTCCACATTTGTTTAGATGGTATGTTTCAGAGATAAGAAGATTGTTTATCGTTTTTATATGTTTATGAATTATTTTAGACCCATTATCACATCAATGCACCGAATTTTCTTTACACTGAAAGATTTTGGTCTTCTTCTCAGGGGATCAATGGAGTACCTGCACCATGCGGCATCATTTACTGTCCGGCTTGCTTTGAAGTCTGCTTTGCAGGAAGAGCCATTACTGCTTCAGCTGTCAGCATAAGCTGCTACAGGATGCTATTTTCATAAACACGGCGGCAGGTGCTCCCACTCAGCCATCTCTCTGAGCTGCATACAGAGTAAAAGTGTTCGCTGCAATGTGACGACGCAGCCTCCAGTCAAATCCCCCCGCTAGCAGCAGACCCACACTGAAAGACTATATGTAAATCTCTTTGATGCAATTTGAATAAAAACGAAAAGACTAAAAGATGGCACTGACTGACAGACTTTAGGAAGAGAATAGCAAGCGGGAGGACAGGAAACAAGATGTTTGCAGCAGAGAAACATGACAAGTGTGCCAACATGGTGACAGGAGGGAGAGACGTAAGAAGAAATAAAAAAAAAAGATGTAAAACAGGCACTTGAGAGGTTCAAATGCAGAAAATGAAAGAAGCATACACCAGGAAAGGAAAAAGGAAGACAGGAGATCAGGAAATGTGGGGAAAAATGGAGATCTGGACTTGACACGAGAGGAGAGATGATATGAAAATGAATGATGGAGGAGAGTAGAGGAGATGGGAGCATGTTGGCTTGAGAAAAGCTTCCAGATGTTTCTCAATGCAGCTAATCTGCATCTTAATAAGTGAGCAGGAAACTAATCAACTCATACAGTTCTGCCTGTCAGTCTCCTTCTTCATCTTCTTCACACATACACACACAATCACGACACGCACTTGGATCCGTGCACAGCCGGCTCCTCCCACTCTGCCTTCTATCGCCCATCGTTTTATCCTCCTTTCTAATTCTGGAGTTTACGACTTCTCCCATCTCCTGCCTCTTCAGCAGCAATCATCCATCCATCTGTCCGCCGAGTCTGCCTTCGCCTCTTACAGCTTAATGTGGATCCACTTTGCTTTGTGTGAAAGCTGACAGTTGCGCACGTCTTTGCTAACAGCCTGGAACAACCCGACCGCATCAGGAACATTTCTTTAGTAAACGGGTCATAAAAGCTGGCAACTTGTCAGTGATTTCACTAAATACAAACAGAATTTTTCAAAAAACTTCATGTCGTTTATTTTACTTACTAAAAAGCTACAAAAACAAGAGCTTTAACTGGCTTGTACACCTGCACTTTTACTGCAGTATCTCAGTTTGTTTCCATGCAGAGGCCCTTCAGCACACTAGAAACTGATGCAATGTATGGCGATCGCAGCTGTCATGCTTCAGGTCTGAATATATTAACAGACTGCTGACAGCAAACTGCAACCATGTCAACTAAGTGAAGCAGACAGATTTAAAGCTAGGAGATGCCGGGTTGGAGGTGAACTTTGCAGCATTTGCGGTGGTGACAGGACGGTTACAGACCAAATAATAGCATCCACGCTGCAGAAAGTGTTCATTTTTCACTTGTTAAACTCTACATAAACAAGCAAAGGACATTTCTTGATTGGAATTGAAATAAACTTAGTCTGATAAGGAGAAATTCACTCATCATGGAAGCTAAAAAAAAAAAGACAAGTGATTGACAACTCACTAGATATCAGATCAAACAAAAAAATACGTAAATAGATACATAAATAATTGTGGATGATAATAACAATTGGGTCTTCATGCACCAGATTGTGATCAGTTTCCAGTTGATCAGTTCTTGCCATTACTACACAATCCTCTTTATATGTTTATTTGAATATACACTGGCTAAGGTCGGAATCAGACTGGAAAAGCCCTTTGGTCCAGACTGAGTCGGCTTAATTTTGTGCGGATCGAGTCCTGAACCTTGCGTTTGGTCTGATTTTAGACTGTTATCAAGCGCACTATTCCGTTTCGAACCAAAACTTATAAACAAAACCACATAAGTAAAGATCTCTGTACAGGAAATACAAGGGCAGAGCAAAGGGCAGAGCAAAGCAATGAGAGAAAGAATAATGGAAGTCCTATGCTTTTCTGAATAGTTCTGTCATGTTAACAGGCAGACAGCTGGATCCAGGTGCAGCAGGTTTATTAGCTCAGCTTAAAGTCCACAAAGCTAATTCAGGGTCAGGCAGGCTGGGGTCAATAACATGCATAAGATCATCAGAGAAGAGACGGGGTAGTCAGGATCCAGGCGAGAGTCGGGGCAGGCAAACAGTCAGAAACAGGGTCAGGAAACAGAAGATCAGATCCAGACATAACACTCGGTATTGAAGGCAGAATGGCACAAACAATACTGAGTGAGGCTCAGTGCAGTACTTAAGTAGACTGTGAGTTATTGGCAAATGAGCATCAGGTGTGCAGCACTCAGAAACTGCTCGCTGGGGTTGCTGGGAGATGAAGTGCATCCAGTACTCTGGAGACTGCTCCCGCCGGTGACCAGAGGGGGAGACAGAGCTTTTACTTCTGACAAGTTC
Source organism: Oryzias sinensis (assembly GCA_037389245.1). Taxonomy (NCBI): domain Eukaryota; kingdom Metazoa; phylum Chordata; class Actinopteri; order Beloniformes; family Adrianichthyidae; genus Oryzias; species Oryzias sinensis. The sequence continues at coordinate 15,747,498 of CM074489.1, read as the reverse complement.
ACTGATTCAAACCTTTTATGGCACTGACGATTTTGAACTTCTGTATTAAAGTCAGGTACAACACTTCGTATTCTGCAAAGTGGTTGCTAAGGAGACGTTGGCTAAAAAAGTAAGCTAAACTTTTATGACATATAGATTTCGGGAAAATAGGGAGTAGCAATGCGCATCACGTTAAAAGTTGTTTTAATCAGTCTGCGTTCATCTGACCACATTTCAATGAGTTGCTGTGTCTCATCGTCACAGTTGCTATATGTTCCTACTCTGTTTGCATCCCATAATGCTCGGCTACTGTGGCCATTTTGGTCCAGTTGTTCCGCTCCAAGCAAGGTGCCTATTAGAACTGAGAAAACTCGAGGAATCTCAGGATCTCAGTCCAAGTGGAAACGAATCAAAACCACCTCCAAAAATGGGTCAGAGAGCAGTTCCTGGTCCCAGACCAGGGTCCGCTTGAGTTTTCAGACTTAACATTTGTTCCGGATTATGAGGGGAAATGAGATTGGTTCACTTTAAGCAAACCAAATGTGTCCAGTCTGAATACACTTTAAAGTTCCACCACGTTCTAACATAGATTTGGAATCCAGTCATTAACATTGGAATCATCTCGACGTGGTTTTTTACGCTTTAATTCCTTAAAGCTGTTTCTGCTTTAGTCTGTTTTAATTGTGCATTTGTCCATGTTTGGTTTATTTAGTTTCAAACATCTGGTGATACAGATTTGGGAGATGAACCCCAACACTTTAAAGCCTTACTAAGTTTTTAAGAACTGCAGGAACTGGACACCGTTTACAAAACAAGATGGAGGTGACTGAGGTTTAGCAGCATCTTTAGGTTTATGGTGAAGAAAAGTATCTTTTTTGCATCTGTCTGAGCAACAACATCAAAGCCACAGACTCGAAGATGAAGAACAAATTGATAAAGAAAACTTTATGTGCTCTGGATTCCTCTGGAGCTGACTGTGCAAAAGGAATGGTGCACCATACAGCTGCACTGCTTGTAAATATTTCAGAACAGGTTCTTTTTTTATTCTTTTAGTACAGTTTCCTGTAATGATAACAAGGTACAACACTTTCAAATCCCTATATATTTCTACATCTTCTATTTCATACAGATGCAAGCTCTAATCAACATGAAGCTCTTTCCTACAGCAGTAACGTTTAACAGCAGTTTGATTTTTCTACAAAAGAGTTCATAAAAAATAGTAGAGAAATATCCAGGGTGCTTTTTCTGGTTATGGAGTCTGCCTTTAGATAAAGTGAACAGTGAAACATGACAATTCAGAGTCACACGTGTGCACAGTAAAATATCAAAATAGGTTTTAGAGATTTCACTTTCTGAAATGTTCAGAGTTCATAACTTTTTTTAAAATTTCAAATACAAAACAATCAATTAAAACAAACAAGAGTTAAAAATAGTCAGATAAAACAAAACAATAAGATTGAAAATAATTGGCTAGAAGAAAACTCTTGTCTGATCCCACCCCTTTTTACAACACCTTATGTTGTGCATATTTATGGCCCGCAGCAGCAGTCACTGACTGCAAGGACCATATTGTTTTCGCAGTTGGAACGACGACTTCGCCGCCTTTCAGCGAGAATTTGACCCCCGCCGCATGTTCGAAAAGTCACCAAAATGTGCACACACCTGGGATAAATTGCAAATGAATTTTCCACAAAGTCAACGTCACCCCCCCGAAGACGATGACATCACGGCCAGCGATCCCGTCAAAAAAATGAATGGGCCGAAAATTGCGTATGGGGCTGAACAAAATGTACTTCAAAATACAGTCGCGAAACCAAGACACACGTGTCGGGGATATCCCAAAGATGTTTTGAAATCATTATGGGACGGCCACACAACCTACGGCTTTGCGGCCATTTTGTGGCTCTGAGAATTGGCGATATTCGTGTTTTCCCACAATACTTGCTGCCAGCTCCAGTCTACAAACACCCCAGAAGTCTCGTTGACCTTTGACCTCAGGAAAAGGCCGCCATCTTGAATTTTCTATAAAAAACACCTTTATCACCAGATTCAAACGTAAACTTGTCATTGGAATTTTCATCGATTGTCTCGTAACTTTTTGGGCATCAATGGCAAGCTACTGTGGAAAAAATGTTGGAATTAGAAGTTGTAGATTTTGGACGGTGTGCGCGCGGCAAGCTAGCAAAGTGGCGCACTGTTATAACTCCCATGCATTTCAATACAATACAGTGAAAATTGAATGCATGCATTCATGCCTGAAACAGAATACATTGAAAAACACTGGATATGGACATATAAGGAATGTGGGCGTGGTTAGCATAAAACCACTGTTGCTAAGGACAACAAAAAGTTTACTTTTACCGATTTGTTTGAAACTGACATCAATCTGTTCGTCCTCCCGAGGGGACCAAAACATAAAATTGTTGCTATGGAGATAAAATCAACAGAAAAGCCGCCATTTTGGAAAAAGTGTTTTTTTTTTCTTTTCTTTTTTTTCTAACTTGTCCTGTCCAACAGCTGGGCAGACAGATGAGAGCTGAGGGCCTCTTGTGTTGGACAGATTTTACTTTAACAAGAGGGGTTATTAATCTTCAGACAAACCAAAGGTATGTCTGAGTAAACCCCTTTTGTAATTGAGGCCAAACTTTATTAATTTCAATCATGTCTGAAAATCTTTGGTGTTGGACCGGACGGAAAAGGAAAGAGGGGAAGAAGAGAGAGGGACGATAGAGAGAGGGGGGGTAGGGGGTGATAATAGGAGGGGAAGGGGGATAAGACCATGAAGCAGCATAGAGCAGCAAGTTTACTGGTTGTTAATCATTACGGTAAGGTTCAAATGTAGTACAATAAGGGCGGAGCCTGTCCACACACACACTCAAATGTTACAAACACACCTGCTAGCTGCAAAAAATGTCCACCTGTCGACATATATACAAAACAGATAGTGTTCACACGCATACTTATGCCTTAAAACCAACTAGTGTGAAATATTTCAGTCATTCAGTCATGCAAACTGTTAGTGCAAAGGTGAGCTAACACCTGTGCTCAGGTGAGTGTTTATGTTCTTCTAAAATGGATGGTGGAACGTGGAAAGAAGGAGGGAGAGTGCCCAGCCATCCCCACCCCAAGACCCCCACCGCAGCAGCAGCGGCAGCCGGAATCCCCCCAACGCCACACGGGAACCGGCAGGGAACAACCGCCGCCCGGGCGACCAAGCCCGCCACCCAGGCCAGGGCCAGCAGGACCGCCGCAAGGCCCCCAGAGCCAGAGAGCAGGGAGGCACGGAGGGAGAGAGAGCGCCGCCCCAGCCCAACCAAGAGAGCAGCCCCCCCGCCGTGCCGGTAAAAAAGTGGGTTTTTTACCAACTTATGACATATAGCTCTCACCAATAGAGGAATGTGTTTTTCTGAGTCAGTTGATGATGCTGATCGCTATGCTAGCACTTTTAGCTATGTTAGCATAACTAGCATAGTTAGCATACTTAGCATTTTAGGTAATGTGTTTTTCTGAGAGAGTTGATGATGCTGATCGCAAAGCTAGCACATTTAGCCACATTAGCATAGCTAGCATAGTTAGCATAATTAGCAAATGAAGGCTTGACTAGCTATTAATTTGTGGACGGTGAGGGCGGTGAGGTCGGCGTTGGTGAGTAGAGTTGGGCGTTGAAGGCGGGCTGCGTCTGCGGGCCATACAACGCCGCTTGCGGCTTTAATTCTATTTACATTTCATTTACCTTCTGGCACCTATGCAGAAGTGACATTTTTTGCTTTTACTGATCATTTTTAGCCTTGTAAAGTTTCATCAGTGTCATCTTGTAAGTTGTTTTTTAATACATGTAAACTTTTGCTTTGTTTTAAAACTTCCTCCAACCTGTTCCATAACTCCACACCACATATTGATGAGCACATTTTCTTTTTCTAATATGAATGCTGCTCTTTGAAGTTCAGCTGTTTCCTTAAATTATAATCCCCATCTCTGTCCTTGAACATTTGTTGTACATTTACTGGGAATAAGTTATTTCTGGCATTATACATGATGAGTGCTGCTTTAAGTTTGACTATTTCCCATAATTTCAATAAACCCAACTTTAAAAACAGTGCATTCATTTAATCCACACCATGAACTATTCAAACAGCTTTTTTTTTAAAGATCTACAAAGATTGTAGATTTGTTTTATATGTATTTCCCCAAACGTCTGCACTTAACTGTAAATGTGGTAGTTTTATTGATGAATATATTATTAGACGTGCTTTGTGAGTGAGTCTATGACGCGTTTTTCCCAACACTGCTATGCTTTTAGCAAGTTTAGCTCTGACTTGATTTATTTGTGGCTTCCAGCTCATTTTGTGGTCCATAATTTCTCCAAGGAACTCAATTGCATCCACTCTTTCCACCACATGATTATCAATACTAACTTTTATTGCTAAATCTGCAGGAGTATGGCGATTTGAAATTATTTCTGTATTTATTATTTTTACAACTTCCCTGAGATTCTCCCCTGTACATGCTATACTTGTGTCGTCTGCATATAACAAGTATTTGGATGTATTTGACTCCATGTGGATGTCATTTAGAATTGAACAGTTTTGAACCCAATACGGACCTTTGTGGTACTCCACAGCTTAAATTTAGCAGGGATAATTTATGATTTTCTAGTTGTACAAACTGCTACCGGTTTTTAATGTAGCCGTTTAACCAGTTTACTGCCAGTCCTCGTATTCCATATCTTTCCAATTTGTCGACTAAAATGTTATGATCAGTAGTGTCAAAAGCTTTTTCAGATCCATGAACACTGCTATTGTGAACTCTTTATTATCTGTGCCATTCAGTGTTTCTTCAGTTAGTTGCGTAAACACCATGGATGTTGATCTATTTTTTTCTGAAACAATTTTGGTCGTTTGACATTAGTTTATGTTTCTCAACAAAGTTTTCCAACCTTGAGAGTATTTTTGAGAATTGGCAGAGTAAAGACACTGGTCTGTAATTTGTTAGTTAATGTTTGTCCCCTGATTTGTGTATGTTTGTCCCCTGATTTGTGTCATGGAATTACTTTAGCTATGTTCCTTTTTCTGTGGAAATGTTTCTGTTAGAAAGGACAAATTGCAAATGTAGGTTAGCGGCTCAACAATGGAATCAGTTACCTTTTTCACCACCATCATATTAATTCCATTACAGTCTGTAGATGTTTTGTTGACAATTAGTAGAATTTCTTTTGCTTCCATGGGTTTTTAAATGGATTGAGTTTGGATTTCTCTTTACGTGGTGTTCAACTGTTTCCTTTTCTGATTTAATTGTGCAGATTATTTTGTCGGCTAACCTTGGCCCTTTTTTGTTTACATAATATTCATTAAGCTCCCCAGTCCTATGCTGCATATTGTTGCATATCTCATTTTTTACCAACAAAACATCTGAATAATTGTTTTTTTCTTTGTGTTTTCTGAAGACACTGTTCAATACTTTCCAAATTTCTGTAGTATATGATTTTTTTAAAACTTTCCAACCAAACTCAAGCTGCCTTTATTGTATTTATTCCCATCTTAGAACTTTATTTCCTTTTTACCTTTTAATTTAAAATGATAATAAGGCTACATAAACATTATAACATTCTAATTTGTTTTAATCATCTTGCGTCTTTATCACTCATATGATAAAGACATAATGTTTAAAAAAATCCCTTGTGCATGATTCTATTTTATTCAAACTTAATGTCTGCAGAAAAACAAATTTAATCCATCCAAAGCTGAAAACTACCGTATGTATGATTTTACTGCAGCATTCCATGCTGTGAGTGCTGGGATAGCTGGACGGTAGGGCACTGAGTTCAGAGATGCCGATGGACTGCAGGAGGATCTCTGAAGCTGAGATTGAATCTATTGCACAGTGTGACTGTTTTGCACACTTCTTCCAGACAAATTCAAGCATCCAAAGCACGCTGTACACGAGTCAAAGATTTGGTGGTTTCATTGATTTAAATGAAAATTGTGTTTTTTGGGTGTTTTTAACATGCTTTTGTGGAACTTTTGTCATAATGCAGGACAAGACAGTTAAGCTCAAAATTGCATTTCTGAGCTTGTCTTTATTAAAATTGTTGGGACTCAAGAACAGATGAAAAAAAGCCAATTGACATTGCTGTTTGAAAATATGCTCTGCTCCATTCCGATGCATCCACCTGCAGACAAATAGATCCATGAACGTCTTTGTTTTCCTCGTCTGAGACAGAATTTGGACAAAAACTGTACAGCTGGATAGCTCAAATATCGCTCACCGTTTTTGTTCCAACAGTAGCTTGTGGGAGACTAAATAGAGAGCTCTCTGCAACAAGGATGGGAATGGGGGCGGGGTTTCTCTGTGCCAATTTAGAGGATAATTTCTATTGAACTCCTGCTGCTCTTCAGAAACTATGTCCTTGAAAAATACACTTTTACAAAAAAAAATGTAGCAAAAATGGCATGATTATAGTTAAAAGACCACTGTGAGCGCTTTAAGATAGATCAAAAGGTGATCAGAGTGAGACTCTGGGTCTACTATCCTCATCTTCTTTCTTACGAGGTTTGACAAATAACTGTAGCAATACTATAAGTAATGTATAAAATAAAATAAAAAAAACTTTACAAAAACTTTCTCTCTGTGAGACTATTTTTACAGTCACAGAATGATTTCCTAACTGTCAGGCTTTTTTATCGATTTACTCCAAAGTCTCTTGCCTGGTTATAAATATTAGAAACTCAACAGAAACAACTGCACAGTTTTGATGGGATCCACTTGTGAAAGAAGGCAATGCGAGTCAGGTGTGTGTGGAGGGATAAGATGTCAGAGCCCAGCCGATTCGCGGTGTGGAAAAACCCAGCCAGAGTCCTGGCCTCAATCGGGGCAAGAAGAGGCACGGCTGCCGTTTAAAGTGTGTGAAAGGAACGTGTGATGGGTTTATCCCGCAGAGTCCATGAGCACCTCGGGATCGTGTGTGCACACACACACGTGCACACACGCATCAAGCCCGACACAAAGTCAATCTTCAAGCGAGTGTTGTTCGATAATGCGCAGGGGAGGGCTGAAGGATGTCATCTCGAGAAAATAGGATTTCATGTTACCGAGCAGAAAACTGTCTTCAAGACTCTCCAGCTGGCTTTACGTGTTGCAGAGTTCACACTCTCAGTCGCACTCATTAAGGTTTAACACCATTAGTTATGCTATGTACAGGCTGCTAAGAAAAATGGTAAATACACTATCACCCTGCCAGGGGGGTTTAGGAGAGGTACATTGCTCTGAGGCTGCACTCTAGCTTACATTCACAAGCTAAGAACAAGAGGTAAGAACGGTTCTGATGTTTGCTATTCTGCAGACGTCAGTGAAAATACAACACGGATGAAATATTAACACTAAATAACGTAATAAGTGAAGTCAAACAGAGAGGAGTTTGGGCGCCGACTGTGTTAAAGTTAGACTGAAAACATTCCTCTTTGGACAGGCTTATTGTCAGACTAGTTAGTATTCAGAGATTATTTAACTTAATGTTAATGTGTTTAAATTAAACTTAACTATTTCTTTTAAAAGGCTGCTAGAAGTTGAAGCTGGGGTAACTATGGTGCACTGGGGTTCTGTCTTCTTTTCTTTTCTACTTCTACCCTTCCTCTCCTCCATTCCTGATCATAATTTATCATTTAGTTCTCCATGCCTCTGTTTGGAACAGTGCGATTCATGTATTGTCCCTCTTTTCCTCTCCCCTCCTGGGGAGTGGGAGTGCTTCCAGACTCCAGTTGGCTCATCCGTGCTCCAGTTCCTGACCGTCTGCCTCGCCTTTGCTCCCGCTCCTACACCTGGCTGTGGATCCTGCCTCTGGCTCATCTCTGGCTCGTCCCTGCTCTGTACCTGACCGAGTACCTCGTCTCTGCTCCTGCTCCTGGCTGTGGTTCCTGTCTCCAGCTCGACTCGCGCCTTTGACTGTCCCCACAACCACGACTGGATGAAGCTCGTCTGCTGGACTTTATATATGTAGTTGTAGATTTAGATAAGTTAATTCTTCTCTAAGAGTTCTGGTACATCGCCTGTCCGTCCTGGGGGAGGATCCCTCCTTCATGTGGGCACCCCTGAGGTTTCTTCGTTTTTTCCGGAATCCGGTTTTTTTGGGAGTTTTTCCTTACCGCGAAGGGGGGTCTAAGGGCAGGGATGCCAGTATAGCTTAGTCAGTTTGTTAGTTCATTTTTGTATTTTCCTATTGAACTCTTTGTATTCATGATCCTTTTGAGTTCATGTTTTACTTCGAAGCCCATCGAGACGACTGTTGTTGTGATTTTGGGCTATACAAATAAAATTGAATTGAATTGAATTGAATTGTTTGCATCAATGCGATGGGGGGGGACCTGGTGTGGGTCTAACAGTGTGTACCAGGTTTGAAGTGCTGCAGTGAGACAAGACATGGATACCGAAAAGAACAGCAGCGTTTGGAGAGACGGCACCCAAGGAATTTGTGAGGAAGAATGAGGAAAGAAGACGTGTCAGGGTCACACAGGATGACCAAAAATGTTGTTTTATTTTGCTAACTTCATTCACAGGAAGCACAAAACACCCAAAACACTCAATTATTTCTCAATGCCCGGAGAGAATGCACTTTTTTTTCCTGAAAAAATGTAGTCGCCAGCTGTTTTTCCCCTCCCTACCCTGAAGGTTTTCCTTAACAGACAAAAAACAAAACAGAGATTCTAAACTCATTCTCATTTTTCTTCTATCTCTAATTAAGCAAAATCCCTCCAAACGTTAAATTTTACTGAAAAGCAAGTAATCAATATGTTTAAAGGAAAGAATATCAGCAAATGAGAGAAGCTCAGACTGATTCTTCTTCTTCTTCCAAAAATAAAAAAAGAGGTACGATTGTGCTCCGGCAGGAATTTTTAGATTGTGTGATTTTAACAATTAAGATTATGAGGACACAGATCAATACTTTGAGTTTGTTACACATCACAATTAACACAAACCTTTATTGAAAACCACACTGACCAGCAGACTTGGTTTGAACGGAACACAAAAAAAAAAACATCCACTCCATTTGATTTACTTTCACTCGCTGAGCTCTGAAGCGGATCAAGCTAAACAGGTTTGAAGGGAGAATGAGATTTGGCCAGAAAGCACAAAAACAAACAAGAAAACACAGCTTGTTCTGTGAAAATGTTAAATATTGATAACACCATCGAACATTCCACCAGCAGAATTTTGTGCAAACTAGCCATGCCAAATGTTTCCAGATAAAGAAGACTAATGGGAACTGTGTCAGACTGGCAGACAGGTAAAAAGAATCTTCAGGTGTTTCCAGAGTTTAAGGAATAATTATATATCAGATCAAGGTAGAACTTTAGCTTAACCTGTATTCAGGCCAAAAAAAACAAACTAGAAGAAGCTGCATTTCCAGAAGAAAATACAGGGTTGAATGCTGTACTGCTGCATGAAAAGGAAACTTACTTTTTTTTTTGGCAAAAAAACCCCCAAAAGGATCAATGCTGACCATAAATAAAGTGAAAACAGCTAAATAACAAAAAAAAATATTTTTGTGGAAAATGCCAGTTCCGGGTATCGAACCAGCGAGCTTCTGCACCAAGGTTCCCCCATGTATTTATTTCAATGGAGGCAAAATTCATGAAAATCCTGGACAAAAAGTCATAGCTGGAAAAAGCTGAAAGAGCCGAACATTTTAATAGTCATATGGTTAAAATATCTGAAAAATTGTAGAAGGAGTTAAGCGGCAGAAAATGGCAGAAAATACTATAATAAAGAAAGACAAACTGGAAAACATGATATGATAAAGCATATAGAAAAAGACAAAAAAAACACACGTATGCATGACTTATAAGAACAGCCACTAATGTTCATTATACCAACAAACAGCGATGACAAAAAGCAAGAAAACAAGTTAAAAAATAGTAAGAGCTCATAATATACAGGGCCAAAACAGTGATGCGATTAAAGCAACAGTCAATTTCATCTATTGAAATGATGAATAAATAAAACATAAGGTAACTCAATAAAATATATATAAAGTTATATATAAAGTATTTATGCTTATATAAGATTCATTATAAAGCCGAGAGCAGGTCCATGACAATAAGCTAAGACAACACCTAAACTGAAGTTTTGGTTAAATAAATACGCTGACGAAGTATTTTGATTTTAATTGAGCCTTCACAAAAAGCTAAAATGATTACTTTACCACGGACAGAGTGGCTCCAAACATAAAAAACCATACGCTATAACCCATGATAGTCACCAATATCTGCTTTAGTAGCGGGAAAAACAACGCTTTGTGCTCAGTGATCCTAAACAGTGAATGAAAGAATGTAAACGTGAAAATGCTCCATCAATACACGGCAGAGAAGGAACTAGAAAAACTGTAGGAAATAGTCACTTACCCATCACTTTTACAAAATACGCATCAGCTTCAAAATTGTTCTTCAAGGCGTGGATGGTGGAATCTGTTTGACCGTCTGCATGACTCAGAACCAGCATGTCTAAAATACCCTGTCGTCAAAACACAAGGAGAACCGTTTTCAACACACGATGGTTAAATTACACCAGATATCATCATATGAAGGTGAAAAACATTTAACACAACATCTGGAGCAGATAATGTGTTTGTAAACAAAATACACTTTCCAAATCTTTAATATTAAGTTAAAAAATAAAAGACAACTATCTCGTCGATGTCAGTTTCAACAGAAGCATCACAGATGATCTCTTTTTCTGCTCTGGAAGTTTAAAAATGGAAAAAATAACATGTCAACAGCAAGAAATTAATTACATTTTCCCCTCCATCTGGCACAATCATGTGAGTTTATGTAATTGTGGAAGTCCATCGACACGGTTAAAAGAACCGTAAAAAAGTGGATAACATTTGGAAAAAAAATAGAAAGATGTATGTTATTCACACTGAAAATTGCTGATCCGTGCTCATCCAAGCTTTGCCTTCTTTTGTGAGTTTATAGAGCAAACCGCTGTGAAAGCAACTTTCCGCAATAAAAGACGTAGTCTGACAATTGTTTACTGTATCACTATTGATTTATTGCTGAAAAACATTTGTTTGCTCATCTCATCTCTTAGGAGCTCTCTTTAGTTTAGACTTCCAGAATTTCTTCAACTGTTTATGGAATTAACGTCATTCCAGTGGTTTCTGAAGCGAAAATAAGCAGCTTTGCGCCATTACTTTTACATACAAAGCTGCTTTTCTCTGCAACAGAATCAGCCGATTGACATAGATGGCATCAAAGAGTTACATCCAAGAGCGCCAGTTATTCAGGTGTCGTCAGCGACATCTCTGCTGTTAAAGGGCTAAACAAAATAAAATGACTTGTATGTGTTGTGCTTCGGACAGGCTTTCCTGCCCGTGTTTTTGTCTAATTAAATTTACTTTTGTTTGTATTTTTATGTTTGTTGTGTTTTTATCCAGAAAAAAAACGTCTACGTTGTTGATAGATTGCTTCTGGCCCATGCGTCAAAACTATTTTAAGAGAGTTTTAACGCTCCTAGCATTATGTGATTTTTTTGAATGCCGTAATTTCCGGATTATAAACCGCTACTTTTGTCACTCGCTTTCAACCCTGCCGCCTGTTCAAGGATGCGGCTAATTTATGCATTTTTTCTAATGGCCGCTCAAGCAGAAAAGGTAAGGGTGAGACAGGAGGATTGTAATTTAATTTAAATTTAATGTAAATCTCCGTTTTGAGAATGAATAGTACAAACAGATACTCACAGAAATTCAAAAAGAACTGCAGATGGTTCTAGTCGTCTGTCATCTCATTTTACTGTCTGTAATGGAAAACTATCTGTGAACCATACACCTCTTGACTCCAAACAGTCTCAGGAAGAGACTATGAGTGAAACTTTATGCGTAATCTCATTTCCGGCATCAAGCCTTTTTCTTTTAACACACCTACAAACAGCCAAACAGCGTGGACCTCATTTCTGCTCTTAGACCCCTCAGTCATGTTTCAACAAAAAGAAATCTCTATGCTCAGCCCTATTTTGACGCATCCCATAATCCCTTGCTGCCATCAGACCCAACGTGCATGTGACCGCCACTACAAAATGACGCAGTTTTCAAGTTAAAAGCAAACGTTAAAAGCACTGTGAAAAAAATCCACCATCACCAACGGGTTTGGAAAAGCCAGTCTGCTGCGTGATGGAGAGGACAGCGCATGCTCAGGAGAGAATTTACCTCAGAGTGACACTGACAGCTACAACCAAGGAGAGACAGAGTGTGGTCAAGAAATGTCTGACGCTGTTCCAATCCAACACTGAAGAGGAAGACTTCCATACACACGCATGACCAATTTTCTGTGCAATACGCGCAAAATATACGTAGTGGCACGACCTTTAGATTGTGTACCTTTATTATTCTCACATAAAAAATAAACAAACATGAATTTGAGTTATGTTAATGTCTAATCAAACAATTTTGGAACTCCAAAAATGTAAAATGAGTGAGGTTACCATGGAAACAAAGACAAAATTTCAAGGTTTGGTGGTGGTACTTGCTGAAGATAGGAATGAAAAAAATCAATGGTTAAAATTAAAATCTAATCTTTTGGGCGAATGCTGAAAGGTTGGTATATTTTTAATCACTTTTTTTCTTTACATTCTCAAAAGATAAAAATCAGACTTCGACGTACTCCATCATGTTTACTTTCATAAACCTTTATGAAATACTCACCAGGATCTACTGTGTCCAAATACAAAATCTGAAATAAAGCATCACTATTACTCACATCCTCATAGATGTCAAAGAAAGTCGCCATGACTGCATTTTGGATGGCCCCCAGATCACTCTGGTCCCAGTGGATGTGGAAGGTGCGGCCTACGCTGCTGCATCCGGGGCCGGTGCAGGGAACGTTTTCCAGCAGGAAGGCGCGCTGACCGCTGGAAGACATACAGAAATAACACTCTTTATGTTCTCGGGCACACGGATGTCGCCCCAATGACACTTCATGAAGAGCAGTGAGTTTGATTATCAGATTGTTCTGACGGTTTATGACCTAAGCCGTACCTCCTGACAGATTAATCGCTTTTCATTTACATTTAACAATCCATGCCCTTGGTCAGACAGAAATGTTTTGGATTTAAAAGAAAAATTGAAAGGAACGGTTTGTTACTTTTGGAAGTGAAAATTTTGCAATTTTCTTAAAAAAAAAACCTTAGGAGGGTAAAAAAGTAGTTTTTTCTTTCTCAACCATTAATTGACATTTTTACTTGTTTATACAAAATGGACATAAAAAACACAGAACATATTGCGGCCTGACCTAAGGTGAATAAAGGTAAACTAAAAGGAAGCGAATATATGAATATATAGAAAAAACAGTTTCCACAACAATGCAAATGTTAATTTTCTGCAGTGGCTGCAGTCAGTAGCTTAATACTAATATCTTCTACTAGAAGAAAATAAATAACCTCCTATTGAAAAGGAGAACAAACGTCATCCAATCAGGGATGTTCCATAATACCTACCCATTTCAGTTCTTTTTTGTCTCTGGAAATTACTTTTGTTGTTGGAAATAATTTCCTTTTATTTTGTTTCAATTGTTAGGGTTAGTGTTTTTTGGAATTGTGATTTGGTTTCTAAAATGTAATTTTTCTTTTGTTGCTATTTTAAATCGTTGTTGTGTGTTTTTGCGTTGAGTGTTGAGTGAGTTATTGATGTGATTTGCTCCCAGGGCCACCGTTCACATTTTTTCTAAAGAGGGAATTAAATCAAAAAAGAATTGAAATAAGATAATCCGGGTTTTCAAGAAAAATTCGAAATTTTCAAAAATTTAAACTAAGGTTTAAAAACACAAAAATTTGGATAAAAATAAAACTGGGAATAATAACGACAGGAACTCCTGAAAAAAAAAGAACAAAAAGAAGCTGTCTACTGGTTGACCAGGGAAAAGCACATTCTGTTTTGGACTGTATTACATTTGCTGTTGTGACAACACCTTATATGTGGCCTCTTTCTGCAGACGCAGACAAACTGCAACTGATTTAGCAAAGCTGAAATAAATCTCTCCCCCTGTCACCTTTTTTTTCCTCCCCACCTCTCTCCCTGCACTTTATGTCCTCAGACTTTGTCACCGCGTCTTGACTCACTGAAGAGACTGAATTTCCCCCTTTGCTCCCTCAACGTGACGGCTTTGGAGACGTCTCTGTCTGTACCTGTTATTAGATTCTCAACGCTCAAAAAACGCTTACAGCCTAAAAATAAAGTATTTGTCAAAGCCATCTCGGTGTCAGGGTTTTAAATGACTCGCCCCCCCCCTTCCCACTAGTGTGTCAATGAACAAGTCTGGGGAGTGAAGGTGAAAGCACAACACAAGCTGGGACATCTGTCATCCGCGATGTTTCAGGGACTTGAAAGATTGTGGGAGTGCCCTATTTACAGCGTTTTCAGCAACACAAAAGCAAAAAATAGATTCAGAAAAAATAAAATAAAATAAAGTTTTTTTTTGCCATCATTTAGAAATATTGGGCAAATTTGAACAAATACTATTAGTAAGCATCATCTACTTGATGCACAGAACCCTGCTACACCTGGAGGAACCTGGAAGTACTGTCAGAATCATGTTCTTCGACTTCTCAACACCATTCAACCATCGCTGCTCAGGGGAAAGCTGGAAGGTGCTGGGGTTGACAACCAGCTGACCTCGTGGATCGTTGACTACCTCACCAACAGACCACAGTATGTGAGGCTCCAAGACTGTGTGTCTGCCCAGGTGGTCTGCAGCACGGGGGCTTCACCAGGGACAGTGCTCTCTCCTTTTCTTTTCACACTGTACACATCAGACTTCCACCATGACTCAAAGAGCTGCCATATCCAGAAGTTCTCTGATGACACAGCCATCGTTAGACACGTGTCAGAGGAAAATGATCTGGAATATAAGAAGGTGAGCAGGGACTTTGTGGACTGGTGGGAACTCAATCACCTTCACATCAATGCAACCAAAACGAAGGAGATGGTGGTCGACTTCCGGAAAAAGGCTACTCAGTCTCCCCCAGTGGTCATTCAGGGACTGGACATCGAGAGGGTGGATGTGTACAAGTACCTGGGTGTTCACATCAACAACAAACTGGACTGGTCAGACAACACAAGGGTCCTGCACAAGAAGGGCCAGAGTCGCTTCCATCTCCTTAGGAGACTGAGGTCCTTTGGTGTCTGTAGGCCACTACTCAATCCTTCTATGAGACTGTCGTTGCATCAGCAACTTTCTATGCTGTGGTCTGTTGGTGTGGAGGAATCAATGAAAGGGACAAAATAAAGCTGGACAAGCTGGTCAAGAAGGCTAGCTCTGTCCTGGGCAGTCCCCTGGACTCAGTGGACTCTGCAGGTGAAAGGAGGATGCTGACCAAGCTGTTCAGCATCCGAAACAACCCCTCTCACCCCCTATATGCAACGGTGAGGACGATGAGTAGCTCCTTCAGCCAGAGACTGCTGCACCCCCAGTGCAAAAAGGAACGTCTAGGACAGTCTTGGACTGCTGAAACCGCTGCTGCTATTTATTGCCTTATTTAATCCGATATTTATGACCTGTACTTTTACTTCCACCTTGTATTATCACTATTTTTATTCTTTCTCATTGCTACTTTGTTTTTCGTACTTTTCCAACTTCTACTCTTGTTGTTTTTGGCTGCTGTGACAACCTAATTTCCCTCCGGGGATCAATAAAGTCCTATCTTATCTTATCTTATCTTAAAAATGTAGTTTATAGATTTGAATACAGTTATTTCAAATTGGAAAACAACTGGAGAAAACGCCATGGTCTAAGTAAAGAAAGTTTGAATATCTTAAAAAGATATACAACACTTCAGAAAACGCAAACAATTCTAAAAGTCAGATCATTGTTTGTCTTTTAAATGATAGAACACATGAGGCATTGGCGTTCACTAGCCTGGAAATGCTTACAGGGACTTTTTCTAGGCTTTGGGTCTCAAACAGCACCCACAATGGAGAAAATCTGGAACGTAGGGGAAGCGTCAGCAGGGCTGTCCAACCAACAAGAATGACTCCAAGAACACAGCAAGAATTCATCCAAGAAGTCTTCAAAGAAGCAGAAGAAGATGGACTCAAGGATTCAAGAAGAAAGACACGTCTGAGTAAAAACTAAACACTAATTCTGTCACTATTCCCTAACCGCTAAAAGACTAAAAAATGCAGGACCATCCAATGCCATGGCATTTAATGAAATACAGATACAAACTAACTAAATTTTCTCAAAGTAAAAACCTCATTAATATGAACATTTTACAAAGACTATTTATGAAACTACTGAGTTTTTATGATAGATGATAAGTTAAATGATAAATGTACATTTTTCAAATGACAAATTATTCAAACACAATACATTGTAGTCTATATTCGCCAATCGAGTGATTATTGATGCACACTAGTTTATTGCAAAACAAATGTCAAATCCTATATGGAGGACTGAGTAGTGAGGGACGTAAGACAAAGCTTAAGACTCAGAAATATCTGAATTATTCCCAAAACTCTATTTCAGTCAGACAACTCTTGCAGTAAGAAATATTTATTTCCACATACTTAATATTCACATTCTTTAAGTTGGCATTCACATCTTTCGTTTTGGCATAAGGCTCCGTTCAATTCCATAATATAATTTTCCATAAAACTTTCGGGTAACAAAAACTCCCCTTAACGGAGCCCACAGGTGGAAGCCGGGGAGAGGGGAGGGGCGAAGAATGAGCGCTGAAGGTAAGAAAGAGAATGAACAACTGCGCACCTGGCTTAAATAGGACGCTGAGCAGGTGAGTCAATTAACTGAACCGCCCTATGAGTAACCTGTAAAACACTGCAGAGTGTGCCTTGCAGAAATTGCGACGGCTCGCTTATTTAAATATTCTGAAGGGTTTACCAATTTTTTTTTTTAGGTTAAACATCAATTAAAAAAACGTAATATATCAAGCAAGCTGGAGGTAGTTTCATGGTGTGCGCTGAGTACAGTTTCACCAGGCCAACTTGTCAAACCATCAAATCCTGAAGTAGAATGTCTGGCCATCCAATCCTAAAGGCAAAATGACAAATGATAACACGTTTTGTTCTTACAGCTTGTAGTCACTGTGCTCTGTTGGACAGTCTTGCAATATAATTATTAATATTTTTAGCAAATTTATCATTATTGTTTTTGAAGAAGTGCATCCCTTTTCAATGCTAAATGCTAAAAATAGCAGGGACTTTTAATTCAGATTTTCTTCTTATTCATTGTCTAATATGAATATAACTTACTTTGACATTTATCCACATGAATCAGCACATATTAACATATTTTAAATACATTTTTACAAAATCAAAGTCCTTTTTTTTCTTTGGACCCATAAAATATAAAAGTGTATAAATTCTCCACAGACATAAAATGTGTTGGAGTCTCTTTATAGAGCCTAACTTGTTTTTTTTTTGTTTACGTTTGTTTATGTGAAAACCACACCTGATCCAGCTGCAGAAGCTTTCCTCTGCTTCTGGCTGCATTCAAATAGAGTGAGGTGTCTGTTTAAATGAGCTGCTGGTTCTGACTCAATGCATCTTTGTGAGCTGAGAGGTTTGGGGGGGCTTCTGAGAGAGATGAAATGGCTTTGATGGTTCACCAACCAACAGGAAGTTTGTTTCAAGGTCATTCTGAGTAATCCACCAGTCTGTGTCACTAACAATCCACATTAGGCTTAAACGTAAGAGACCGATGGGATAGCGTCCCTGTGGATCTGCCACAGCAGCAAAGTGACACCATTAATGATCAAGACTGACTGGTTCTGGATCAGATCATCCGGCCTCCAGCTCCACATAATGGTTCCACACAAGTGTGTCCAGAGTTTCAGCCTGAACTTTGAAGAGCATTTGCTTTTTTTCTAATGATACGCCAAGTCCTCTGTGAGACTGCAGCTTCAAAAGAGTCTCTTTCCAACTCTGCGGGAGGCTGGAACTGAAGGTCATGACGGGAATCAAACACACACGCCTACCAACTCACACAGGACCAATTTTTTCTGTCATAAAAACAACATAATCAAAACATCACATTAACCATTTGATTTAGCCCCCTTTCCTTCAAAAACACTTACAATTAGGTGATGACTGAACAAAAATCTAAAGGGAAATTTAAGTTCTCTTATTCATAATAATGTTGTTTGTCTTAACAATAGCCAGGGAGAAAATAAACCTTTCCATTTCCACCTGAATAACATTTTTCCTTCATTATATGACGATTTTTTGGAGTTATTATCAATGCAAGAAAGCTGTGTTTATTTGTGACAAATAAACAGACAAATGTTGATACACCTTTCCTAAGAAAAGAAAAATCCACAAGAGTCACAGAAATGACTTGAAAAAATGTAAATTGAGAACCAATACAGTGAAAACTGTGTTTTGGGGTTTTTTAAAGGGCCTATATCATGCCTTTCTAAGCCTTTCAGAGAAAACTATCTATATGTATCTATATATAACTATCTATATGTATAATAATCAGGACTCCCTTGGAAAAGAGATTCTTAATCTCAATGGGACAATTCCTGGGTAAATAAAGGTTAAGTAAATAAATAAATAAATAATTACATTGGGCACACTTAAAAATGATTTTAAAAAATGAAATATTAGTTATTTTTTGCAGATCATTTTACTACCCGGAAGTAAGACGACTCAATGTCTGAGGCTCCGCCCTTCGCTCTTTGTGGGTGCCGCCCATTTCCTGATGCCAACCATTTAGCCAATGCTAACCTAGAGCCGGCCTTGGCAGCGTGTCTGCATTTTGCCCACGAAAACAAAAACATCCTAACTTTTTCATAGATGGATGTGAATATTATGCATATAAAAGGAAAGCGTTTTGCCGATCACCGCTAGCTCAGCGGAGAAAGTGGGCATGTGTGTCAGGCTGGGGGCGGAGCTGGCAGTGCAGACTCTTCCTGGAAGGAGGGGTTATTCACTTTGTGATGTCACAATGTGAGAACCCACTTGCTTAAATGGATTGGGAGGGGCAGGTGCTCAGAGAGCAGGTTTTTAGAGGAATATTCAGAATTGCATTGATGGATCAAAATACCCTTGTTGTTTTTTTGGAGGAATGAATATTATGATACACTAAAAAAGTTTAGCTTATTGTGATATAGTCCCTTTAAGATGTTATTGTGGCATTCTTATCAAGGTGGGACAAAAATTGAGCTTAAAATGTAATTTTAGTTGTTCTCTATTCAAATTATTGTGAATCAACCGAAAATCCACTTTGAAAAAGATTATATTTGGGACCTTGGCAGGTCACAAGGTCCGTGCTCTGCTCTATTCTGATGGATCTACTCCTGCTGCTCTGCAGAAACTATGTCCTAGAAAACGATACAGGTTTTCTGATTTGGTCTAAAAACAGCATAATAATAATAATAATTAAAAGACCACTCGGAACTGTTTAAAATTAGATTTAAAGATGCATGGAGTTGGACTCAAAAATGAATTTTATTGGCTTTTCATTGTTTAATTTTAAGTGTAGTTTTATTTGAAGAAACCTTTTATGAGTTTCAAGTTATTTTAGTGACTATAGTGTCAATTTATTCCATTAGGAAAGGGGTACAAACAATGTTGTCTCCTTGTGTATCTGTGGGCACATGAGAGAGAATCAACCCTGCAAGAAAGTATTTCTGTCCACAGACACGAGAGCATCAAGCCCACACTACACAACCAAAGATTAATGTGTGCACGTACAAAATGTAAGGACAATTCATATATAGCAGAATCTGCTACAGCTGCAAACATTTTTTTTTCAGTAGAAGGTTGTAATAGGATAAACATTACACACTTTGATTCTGTGTGTGAGTAACTGGATGAGCCTGAAGGCTTTGATTACTGGAGGAATCCTGCGTCAGTGCTGATCTGTGTGTTTTTATGAAGGGTGTCTTCCACAGCCTCCAGCTCTGCCCACCTCCTTACTAATTGGACTCTGGAGGACCACAGGGCTGGCAGGAGCCTGACCAGATAATCAAACCCATGACCCTTTTCTCTCTCATCCTCAAAAAATACCTGGAGACCACAGTGACCTGACTAAGTCCGTCTTCTCTACGTCTGTCATCCACTGATTTTTCAAATCTGAATGATTGGCTGATCTAATAAGACCACATTCCTTTTTATAAAACCTGTTATTTTATTTTTATTTTCTTTCCTCTGAGCTGGATCTGCTGTTTCACTGTTTTGTAACGACAAAAGGGACCCTTTTCAACTCTGTGCGTTACTTCCACAAAGCATGATGTGGGTGCATCAAATGCGATCTTTTCAGATGAGACTGAAACACACCGATGGCCTCCCCTCACAAAACCCTCTCTCCATCTCTCTTTGAAGCGTTCGTTTTATCCAGTTCCCCACATAAAGTGAGATTTTTATGGGAGACTTCACAAGCTTCATGAGTTACCATGAATCAGCTTGTTCAGAATCAGCTTAAAATATACATTTTTAACAAATGTAATAATGTATGTAATAAAAAAGAATAACTTACACTGGAAGAAAAATCAGTTTTTGTTTTAGCTTGAGAATATAAAACATTTTAAAATATTTTTCTAATATTCATGACATTTCAGGATCTTGTTTTGTAGTTTTTTTTTTGATAACTTAATAAAAACGAATGTACCGTATTTTCCGGACTATGAGTCGCTCCGGAGTATAAGTCGCACCAGCCCAAAAATGCATTATAAAGTAGAAAAAAAACACAGATAAGTCGCACTGGACTATAAGTCGTACTTTGACGGGAAATTTATTTGACAAAAATCTGAGACCAAGAACTAATAAGTTCCACAACCTCATATGACACAATCATAGCAGACTGTTTATCTTATAATTTCACAGTAATTCTTTCTCATACTTATTTATTTATTCCTTTCATGAAGAATCATTGTCCAACTAATACTCTGTTTTCATCCTGTATTTGTAGAAACAGTTGTCTTTTTTATTGCATTTCTGAATCTATGAAATCATTGAAAAATAGAATATTATGTTGTTAGCCTTCAAGATCTTATTGGAAAAAAAAGTTTGCTGATTCTCTGAGTCACTTAACATACTCTTAACACTTAACATACCTCATACATCAAATTGACCCAGGAACATCATCTCTGTTCCTCACAAATGAACATAACAGGAGGGTTAACGTTGTATTTATTTCAATTAAGTTCTAATATATGTCGCTGGGGAGTATAAGTCGCACCCCTTGCCAAACTATGAAAACAAGGGCGACTTATAGTCCGGAAAATACGGTATTTGTTCATATTTTACATTTAAACACCTATATTTAATGAATTAGTAAAAGAAGGTGAAACCATGTTGCTGTTCTTTTTATTTCATTTTTTTCCCATTTCATTTATTTTCTTTAATAACACTCTGGAGTTACGGTGGGGCAAAAGTATTTGGCCAGCCACCAATTGTGCAAGTTCTCCCACTTAAAAAGATGAAAGGCCAGTTCCTTTCATCATAAGTATACCTCAACTATGAGAGACTAAATGAGAAAATAAAATCACATTGTCTGATTTTCAAAGAATTCTTTTGTAAATTATGGTGGACAGTAGTATTTGGTCACATCCAAACAAGCAAGCTGTCTGGCTCTCACAGACCTTTAACTTCTTCTGTAGAGGATCCTCTGTCCTCCACTGGTTACCTGTATTAATGACACCTGTTTGAACTGGTTATCTATAGAAAAGACACCTGTCCACAACCTTAAACAGTAACACTAAACTCCACTATGGCCAATCCCAAAGAACTGTCTAAGGACACCAGAAACCAAATTGTTGACCTGCACCAGGCTGGGATGACTGAATCTGCAATAGGTAAGCAGCTCGGTGTGAAGAAATCAACTGTGGGAGCAATTATTAGGAAATGGAAGACACACAAGACCACTGATAATCTCTCTTCATCTGGGGCTCCCCTCAAGATCTTATCCTCTGGGGTCAAAATGATCACAAGAACGGGGAGCAAAAATCCCAGAGAGCTGGGACCAAAGTAGCAGCGGCTACCATCCGTAACACACTACACCACCAGGGACTCAAACCCTACAGGGCCAGACGTGTCCCCCTGCTGAAGCCAGTACATGTGCAGACCCATCTAAAGTCTGCGAGAGAGCATTTGAATGATCCAGAAGAAGATTGGGAGAATGTCTAATGGTCAGATGAAACGAGAATAGCATTTCTGGTAAGAACCCTACTCGTCGTGTTCGGAGGAGAAAGGATGCTGAGTTGCATCCAAAGAACACTGTAAAGCATGGGGGTGGAAGCATCATGCTTTGGGGCTGTTTTTCAGCAAGTAGGCAGAGTTAAAGTAGGCTAATTTGCAGCCGACTGTTCCGGCAGTAAATATATAAAAAAAAAAAAAAAAAAACGTCAGTAGGATCAGAATATCCGACTTTCTTTTTTTCTTTTATTTTCTCTTTCTTGTTAACTACCAGCTACAGTCAGCTGCCAGTTAGCCTACTTTAGCTCAGAATTTGCTTTCTGAATTACTATTTTTTCCCACTATATCCCTGTTGGGGTCACAGTGCTGCTGGAGCCTGTCCCTGCTACTGTTGGACTAAGGCGAGGTACATCTGGACATGTCCAGGGGCTGGGCATGGACAATTCAATTCACAACAACAGTCGTCTCAATGGGAAGATGGCAGAGACGGGAGGGCGGTGGCAGCAGGGATCCCTCCGCTGCCTGCTCGGTCCTTTTTGCTATTTTGTTTCATCATATCATATCATATTATCATCTCATTGTCTGACAAACATGGACTTTTTTACACCTAATACGAGGGATGTCTGCTGCTCTTTTTTCCCACCACTTCCAGGTCCGGTGCATTGTTTAAATGATGAGTTGTTGTCGCCTGACAACAACAAAAATGTGGCAGGATGTGGCTCAAGTTTTTATTTACTTAGCAAAGCTATGGCTGTAAGGGGGTCAATAACCTTCTAAAAAGTTTAATTCTATCGTAGTTTTATAAATGAGCTTCAGAGTGCTGCGTGCTCAGTGGACTCGATGTTTTGGGACTCCATGTATATGCCTGTGATCCCCGTGACGTATTTTATGTTAACAGGGGAAATTTTGTAGTCAAGACTTGCAAGAGTTGTATTCAAAACAAAGAAAGATGGTATTCAAAACAGACATGTCAACTTTGTTCTTATGAATAAGTTTCTCATTGACAGACTCCATACCTCATAGACTTCTAAATAAACTCAGCAGGAATTCTTCAGACACGTTAATAAATGTGCTCTTCCATCATGGCGACACCTCGAAGACCTAAACACTGGTTTTGTCACAGTAGTATTGTCCAAAAGAGCTTCAAACCGACAACAGGCTTCCTTACTACATTTCCTTCAACTGAACATGGGCTTTAAACACAAAACAACAGCTGTGCTTTCAGTTCTGCCAAATGTTGCACTGAAATCCGTCTTTTTCAGGATGGAGATACTTTCTGAGAATTAAACAAAGTTTTGGAGCTGCAAATTTGAATCAGAGATCGACAGGTTTAAAAATACAATATCTTGTGTTTTGGACTTTGTGCTTTCAGGTAGCAGCGCGGAAATCTTGACACGTGAGTATTTACCTAAGAGCCGTCCACTACATGAAAAAAGAAGAAAATAAAACTGTTTTGTTTTACACATTTAACAGGGTGGATGGGTAGTGTTTGGCCAAAAATCTACATCCATGCTTTATTTTGGGAATTCAACAGTTTGTCTCACTATAGAAGAACATTTAGCTTTAGGGTATAAAAAAACTCAAGGTTCACTTTAGCTAGTTCAGATACATTCTTGTTAATAAATGATCAAATGATCTATGGCGTCTAACTCAACATTGAATGTATTGCAACTGCTGTCTTGACAACCACGCACACATTTGTGTTCCGAGCAGTTCTGTCTGTCTGCTGCGGCGAGCTGCTGATGCATGGCTGCACTGTAGGTACAGGTTTCTTTGTTTGTGCTCTGCAGAAATGTCCTGCATGTCTGTTTCCTCACAACAGCACTGCCTGAAGCTGCAACACGAGATGACAAGCCGTTCACAGTGAGGGTTCCCGAAAGCAGCAGCTGACACAACAGCAGCAGCTCATAGAAAGAGACAAGTACTAACTTTAGTGAGCAACAGTCTGTGTGGAAATCTCTGTTTAGTGTTATTATAAAAAAAAGGAGAAAGCAAACTAAGGATCATTGAAGCTTTGGAAATAAATAATTCAGTTTTATTACATTTGTGCCAAAAACATTTAATAGGAATAGTTTTTCATGTCTAAAAGTTAAATCTTAATGAGAAGTGCAGGTGTTGATAAATGTAAATAAAATTCTAACATTGTTTGCCGCTATTTACTATTGAACAAGCCCATCACGGCTGGCGCTGCACGTCTGTTAATGCAGCTGTACTGCAGGAGTTCTGTGCTGCAAGGTGCAAGATGCATTTATGTACCAGGCCCACGCTGGGTCATACTGCACCTGCAACATGTTTTGGAAAAGCAACAGGCAGTCATTCAAACTTGACACAGGCGTGTTCGGCTGGCACCAGATTAACAGACAGCAGCTCTTGCCTGAAGGGAGCTTCCGATTCCTAGAAACAGATCTGCATATTTCTAAATTTAGCTCCACATTAGAGTAATGACAGTTTTTTAAATTAATCTGCTCGATGCTAAAACGTCCTTTCTCTTCATGCCTCTTTACGCTGCGTTTTCTCCTTCTTTTGTTTTTCTAAAGTCATCGGAGGTCAAAGCAGAGTGCTGGGAAAAGCTCTGCAGGTCAAACAACCCTAATGTCTCATTTCACTTCACTTTTTGCTGCGGCATTAGCAAAAAGCAGAGACACAAACACAGCTTCCCTGCGTCAACATACAGAGAAGGCTGGACTGTAAGTGGCATTGCCTAGCAACAGCCTCCTATGCTCCTGGCAGCTGCTTGGTTGGGATGAATACTGATAGATGAAGGCGCATGCAGACACAAGGATCCACGTGAACTGGCAGTAACACTAAAAGCTAATGTTACGGAAACGATCAAAATTACAACGAAACATTAACAACATTGGGATCAGTGAGCTTTGATGGACTGAGAACATTAATGATTGCTGCTCTGCTGTCCGTGAGGGCGTTCACTGTCAGGCGTTCTGCCAGATTTTTCCATTTTACAATCAAAAAATCTCATTTTTACAGCGATCACAAACTTTTAGTCATCAGAGGAACCTGGTTGATGCGGGCAGCTGCTGCTCACTGCACATAAAACTAATCTCAACTCCCTGCTCTGCTCCATTCTGATGCAGACAAATAGATCTGTGTACGTCTTTGTTTTCCTCGTCTGAGCTGGAATCTGGATCTAAACTGTACGGCTGGAGAGCTCTGATATTGCTTGCCGATGTTTGCGGCACTACTAATGTTAGGTTGGGGGTGAGAGGGCCGGTAAGCTAGCGGAAGGACGTGTAAATAGATGGTTGTCAGTTATAGGGGATGGAAAGGGGGCAGTCCCCACCAACAGTTCTGCCCACATCTCAGAGGTGAATGTCTTATGAACTACTGCTGCTCTGCAGAAACTGTACTAGAAAACGACACTTTTTTTGGGGTGGAAAAGGCATAATGATCACTAAAAGACCATTGAAAACGCTTTTACAAAAAATAAAAAGATGATATGAGCGGGCCTTTAAAAGGGATTCCTTCAGGTGTTTCATCTGAACGTGATTACTGACTAAAGTTCTGTATAAAAATCAGTGCTGGAAAACAATGAGTTCCCAAAACCTTGTAATTTGTAGTTAAACTGTATCATAGAGTTGTTATGTTTTAAGAATAGCAACTTAGAGTGGAGAAGAGTCTCAGTTTTAACTGAGAATTTTGAGAAGAGGAGACTTGGAGCAGCATGGTGGTTAAAAGAGTTCCAACAAGAAAGGCACTGTCAAGATGAAAGAACAAGGAAAAGAGGTCTGTCAGGGCAGAAAACACTGGACCACTGAAGATCTGTGGGTGTTAGAGAGCCGTGAACCAAAAATTGAAATCTTCGGTTAACTTTATGCCATCAGAAAGGTGAAAAATTGGCTCCAGATGTGTGACATCAACTCTCAAACATGGAGAGGGAAGTGTGATGGTGTGGGGCTGTTATTCTGGAACCAGTGTTTTGCACAGAGTGGGAGGCAGCCTGACCAAAAAAGCTACCACATCTAGTTTGTGCCTGATCAGACGCTCATTTTACAAGATAATGACCTAAAACCCAAATACCAACCAAACGTAAATGTAGCTAGGCCAAGTTCTACCTGAGGACAAAATGGCAAACGTGGAGTGATCAGCACAGTCTCCAGGTTGGAACCCCATTCATTTGGTTTGGAGTGAACTGGATAGATGACGGAGGAAGGAACTTTCTCTGAAGTTACTTTTTTCAGTTTTTGTCTGTAAAAGGCGTTTGCTTTGGTGAATTTAATGTTTTGAAGGCCTTTTTGGTCTATAAACCAGTTCAGGTTTTTTTTAACTCTAGATGCTTATTTGAACTCTTCTTTCATTTCATAGAAAAGCAAAACATCAACCTGACAAGTTTTCTATATAAATAAGGGAACATTTTAGTGTTTTACAAGTTTAAAAATTAATGTATTTGACAAAAGAAAACACAAAATTTTAAACCAATTTCTGAGTTTCATAAGAATAAGATGTCCAGCTTTGTGGGGGAAAACTGTTTCAAGAACTAGAACAAAAGCTGACTAAAAGCTAGAAATGGAAATGATCACCTTTCATGTGTTTTTGGTGTCAAGTTAAAGAAAACAGGAAACTTTTTAAGAACAAATAAATTTGACTAATCAAACTTACAGACAATGGGTCTTGATATTTGAGACATTAAACAGACTAAGACCTTAAAGGTCAAATAAAAAAAAACATCCTTTACATTATGAATTGACAGATTTTCAGACATTTTCCGCATAAATCTCTAAAAATCAGGTTTGATTTACTGTCATTGGAGCATTTGGCAGAAACGCTCTAACTGGCAGCTTAATTTATTTATAATATGCAAATAAAATTATACAAATTATGTATCCAGTCAGAGGTGACAATAACTGTTTACAATTCTCAATTTTAACTTTTGGGGGAATAAGAAAAACAAACAAAGCAACTTCCGAACTTCCTGGAAGGTATTTTCTGGATCCTCATAAAAAAGGTAACAACAAAAAAAAAAATCTGTGAGAACGTGACAGAAAAACAAACAGGTTTTACCATGTAAGCTGGAACTAGAGCAAAAAGATGGATTTTCCTTTTGGTGATTGTGGAGGATTGTCAAGTAAGCTGCTTCTGGCAGAGGTTAACAATATTCTGTTGCAGTCTGACCTCTGACCTCTGCAGCCTGAACACACGAGAAGATGTGCTGCATCTTCTTGAGGCTTGGCCTGCTGCTTCAAAGATAATTGAAGGTGTGTTCTGAAGGGCAATACAAGTTTCAATTGCTTCCATCACCGGTAATCAGCGGTGAGCAGCTCAGAGTACATAAGGATGTGCTTGTCACGCAGCATTTTGAGGTACAACAGAGTTCAGCTGTCTCCATCTGTGACCTCATTCTGAATTCCAGAAATAGCTTTTTCGCACCTTGCACCGCTGCATGCGGCGCTACATGGGATGCTTGCACTGCATACACACTCGCAGGGCAGAGCGTGACATTTAAGCCACTTCTGCTGCAACAGGGGGCTCTTATGCAGCAGGGCGGGCCACTTCAGCATCAAACGCCCACAGCTAGCAGGGCGCTCCGTCTCCCTCTGGGCAGTGGATGGATGCAGAGCATTTGTGCGCCGTGAATGTGAGGTCTACCCGAGTCCAGAGAAGAGCTGATTGCTGTCAGAGACAATTACAAACCAAAATGGTTTGGCTTCCAACCACCTCTGTTTAGCTTTCTTCAATGCACAGAAGCAACACTTTGGTCAGTTATCAGTGAAAGCTGCAACAGCTTAGCTGGTGGCTGACATTGTGCTATTTTTGTGGCAGGCAGGGAGTGACATGTTGACAAACCAGTTTTAGCACAAAAGCTAACAAAAAAGAAAATATTAAAATATAAGTGTATTTGTATGGACGTCAAGCACTTAAGGGAAATGATATTTAGAGCAATAAAACAAAAAAAAATTAGAAATACCTTTAGAAAAATTCAAATTCTTGAGTCTACATGAACTCACAATTTATTCCCTCACAAAATCTAATTTTAAATCTGGGCTTCTGGCCACTTATTTTGGTTTAGAAATGAAGGAACATGAACTCCATGATGCCCGAAAGAGCATATCTGTGCTAATCTTTGCTTTATCTGAACAGATCAAGTAAAGTTACTGAAGAGCAGAAAAATAGGATTTACTAATAAAGGCCCATGTTGGAAGTACTTTAGAGTTTTGGTATTACCTGTCCAAAGAAGAAAAAGTTTTACTGACGTCTTTTAGGGAGCAACTCTGCACTCACTGAGGAGAAAACAGCTGTAATGAGATCAACTGTCGGGGCTGTTGAAAAAGTTGCGAGCGAGTTGTACTGTTGCAGAAAAAGAAAAGTAAGCCTTAACTGAGAATCCCTTTAATTTGGGAGGTATAACAACCGGGTACCATATGTAATGTGCATATCTGGGTCTATACTTAATGGTCCCAGTGGAACTGCTCTTTCTTTGGCGGTGTTCTAATTTTTCAAAGAGAGAAATATCTACTTTAAATATGGCTGGTTGGATAAGATGGATAAAATGGTGTTTTTGGAGCAACGTGTGGATTAAAATAAGAAAATGTTTGCAATTGGCTATTTTTATTGTAGAACTTAAAACCACAAAAGCTGGTTTGAGGCCTTGTTCGACATGGCACCTAGTTAATTTAGGTATTGTATAGAACAACTAATGCTTTATAGCCTGGTCAATTGTGCTGAAAACCAGTTATAAAACTATGGGTTGACGTGGATCGTCTTTAAAGTGATGAATTACAGTTTTTCCCAATTACTAAAGCACTAAGCGCCCTTCCCTAAACCAGACGATCATTTGTTTCAACTCTTAAAAACATTGCTCTGGTCTTCATCTAAACCACAAACGTCTAAGGACTTTAAGTCTACTTAGTCCTTGAGAACACAAGACACATTCTCAGTTTTAAAACACAGTTGGTGTTCACAACACACAAGATGTAAAAGTTAACACAAAGAGGCTAAACTCAAACTCTGCGTCTACACAGCGATCCCCATCAACACACAACTGAAATGAACAACAGAGCAGCTTTTCAAAGAAGGATAACAGAGCAAGGCAAGTCAGACCAAAACCCAGGCTTGTCACAAGACCCAGACCCGAACCAGGACCCAGACCCGCACCACGACCTGCACCCCACCAAGATTTGGGCCTGCACTGAAACCCAACCTGCAACAAGACCCGTTCTGTGAACAGTGACAAGTGTTTTGTTGTGTAGTGCGTTTTGTTTGCTGTGTGTAAATGTTTTGACAACCTCATAGTGAGCTTTTGACAATAGAGTCGAGTATTTTTAGTACTAGCTGTTTAGTATTTAGACTATTTTCAGAAAATTGTATTTGGTGCTTGGTGAAATTGCTCAAATGTTTCAGAAAATGTGTTTTATTACTTTTGGTAAAATTGTAAGGAGTCATACCAAAGACTCTAACAATGGGACCCAGTGCCTCCCTGCTTGACACTCGCCATGAAGGGGTTGGATTGGGGTTAAACCACCAAATGGTTCCCTAGCGTGGCTGTGTCTGCAGGTCACTGCTCCCCCAGGGGAGGGGGCAAATGCGGAGAACAAATTTCATACACTTGTGTAAAATAATGGGAGTTTATCTTTACATAGTTTCCTTCTCGTAGTTATATGACACCTTGTTTGTTCATGTCGCATATTAGACCTGTTCTCATGTCCTGATGTGACTATTGTCAAAAGATGTTTGAGATTGAATTTATAGGTTCTGTTGATAGAAACTATGTGTGTTTACCATGGTGAGCAAATATACAAGGACCAAGCTTTTGAGGAGTCCGACGATGTGTAGCAGGAGGCGACATTTGACCTCTACGAGACAGGAACGGCTTCCCATTTTTATTGAAAATAATAAATATATTACATAAATGTTAAATAGTAAATGGTGTATACGTGTATAAATGGTATATGGTGCGCACTTATATAGTGCTCTACTACCTTCCTTGAAGGTCCAAAGAGCGTCCATCCTGCCATGCACACACACCCAAATGCATTTGCACGGTGATGCCGGCTCCATTGCCAAACACTGGCACCAACCATAACCAACATGGGCAAGTTTCATTCTCTCTGACACTTTGCACCACATGTGTTAGCGTTCAGAACAAATAGACCAGTTTAAGGTAGGAGTGAACTTCTCGATGCTCCAGTTGCTGCTGTGGAAACAACTGCAGAAGTCTTTGTTTGAGTCAGTTTGGGAGGGGCCGAGTTACCAGCGTCGTAAGATGATTGTTGAGAAAAAGAAAAAAAAATGTGTTTCTTCAAGAGAGGTTTTGCTTCATTGCTAGCTGTTTGTTAAAAAGGGACACTAGGTGGGTGCAAGCGCTTGCTAAATATAAAAGTTAAAACCTTTATTGGCATGTTGGAAAAAGACGAGGATACGGTGGCGGAGGTGTTCAAACCTAAAAAAAACAAAAAAGACGCTGGGCCGGAAACCCCTTGGGAAGGAAACTAGGACAGTGGTTTAATTTAGAAAGTTACATGGAAGTGTTGAGGTTAGGGCCATTTCAGGGAAGTTTTTCTATATGTGTTTATATTTAAAGGGGAAGCAAAAGGTAGTAGATGAAGAAATACATTTTTGGGAGGTTTATAATTGAAACCAATGTCTCCATTTAAAGCATCTCCCAAAGGAGGGTAGTGATTACTGCTCAACAATTAAATACTCTTTAAATTAATATTTCCTAATAAACCATTTTTAGCTGGAGAAAAATAATACATAGGGGAAATATCTAAAGATTTTGATCTAATGTTTCAGAGGTATTCTAATTTCTTAGTGCACCTCTACTTTCACAACACTTGCAGACTCTAATTAAATGCCATATGCTTCCCTTGACAGTTTTTCAGAGAGCACAGCCTAAATTTTTACTCTTCAGCACAGCCCTGCCCACAAATCCCCCCATCTGCACAGAGCTACTGTGTTGGCGGAGGAAATAATGAACCCCTAATGCTGAAGAAGAAAGCAATAATGACAATCCTTTCCCATCTAACCCTTCTCCAGGGTTAGATGCATTTTAATTTCAAGGCAAATGAAAAATGACATGTGGAAGTCAAAAGGGAGTCTGCATATCTTTCTGTTTACTCACTGCTTCAGTGCACATCTGCATTAATCTGATCCTTGAGAGTCTTTCTCGGAATTAGCAGAAGCTGCGCAAGAAGGAAAAGGATAAAACTGCATGACAGAGTACACAATCTTTTATAGGATCACAGTAAAGAGCGTTTATTACCTGCCATTAGCAATTTTATTGTTGTAGAGGAATCAAACTGTATCCTAAAGTAATTATAGGCTCAGCCTGACCAGATCTGTGGAAGCAGGGCAGACTTATATCACAGTCATTGATCTAGCACAAAGGCTGGATGAGGTGAAGGGTAGGAAGATCCAACCGGCTGAGTTCTGCAGCTGTGGAGCTGCTCAACACACTGACAGGAAGTGACAAACATTTCAATGAATGCAGTAATTTTGTTTTTGATAAGCTTCAATGCTTTGAATTCTGAGCAGTTGGTGAAAACATTCAGAGGGTCGTATCCAACAGAGCATCCTGATTGTAGCAGCATCTAAAGTGACTTTACACCCGAGTCAAGGTTTCCTTTTAACTACATCTCCCTAAAAATTCTGATCTCTTTTCTAAAGCACTGGCTTTTTATTTTTATTTTTACCACTTTGGGGCCCTCATGAGCTCAATCCCTGAGAGAGCTGTAAAGCTTACAATGTAGTTAATATAGGAGGGAATGAAAAAAAGTCCTTTGTGTTTATGCTAAGTGAGAGAAGTGACAGAAACCCTTAGAAATGATGATTTTCACAAAAATATAACCCAGAAAGAGCTGTTTTCTCATCAAATCTGCTCAGACTCACTACATGAAAAGCCTTTTCTCGATCACAGTCATAGAACTCAACATCAAAAAGAAATGATAACTTTTCTACAGAATGCCCAGAAATTGGGAAATGAGATTCAACTGCATGAAACTAAAAGGGAATTAAAAAAAAGATCTATGTGATCGTAAAGCACTGTGAGAGCAAGAACGACACCACACCAGAACAGATCTGTGTGTGGAAGACTCACAGAGAAACTCTGTGCTTCGTTCTGCCCGTCTGTCGCTGCTCACAAGAATTTGAAGGAGGTGATCCTGCCATCCTGTCAGAGTCTCAAAAGGCCAAAAAATAAATCTGTTGTGAAAAACAGAATGGCTTCATGTTGCCGCAGCAACGATTGTTTGTACTCACAATCACAGAGGAGAGGTAAGCGGGAGCGGAGTAAATCTACCGGACATGAAGCCCAGAAAATCTGCTGCAGAATCTAAACTTTCTTCACCTAGCTCAGGGGTCGGCAACCCATGGCTCCAGAGCCACATGTGGCTCTTTCATCCTTCTGTTGTGGCTCCCTGTGACTTTGGATAATAATGAGTATTTTATAAAAATTCGCGGCGCGGAACGGGGAGCGGCTTTCTGGTGATGGAGAGTTTGCGCCGGTGTTTTGCACTCCCGTGTGCGGTGATGTGTGTTTCAGAGCAGGGGAGCTCGTTGCGTCGTTCGCGAACAACCGGTCATCTTCGGGGACGTGGGGGAGATTGAAGGGGAAGAGAGTGCTTCTTGAAAATCCACCAGCCAATCAAAATCCTCACCGAAAAGTATGGGACTTGATTGACATGCAGAATGGCCAATCGGACATCCTCTGACACATACGTCACTGCAGACGCGAGTTTAAATGCACTCAGTGCAAACTCTGCCTTCAGAACGTCTTTTTCTCCCCGCGGCACATCATGTCCCCGGTAGAAGTCCAGCAACCAGAGTTTATTAAAGCCTCCCCGCGTTTCTCCTCCTGCTATAAGCTCTGCAGTTCTCGCCCGATAAATACGAGCTCATCAAGGAAGCTGTGAGGCACGCGCTTTATACTGTTGCTGAGTGTGTGTTTGTGATTAGCGGCGCACTTGCCACAAGAGAGAAAGGGCGTGTGCAGGTAAAGATGGGGGTGTGAGCACGGAGCAGAGGTGTGTGCGTGAAATATATTGTGTGTTTGGAGGACGGAGCACTAAATTAGTAGTCGTCGTTCCCCATCAATACTGATCAATACGGAGCCAGCAGCGCCAAATGCCTCACAATATGCCACGCTCCCCGCATTGCACCGTTACAGCAGAGCATGAATACGATGGTCGCTGCTTTCTGTCTTTGTAATAAAACGCCTCATCTGTTAATACAAAAGTATCTTTATATAAACTCACTGTGTAGTTTTTAATCATCAGTACATAAACAATAATGTTGAAATAAACATACAACAAATAAACATGAAGATGAAAAGAAAGAAGTACTTTTTTTTTTATCTTTTCTGGCCCGCAATCTACACTTATGTCCTTGAAAATCTATCGCGATCGATGATGTAATGAGCACCCTTGATATAATATAAACATGCGTAATATATATATAATGATGTCAAAACGGGTTGTGGCTCCGGGTGCTTTTTTTTTCCATTAGGGGCGGTCCCAAATGGCTCTTTGAGTAAAAAAGGTTGCCGACCCCCGACCTAGCTGCTGACTAAAAGATAAATGGCAGAAAAAATAGGAGATTTTCTATATTAGAACTACATTTAGAACTACATTTGTGTTGAAGAGACAAAAATCTCAAAAACAGGTTTTCAGACTAAATGGGACTGTGGACAAACAGGGCAAGCAAATTAACACTTCATTAAGTCTTTAGAGTGAAGCCATGACTCTGATGCAGCCCAATTAAAGTCACTTCTATTAACGAAGCACTGTTGCATTTCTGGGTGACAACTGTTGTAATTGTTGGCTCGACATAAGCAGAGGATTTTCTCTCTGTGTAGGTGTGCGCTCAATTTTTCTGCAGTTGTGGGAATATTCGGACATCCGAGGAGCTTACTCCCCTTCAGCAGATGAAGGGAGAAGAACAGTCAACAGAAAAGGTTTAAAGGGCTTTAACTGATCCCATTAAACAGGAAAAATTTCAGTTTTTGAGTCGTCTCTGACAACTTACAGCATACTATACGCTCTAACCAGGACTGTGGATTCTGTTCAATTGGTTGAAAAAAAAAAAGATTCACAGATTCTGTTTGATTTTCTTGCACACTGCATTCTTAAGTGGACCAAACTGCACGGGAACATTGTACAGCTGCTGATTTAAGGCTGCTTTTGCTCAAAGGTACTCTGGCCAAGAAGGAAAAAAAGGCAAAAGGATCAAAACGCTTTGATTTCTCTCACTATTAATAACATACTGACAAGGGTTTATGATTGATAAAGAAAGAATGTCTTTACCGTAAACAAAATCAACACACTGATATAATATATGGGGTTCCTAGGATCCAAAGAATTCCCTTTGTCTTCTTGATCATTGAAATCATGGCTGAAGTTTTCAAAGACCCACTACAATCATCTTTAAATTAAAAAAAAAAAAAGTGTTCCCAGTGGTCTTCATACGATTTTTAACCAAAATGAAAAAAAAAACTGTTTTTTTCTAAGACATAATTTCTGCAGAGGAGCAGTAGTTCATCAGAAATTCACCTCTGAGTTGTGGGTGGGGTCTTTGATATGGAACAATCCCGCCCCCCTTCTCATTCCTGTT
Organism: Oryzias sinensis; assembly: GCA_037389245.1. Lineage (NCBI taxonomy): Eukaryota > Metazoa > Chordata > Actinopteri > Beloniformes > Adrianichthyidae > Oryzias > Oryzias sinensis. The sequence continues at coordinate 15,712,823 of CM074489.1, read as the reverse complement.
GCTGAAAGCAATGAGACCTCAAAGCAGGGAGCTTGTGGCGTCACAAATAAGCTTGTTTTCAAGTGGCATGATTTTTAATCTGCTCCTGATTCACAACGACTTAAATAAAGAAATACTAGGAAATGCAATGGTGACCTTAATTTTTGCCAATATGTGTCCTCCATCACCAGAAAAATGCTACAAGAACATGTTAAGAACTACGGAGCCCGCCAGGTGCCAGTGGTTAAAAATAAAAAAAAATCTGATAAACTGTGCTCACGGAATACTAAACTGTGCGCATGCTTTAGTAATCTGTGCGCACAGTTTATCAGATTTTCTTCCCTTTATAACCACTGGCACCCGGTGGGCTCCGTAAAGAACACCAAGACCACAATTTCGACCGGAGTACATCTTCAAATTAGAGCGAGAACATAAGAAATAATGCTGTTGGTTTTTAAAAAAAGGGAGAAAATGAAATGTAGCCATGTAGGCGGGGTCACACTATTTCACAAAATTTGTAGACTCTGATGAAAGGCAAGAGAAACAGCTGAAGACTAAATTATAGAAAACCAAGTTCAGTTTAATTTTTCTTTTCACTGGGAGTCAGAGATTCACCATAGATGTTAAGAGTCGTTTGCACCCCCACACAAAGCTCCTGAGAAACCCACATGGAGTCAACACCTTTACCTCTATCCCTGGCAGTTCAAATGCTTTCAATGGCATGTTGACCTGTTTAATAGAAATAGAACTGTGTCAATGAGGCTCTTTAATGGATAGAATAAAATAAAACTTTATTGATCCCACAATATGGAAATTACCTTGTGACCATAGCTCACTTAAAACAAAAGATAGGGTCTAGGAGCTGACCGGAAAAAAAGATCCGTTTGGTTTTTCAGGATGATCTTTAAAGATCTCAGAACTCTTTGATTCCTATTTATATATAAACTAACACCAAAGAACTGCTGCTTTGTACTGTAGATGAATACAAACCAACAGCAATGCTGAGGTTGAAAATATTGCAAAAAAATGAAACTTGGCCGTAGAATGAAAATGTGAAAGTGGGAATTACAAGTAACATATCAAGTTCTACATGACCTTAGTCAATGATCACTACATTTAATTAAGCAAATGTGGCTCAACTGTGTTCTTTTTTTAATCTATGCATTTCATCAATTCTGTAATGAGTTTGATAAATTTGTGTGAATTTTGTATTCAATTGTATTGACTACAATGCTACCACCAATGCAAATCCACCAACCAACCAACCAACCAACCAACCAACCAACCAACCAACCAACCAACCAACCAACCAACCAACCAACCAACCAACCAAC